>JBBBDQ010000420.1:3307500-3405000 GCA_037127315.1 Ascarosepion bandense | reverse complement strand
TCTCTCTCTCTCTCTCTCTCTCTCTCTCTCTCTCTCTCTCACTATATACATAAACAACAATCTCTTTTATGCAGGCTTCATAAAAAATGACAGACAAGGTGTGATAGTTAAGTTTTTATGTAATTTTTCATGGGATCTTATGACTTCTTTCATTTGAGGACATACATTATTTAAAAATAGTTCAAATGTTTTACTTATCCGAGTGCTTTCAGCTATACTTCTATTTTCGAGGATGAATGTTATTTTATGTGTTTTGTATGATGTATAGTTGTGTGTAAGTCTTATGTACCGATCACGGTAAGCATGTTGTTACCGTGTTAGTAGTTAACGTTATTGAGTGTTTTTCGTTTTTATTAACAAGGCCTCTATTATTTTTAGTGTTTTTTCGCATGTGGATGATGCTCCGATATTTTTGTTGTCCACAAGTTTGTTCCGGATAGCCGGATAGGGTTTTGTTGATCTCGTGTGTGTTTAAATGAGATCGAATTGAGCTCCGCTGGGAGAGATGTAGTGGCATTCATTAGTTTCGTTGGTATGGCCGATATAATTACTTACAAAATTAGAATCAAGAACGCAGTTCTTCAAAGGACATATGGATTTGTAAATAATGTTGATTCCTTTCACTACACGCTAACAACATGCTTACATATCAATACTCCACATTATACATAACTCCATTTACATTCTGCTAAACATAAAATAACTTTAATCCTAGAAAATAGGTAAATATATAGACGAAAGCGCTCGGATAAACAAAACATTTGGCCAATTTTTAAATAATCTATGTCCTCAAAAGAAATAAATCATATTATCAAATGAAAATTACATAAAAAACGTAACCATCACACCCTGTCTGTCATTTTTAATGAAATATATATATATATATATATATATATATATATATATATATATATATATCCAGGTGAAGAGAACCAACAAGTTTAGAATTCCGAGTTCACCGGCAATTTACTTTTTTAAAATGTGCCCAATACAACATATAACATACAGTATAATATAATGTAAATCATTTTCACAACAATAAGTCAACATTGCCTGATGACTAGGTAATATCTTGAAACATAAAAAATTCCGTGTCGCAAAGTAAATTAAATTAATTTTAAATAAAATTCAAATGTAATTATAATTATACATATATATGTGTGTGTGTGTGTTACTGTGTGTGTCCGTGTAAATTGTTATCAAATATAGATCAACTATGTGCACTAATTCGACAATGATTCGAGAAGCAACAATTTTTTTTTCGTTTTTTAATCATATCACCCCGAGCAAGGCGGTACGCAAGAGTGAATAGATTTGGAAAAGAGAAAGCCGGAAACCACATCCTAAATAGGGAACAAGGGATGAGCCTCTACACCTGTACAATAGACGTGGGTGGAGTGTGAACCGAGCGATAGTTTAGTCTATCTACTCCAATTGAAAAAAACAAAAAGAAAAAGAAAAAGAAAAGTGAAAAGATTGGAAAAGAGAAAACCGGAAACCGCATCCTAAACAGGAAACAAGGGATGAGCCTCTTCACCTGTTCAGTAGACGTGGTTGGAGTGTGAACCGGGCGATAGTTTAGTCTATCTACTCCAATTGAAAAAAAGAAAAAGAAAAAATAAGAATAAGAAAAGTGAAAAGATTGGAAAAGAGAAAGCCGGAAACCACATCCTAAACAGGGAACAAGGGATGAGCCTCTACACCTGTACAATAGACGTGAGTGGAGTGTGAACCGAGCGATAGCTTAGTCTATCTATTCCAATTGAAAAAAAAATTAAAAAAAAAATAAAAAATAAGAAAAAGAAAAGTGAAAAAATTGGGAAAGAGAAAACCGGAAACCACATCCTAAACAGGGAACAAGGGATGAGCCTCTACACCTGTACAATAGACGTGGGTGGAGTGTGAACCGAGCTATAGTTTAGTCTATCTATTCCAACTGAAAAAAAAAAGAAAAAAAAAGAAAAAAAAAAGAAAAAGGCTACAATTATTTAATATGAAGGATAAATAAAAGTAAAACATATGACAGATCGCACACGTGTACTTCTTCATGTCACAATCGACAAGAAAGATGCAAATCGGAGTTAAAATGCATTTTCGAAATAATATATGACATTGGGTGATTAAACAGGATTTTGCGATTACTCAGGATTTATAATTTCCACAGGAAACCCTTTAACAAACAACAACAACATTCGTCGGAAGAGTAAGTCGCTGTTTAGGATGCGGTTTCCAGTTTTTCTTTTCTAATCTTCTCACTGTTTTTTCAATTGGAGTAGATAGACTAAACTATCGCCCGGTTCACACTCCACCCACGTCTATTGAACAGGTGAAGAGGCTCATCCTTGTTTCCTGTTTAGGATGCGGTTTCCTGTTTTCTCTTTTCTAATCTTCTCACTCTTATGTAGCCCCCTGCACATCAGTGGCGTTACAGCCTTGCTTGGGGTGATATGATTAAAAAAAAAAAAAAAAACTTCTTTATTTATCGTCTTGTTGAAAAAGCACACAGGCGTTTCTAAAAATCCCAGAGTTTAAAATCTTTCTCTTCATCGTTATAAAGATTAATACATTATAAATATCATCAATCTTATTGGCAATATTGTTATCAACTTTTGACTTTTTATTTCTCAAATTCTATTGACTGATCTTCCTCTCTCTCTCTCTCACTCTCTCTCTCTCTCTCTCTCTCTGACTCTCTGTCTTTATATATATATAGTGTGCGATGGGTAAATTTCTTACCAGTTAATATTTTTAACTTCACGTATGCACGTCGCCTGTTTTTTATTTTGTCGACTGCCCAGTGTAGTAGGGTCAGTTGGAAACCGTCTGGGAAATAAAGAGCACCTTGATGCAATTGATGCATGTTGCCAGAAGCTACAATACTAATATTTCAGTGTTTGGCTATTAATCTGAGGAGAGTGCAGAGGATTCGGAAAGACTTGGATGAGTCTAATGGTGATTACGAAGGTACAGCAGCTCGGAAAATTCACTCTGATCGTTTTACTTAGAAGAAAACTCCGGAACGTTTGGTAAGAGCTCCAGACCCAACAAGGAGGCTATATCAAGTGTGTTGAGAATTTACTGCTGGGTCAAGAAATATACTTTTCGAAGACTCTATTCTGGCAACAGAAATCTGAACTATACCAGGCAAGAACGAAAACACCGTCATGGCTTTCAGAAAATTTCTGCAATCATATTTCCTCTTGCATCTGGCCCCCTAAACTCCCCAGACTGCAGCCCGCTTGATCATTATATGGGGGCACAATTAATTTTTTACATTTATAAAGGTATAAATCCATCGCTTCTCTCTACAGCTGTGAGTTAAATAGCAGAACACATTCAGTTCTATAGCCTTGGTTAGCAACCAGTCTACAGTAAAGAGTACTGGCAACTTACTGTGAATAATTTCTTCTGCCACGTCGGTTATGTTTCTTTCGAGACATGATCGTCCAAGCATGTATCCCGCATGTCATTTAACTAATTATTATTATTATTATTATTATTATTATTATTATTATTATATTGCTGTTCTGCGCTTCTTATATTTCTCTTCCCCAAACCTTGAAAATGAACGCTTGTAATTTTAATGTCACTTTTTTTTTATGAAATCATAAAGTCATTTCTCAAACTAATTTATCAAATTTTACTGTTTAAAAAATGCGAAACTTTTGAACTGAAGTCAATGACTCTGGCATCTTTCACCAACTTAAACAAGGAACAGTTCAGAAGAGTTGTAGGGGAATCTGAGTTGATCTGGAGACCGTGGTTGAAGCGAATAGCGATTTTATTGAATATATTTGCTATTATTTCAAGGTATTTCTGTGCAATCTTTTTAATGAGATGTTAAGCGTTATTTTTATTTTTGCGTCACTTAGAAGACAATTCAGCACCTCCTGGGTAAAAAGCAACCGGCTGTCTAACCGTACTGATGAGCTGTGATACAGAGAAACAGATCTGTCTGCGGATGACTATTTACGCTGTTACTCCCTGATTGAGCACTCTGGAAGAATGGTAGACTTTGAAAAACAGTAGCTACTCCGGCATGTACGCATCGTTCATTCAGCAATGAATTAGAACACTCTCAGCTATTGGGCGTGTATAATGATAATATACACGCTAAAAAAGTCTGCCTCCTTCTATCGAGAGCCCGTAGCTCAGAGGTAGAATCGCCGACTGACGCCAATTAGGTCGGGTTTCAATCCTGGGTAAAAAGCAATCGGCTGTCTAACCGTACTGATGAGTTGTGATACAGCGAAACATATCTGTCTGCGAATGACTATTATATTTAAATGACTATCATTTATGCAACATTTCTCTTTGGAGACATGATCGCCCAAGCTTGCATCACGTATGGGACTTAACTGATTGATATAAATCTTGATTTAACTTCGTTTATACATGGTCGAGAGGTCTAAGACGCGTCAGATTAACTGGTGACTTCTCCTATGTGGATAGGGGTCACAGGTTCGAATCCTGCCGAATGACACATATTTTCGTAACAAAAATTTATCATAAATAATCAGGCCGGTAGAAATAAATATATATACTGCTTGATTCTAAAAACAGAATATCTACTTAAATACGAGTATCGATCAAAAATAATGTTAGAACAAATCATTATATATATATATATTAACCCACATGTTGGTTTAGTTGTTGTTAAAGAATCACAAACAAACCTGAGCGGACGTCTGCTACAGGGATTAGCTCGTAGAAGAATATACTCAGGAACGACAAAGTGCCGGTTATTATATTTAAATGACTATCATTTATGTAACATTTCAGTATCCATTCATGCATAGACATAAATAAAACAGATATTTATCACATGTCAATTTTACTCAGATCAGAATGGTGTAAAACATAACAAAACAAACCCTAAAATGGCAGCAATACAAATAGGTTGCTGATAAAGGGTTCAGAACAAACGTCCAGGCCTTCCAAAATAATATTCGGAAAATACGTTGTATATATATATATATCTTGTAGCAGATTCACTAATTTCCTTTATTTTTACAAGTGAGGTCATCGCTAAAGCATCATAATCAATTAATAAAGCATTTTGGTCGTAGCGAAACTTTTCAACCTTCTCTTATATGATTTTGAAAATTTCTCTATGGAAAATAGGGTCACGGCTATACTCTAGTGTTGAACATGTGGTTTCAATAGCAAAATCTTTTCTTACGGAAGTTACAGAGTTTGAATTCTTTTTCTTTCATATTTTCTTTATACCTAGACTGGCTACCAACAGGAGTTAGAGATCCCAGTCTACCCTCTTATTAAGTCGTAGCCTTTTTTTAACCCATTCATTTCACTCAAGGTGATAATGAAATTAAGCTGCAAAGAACTACCTATCGGAAAAGATAAGGAAAAAATCTTTAGAAGGGACGGAAACCCAATCCTACCAGGAAACAAAGGATTAACCTTTACTCCTGTTCAAAAAACCGGATAGGACGATAAGCGAAGTTCTTATTTTTTACATTTATAAAGGTATATATCCATCGCTTCTCTCTACAGCTGTGAGTTAAATAGCAGAACATATTCAGTTCTATAGCCTTGGTTAGCAACCAGTCTACAGTAAAGAGTACTGGCAACTTACTGTGAATAATTCTTCTGCCAAGTCAGTTATGTTTCTTTCGAGACATGATCGTCCAAGCATGTATCCCGCATGTCATTTAACTAATTATTATTATTTATCATTATTATTATTTTTTTTATAATGTTGTTCTGCGCTTCTTATATTTCTCCTCCCCAAACCTTGAAAATGAACGCTTGTAATTTTAATGTCACTTTTTTTATGAAATCATGAAGTCATTTCTCAAACTAATTTATCAAATTTTACTGTTTAAAAAATGCGTCTATCAGAACTCTTTCCAATCAATCCGAGTGCTCCATCTAAAACTGGAAATACTGATATCACCATGTATCACACTTTTTACATTTATGCATCAAAATCTTTGTATTTTGATAGTTTTTGAAGATCTTCAAAAATATAAAAATTCGAGAAAATAATGTAACGCCTGATTTCGACAGAAAATAAATAAATAAATAAATAAAACTCAACATTCTCTTTTTACCCATGATGTTTTATTAGACAACGACGAGCATTTCATTTCCAGTTTCACTGAAAAAATGCAAATCAAAACTTGTAATCTCGCAAATTCTTCCCGCTTTAATTTTAATCAAATTAGATTTTGAACATTTGCGATTTACAGTAAATTATTTAAACATCAACTTTTAATAAGACAACTTTCAATTCTAATACATCTCTTTTTCATTCCCGTTCACCGATTTCGTATTAAATTTTCTGTCATTTCCCATTTTTCTTTCCACTATTTATCGACTATTTTCCCACTCCCAACCTCTATCTCTGTACGTTGTTTGTAATTATTACCCTTGGGATTTCTTATTTCAATAATATTCCAACCATGGGTCGATCTTGGATCGAGACATGTTGTCACTGTAACGATGGATGAACTAAAGAAGTGTATCGCCAAAGGGAAGCAAAACGAGAGGGAGAGAAATATTGAATGATGAAAAGAAAAGAGAAAGCATCAAGCGAACAGCAAACGGCTGGTGTCAAACTTGTGGTTGACGTGTGTTCCTCTGGAGCTGGTTCCTAGGGTGGTGGATGCAAGGAAAGTGTATTGACGTGGTGCGTCTCTTATTAAACGTCTATCTACCACCTGTCACTGACACCTGTGGACAGAATTGTCAAAGAGAAGCAATTACCAGCACTGACCGGCTGCTGCTTGCTGACAGAGGGAATGACATCATTACCAAAAAGACAGGGTTTAGCTTGAAGAAATAGCAGGAATTATTTGTGCAATAGAAAATAGATTCTCGATAGAGAGATATGATATTCTTGAAATTGTTTTATATCACATAAAAAAATATTGTGTGAATAGGTTGAAACCTTTTAAGAAAGATATTTTTAATCCATGTTAGTAATTAAGATTGTTTTTCGTTGAATCAAGCGACTTATGAATGAGATTTAATTACATTTCTTTCAGAAAAAAATCTGTTCTCATTTTGCAGTCTTGGAAACGGTAGAGATTCATGCAAGCAACATACAATAGCTTAAAGAAATATCTAAGTGCCTAAAAATTATTTAAATGCCAAAAGTTTATTATTATCACGACCAAGAAATTATTTAAATATCTGTTGATAAATACACAAGAAATCAGGTTGGAAATTTCAGTAAATAGTTGAAAATACGTAGAAAATTAAGACACACGAAAGTAATTATTTTACAAAATTTCATAATGTGGGATTCAAAAAATCAATTAATTCTTCAGAAAATACACAGACACAAAAACACATACACAGATATATTTTACTACTTATGTTAGTGGATACTCATATTTGAATAGACGCTTCGTTTATTTATTAAACGGTATATTTATTTTTATTTGCGTCTACGGGACTGAATATTTGAGAAATCTTATTAAAGAGGAATATCTTCTTTTTTTTTTCAATTGAAGTATATAGACTAAACTATCGCCCAGTTCACACTCTACCCACGTCTATTGAACAGGTGTAGAGACTCATCCCTTGTTCCCTGTTTAGGATATGGTTTCCGGCTTTCTCTCTTCTAATCTTTACACTCTTACGTAGCCCCCTGCACATCAGTGGCGTTACCGCCTAGCTAGGGGTGATATGATTAAAAAAAAAATATGCGTCCTCCGGCAGAATTCAAACTCGCGTCCTCTTTGGCTAGAGGAACCAGTGTTAATAATAATAATAATATATATATATATATATATATATATATATATATATATATATATACGAGGGTCATTCAATAAAACAGGTGAATTTTTCAGCCCTTTTTTTTAGTTTTTGCTTCGGGTTTGGCTCTAAGTAGGTATAATTGTAGTTCATAGTCTCAGCCATGATACCATTTACTGAGAGGACTTATTTAGCATTCAAAATTCAGTTTACGACGAAAAAAAACTTATCTGATATCGATACCAGGAAATCAAAATTTGATTTACATCCATTTATTTTTCTTTCAGTCTTCGGTTTCGCTTTAACTGGAAACAACTATTGCTTTTTAGTCTTTCGTGCCAACGTCCAAAGAGTTTGACCTTCAGGACCATGGATTAGTTTTAAAGCTTCCATCTGTGCATAAGCTTCCGTATTCCCACAGCGTAAAAATCTTTGGACTGATGTCTCAGCCAATCGTTCACAGCACAGAGCACAAACTGAAGAGTGTCGAGTTGTCATCCTCCTTACAGCCCAGATCTTGCCCCTTCAGACTTTCACCTGTTTGGTCCCTTGAAAGCGTTCACAAGAGGCACTAAGTTTGAAAGTGACGATGAAGTCAAAAGTGCTGTGAACGATTGGCTGAGACATCAGTCCAAAGATTTTTACGCTGTGGGAATACGGAAGCTTATGCACAGATGGGAACAGTGTGTAACACTACTGGGAGACTACGTTGAAAATTTTAAAAAAATGTAAGCTTCTATCTGTATAAGGACTTCTAATACAGATAGAAGCTTACATTTTTTTAAAATTTTAGAACAGACAAAGGGAGGTCACATCTCGTCGCTGGGAAAGTGGCTGTAGTCGAGCCGCCAAGTCGGTACCTATCACATTACTGATTCTCCTTTAGAGCCTGTCGAGAACACTGAGATGAACAGCAGGGGCGCCTGACCATATATGGTAACAGTATTACATGCACGGACGAATGGTTGATTTGTATATATGCAGGATGGATTCAGGTGGGAAAACATCCTGGCGCGACACAGTGGATATATATATATATATATATATATATATATATATATATATATATATAACTTGAATATATGCATCGAAATCCGACCAGATGACTAGAGTAAGTAAAGAACAGGTACGAAAATTCTCAGTTACCATTTTATCTCATTGGGTTTAACAATTTTTTTAATTTAATCATTTGTCTTTAAAAAAAATCTCTGAAGAAAAACAAATGAAACATGTTAGATTAAAGGCACTTTTTCTCTATCTGCTCTTCACTTATTCTACTTGTATATATATATATATATATATATATATATATATATATAGCAATTTTCATATAGAAATTGTTGACTGTTGTTAGAATTGCTAATTCATATGTAAATAAAATCGTTAACTTTTATGGGTACTGTTACCAACATTTTACTATATTACATGTCCTCTCGAACCATACACACACACACACACACACACACACACACATATATATATATATATATATATATATATATATATATATATATAAATTTGGTGTCAGCCTTTCAGCTGTCAGTCGTGTCATCAAAGAAGAAACAAACTGGAACTATCAGTTCAAAACGTAAAGGAAAATGCCGTCGGAAGGAAAAAAACAACGACAAGAGACGACGCATACATAAGTAGGGAAAGTATGAAATATCCAAGGAAGACATTATTCGTTTTGTTTCAATTAATTTGGACAAGGTTGTAGATTGATATGTGTATGTGTTTTGTACATTACGGTAGAATCTTTTATTTAAGGCAAAAATTATAAAAACAAACTTTTGTGTCGATAAGTTTTACTGATCAACTTTTCCGAATTTCGAATAAACCTTATTAGACAAGAAGGATATTTAGCCTGAAATAAGCCAAAATTTGTTTTGGAAGAAATATTGTGAAAGTAGAACGAAGTTTTCTTGTACATATTTTTCGAAATGTACTTCGGATAATTTTTGACGGAATTCCCTCCATATCTGGGAATAATTATTCGTAATTTGGAAAATTAATCAACACAAAACTTCTGTTATTATATTATAATAATAATTATATATATATAACTATTTAATTATTTAGTTTTTGTTCCAAATAAAATTAGACCAGTACACAGTTGTATTATCAGTTATATTATTGTAACTCGCCTGGATGGAGACACAGATGGTAGAAACCCGTGTTAAGTAATATAACTCGTTTACAAATGAATATATATATATATATATATATATATATATATATATATATATATATACTCGCACTATAGCCCGGTGTTGCTCGGGTGTAATGGAAGCTTTAAAACTAATCCATGGTCCTGAAGGTCAAACTCTTTGGACGTTGGCACGAAAGACTAAAAAGCAATAGTTGTTTCCAGTTAAAGCGAAACCGAAGACTGAAAGAAAAATAAATGGATGTAAATCAAATTTTGATTTCCTGGTATCGATATCAGATAAGTTTTTTTCGTCGTAAACTGAATTTTGAATGCTAAATAAGTCCTCTCAGTAAATGGTATCATGGCTGAGACTATGAACTACAATTATACCTACTTAGAGCCAAACCCGAAGCAAAAACTAAAAAAAAGGGCTGAAAAATACTGACATACAGGCAGATAAACAGACACACACACACACAAACATCTTCCCTTTTATATATATATATATATATATATATATATATATATATATATATATATTCTAAACATATGCTATTAAATATAAGAGACAATGAATGTCTATTATGTTTAATCATGAGCCGTTCTGGAGAATTTTTGTCTTTATTTTCAACTGAAATTAAAGCAAAAATACGACGTTTAGAACGGTTCATGATTAAACATAATAGACATTCATTGTCTCTTATATTTAATAGCATATGTTTAGAAAATTACTTGCTGCCTCGATATATTAAATATATATATATATATATATATATATATATATATATATATATATTATCGATTTTCTACACTATTGTAAGAACTGCAACCTTGAAACTTCTGAATATTAATTCTTATATCTTTGTCTATGAGTGTATCAAATTTGATTAAGATCTGACCACTCCTTCTATAACCCGATTTTTTCGATTATCAATTTTCGATATTTATCGGGGGTACCTCGACACAAAACCTAGCTAAGAACGCTCGCAGACGCTTATAGTACAACTGTGTAAATTTTCAAGAAAATCAGTTCAGCCGTTTCGGAGTCTATAGGTAACTGACCCCCCCCAAGTTCCATTTATAAATAAGTTTTTATATATATATATATATATATAATAGTTGCGTTCACGCATAATAACCCAGCCCCTATCAGTGCAAACATCATAACGGTGTTCTTACAAAACTTCAAAGTCAGCATAATCCGATCAGTTAAAGTGACAAATTTTTAGAGTAAAACTATCAACACTCTTTCTCCAACCCGATATCGAGCATTTTACAATAAAAAACTATGACCCAAAATAAATTTTATCTATAAAACTACTAAAAAAAAAAAAAATAAATAAAAATTTGGTGCTAAACATTATCGGAGTTTCATGCATTATACCTTAATCAGGTGCATATTATGAACTGAACGTTTTTCGATTTCAAATATTATTTTAGCTATTAGCCTTCCTTGAGTTAAGATCGTTACCAATTGCAAATCGCGTATAATTTTCTTAGATTTAAAAACATATTATTTCAATGTCCGATTGCTACTAACGTTAAAAAGGACGCCACTATTTTGTTTATTTTGATGACGATCAATAAAGAATAAAAAATAAGAAAAATAATAATTAAAAATTAAAAAAATTACATGAATGAAAAATATAATAATTACAAACAATAAAAATATTAAATGAAAATAAAAAAAAACAAATACACACAGATTTACGCACACATACACACGATAAAGTCATAAAAACAACCGGTTTTTCGATTTGAATCATTATTTTAGGTAATATCGTTGCTAAAGTTAATGTCGATATAAATTTTAAATCGGGTGTGCTAATATATTAATTTATTAAAGTAAAGTAAAATTTAATTAGGTTTATACCAAAAACTAAAATAGGAGATTGTGAACAAAAATCGTGGAAAAGAAAAAACATGAATAAATATTACAAAAATATTACGTTGAAGAGAAGGTCGCTAGATTTTTCACTGCTTGACTCCAGCCACTTTTTCACCGACGGGGTGTGGCTTCCCTCTGTCTGTTTTCATGGTTTTTGCTCCGACGAACTTAAGTCACTGGTGCCCCTGCCACAGGTATTTACTCGTCAACTGGTAACTATGTCCCACCCAATCACAGATCAACCAAATGCAGCAGATAATTCTATCCCACAGATTCTTTTCTCGCACTTCGCGCCTGTAGAACTCGCTTCCATATTCTTGCTTTTCTGACGGCTACAATCTCCAGGAATTTAAATACAATGTCAATACCCATCTCTTAACCACTTGACTCTAGTTCTTTCTACACCACCCTGTATATCTTTTCCTTTCTCTCTACCTTTGCAACTGTCATCATACCTGTATTCCCATCCTTCTCTTGCTCCTTTCTCTGACACCCACTGTAACTTGTTTGTCTTTCTCTTTATTTTCCTCCGACCTAATCTTTTACTCTTATGTAGCCCCCTGCACATCAGTGGCATTAGCGCCTTGCTTGGGGGCTGGCATGTACGCATCGCTCATTCAGTGAAATGAATTACAGCGCTCTAATGATATGCGTTAAAAAGTCTGCCTACTTCCACCGAACGCCCATAGCCCAGGGGTAGAGTCGCCGACTGACGCCATTTCGGTCGGGTTTCAATCATGGGTAAAAAAGCAATCGGTGTCTAACCGTACTGATGAGCTGTGATACGGCGAAACAGATCTGCCTGCGGATGACAATATTTACACTCTCACACACTGATTGAGCACTCTGGAAAAATAGTAGACTTTGATAAACAGTAGCTACTCTGGCATGTACGCAACGCTCATTCAGTGAAATAAATTAGAGCGCTCTAGCTATTGGGCGAGTATAATGATTTGCGCTAAAATGTCTGCCTACTTCCACCGAACGCCCATAGCCCAGGGGTAGAGTCGCCGACTAACACCATTTCGGTCGGGTTTCAATCCTGGGTAAAAAAGCAATTGGAGTCTAACCGTACTGATACGGCGAAACAGATCTGTCTGCGGTTGACAATATATATATATATATATATATATATATATATATGTACATGTATAAATCATAATATAAATATAATATACATATATATATATATATATATGCATAATATATATATATATAATATACATTATATTTATGCAGATGCTTAAAATGTTGGATAATATGTATATTTTTTAATATGTACTGTTTGCTCTGTTGATCACGGCGGTTTTATTGACACCTGATAAATATTTATAAATTGATGTGTATCTGCGTGTATGCATTAATATATACTTATTTACAACCGTACCTATACAAGCGAAAGTGCATGAAACGATAAAATGTATGAACAATTTTTATACATACTTTATCTCCAACAAAACGAACAATTGTTAGGATGCTGGAAAAAGTTAATAAAAAATAATCTAATCTTCCTTGTCGGGGGTATTTAATGAAATATATATATATATATATATATATATATATATATATATATATATATTATCCTACATCTGTGGCACAACACGCAGTTTCATTTCCAGAGCAAATAGAGCCCTACCAAGTAGCAGGCCTCTGCAGAATCATACGCCCCTATCAGTCAGATGCCATACGTGATACACGCTTGGGTGATCATGTCTCCAAATAGACATGACTGACTGAACAGAAGATTATCCCGCAGTAGGTTGCCATTATTTTCTGCGGTAGACTGGTTGCTAGCCAAGGCTATAGAACCCAATCTGTCCTGTATATTTAACCCATAACTGGAAGGAATATACGGATTAGTACCTTTCCCAAGGGTATTTGCGCGTAAGTGAATGCAATGAATTCGGTTGGAATTCGAACTCGGCTCCCCGATGTCTCGTTCCGAGCCGATATCCAATGCACCACAACGCACCACGCCCCCATAGAGATGTAGAAATCAGTGTTGTGTTTTCAAGTACACAGGCATTCATCGTAAAATAAAATAGATTTCTGGGCCTGTTTGATATTGTTGATGTCTTGGTCGCTGAGAGGATAGTAATTTTTAGCCAAATTTAAGGTTGCTGCTAAAAGCTTTTCAGATATAGATGGGTAGAACTCATAAATCTGACCTTTCTAAAAATAATTGCAACTGCTGAAAAAATAAAACCTGCCCTTTGAATGTCCAGTTTATCTCCGAAAGTATTGTTTATAGATCTCAAATTTATTCGGATGTTAATACTGTTAAATTTTACTTTGGCAGTACTTCCAACAGGTGGAAGATAAGATTTAACAACCAGATTTTGTCTTAAAACAACCGTAAATACAGCAAAAGTACTGCTTCATCCATACATTTTTGGAAATTAAAAATCAACCGTAAGAACCCAATTATTACCTGGAATATTGTAGCTAAATCCAAACATTACAATGGAAAAGGTGATAAATGTAATCCATTCCTAAAAAAAAACAAACTTATAACCTTAAACCATATCAAGAATACAAATTTGCTTAATAAAAAATTGATTTACTGATTTAAATTCATAGACCCAGATTGATATAGACCCCTCTTTACGTTTGACCTATTTCTTTCTTCGTTTCTTTCTTTCTTTCTTTTTTCTTTCTTTACGCTGCAATATTAATTTTAGCAATTATGAATTAAACACTTTTTTATTTTTGCTACTTACACTTTTAATTCTTAATTCTAAATTTTACCTCTAAATTTTTCTTTTCTTTTATTTTATATTATTTTTATTTTTATTTAAAATTTTCCCTACATTTTTTATGTACATTTAATATTTGAATATTTAAATCTTTAAGACTCATGATTTACGTCGCTTTGATTTTTTGTCCAGGCATTTTATTATTTTTTTATTTATATTTTAACTTTTATTTAAAATTTAAAATTTAAATTTAAAATCTTTATTCACATGTATCCGTAGAATATTTAAATTTTTAATCTTGTTATTGAAAAGGCAGTAATTTAAGTTTATAAGATTTAAATCCCATGAACATCGAGTGAACTTAAATTCAAATCTATTAAACTGTCAGTTTGAAATATGCTCCTGATAATTGCATAATGCATGAAACTCTGAGCCGTGCCACAGACATAAGGCAATATGTATATTTATTAATATAAATATAATACCGCTCTGTTCATACATAGAACACTGTTTTATTAACACCTGAATAATAATATTATGCATATGTACACCCTATTCATACATATGTACATTTATTATTTTACGTCAATATATATATATATATATATATATATATATATATATATTGTGATTTATGCACAACGCAGTATTCAGTTATTTATCTATTTATTTATTTATTTTTGGTTTTAACCTGCAATAATCCTCGTATAATAAAAAACATTTTCTTATATTTATTTACGTAAGATTTTTCTACAAATTCTTTTATGTGAGTGCCAACTAATATAAACGAAAATTTCTGATTAGAAGATGTGGTATCATAAATTCCATAAGAAAGAACTGATGTAAAATGTTATTCTTTTATTTAATATATAGCACATTGGGTTCAAGTGCTAATAAAATAGTTTTCAACGTAAAATAACAGAGCTATTAAGTATATAATAATAATTTTTTTTCCTTACTGGTAGTACGCCTCAGACTTATGCGGAACATGTTTTTCATATATCGATATTAAAATATAAATTTTAACATTCAAATATTAAAAATGCTCATTACATTGTAGAGCTTTTGAATATTTTTCATCTGGAAATGAGTTATTTTCGCAACCCAGGTTTCAACCTTTCGGTATCTTCAGGCGATTTATGATAACTGATTTTTCAACGTTTTCAAACGTGCAATAGGGATTTTTACAAACGCGTGACTGAAATTTTTTAGCAACCTAAAATTTTAAAAATCATGGAGTAGTTAGTTAAAGATCTTAATCTCATTCGTTTAGGTTTTTATGATCCTAAAATGAATTTTTCGTTGTGATTACGTCTGGACATTATTTCTGATTGTTCATTTAGTTTTTATTTTGTTCTGGAAACAATATCATGGCTAAATTTTCTTCCTGGTACTTTCGGCGTACATCACCACCGTTGTAAGATTTGTTTTTTTAAATTATACTTTATGTTATATCAGAGTCTTTACATTATTTAGTTTTAATTTCCACACGTGGTTAGCTAGTTTGATACAATTTTTAATGTTTTCCATCTTAAATTATGATTTGAGGTTATTATATTTTTGGAAGTAAAAAACGAAAATAAAACACCTAAAGTTAAATGGAAAATTCTCAATACATGTACATCAGTAAAGGAACCATGTTTTCTTTTGTCTTTAAGAAAAAAATGAAATCATTAAATAAATGAAAGCAACAGGGTTTTAAACTAGATGCATGAAACCACAGTAAACTGCAAGCACATTAAAGAACTAACTTTACAATTCTGCTAAAAATACTACAAAAGCCAAAGTTAGGATCCCTTAGAGACGATAAACCTTTATAATATTAACAACACTCTTACATCAAATTTCACCTATTCTATATCACAAACTGTGATCTATTTTTTTGTAGAAAAAAGTGATTTCTCATATTTAAAATTAGGGTTAAATATACAAAGTTAAATTAATTATAAAAACTAAGTTTTAAAAAAATGTTGTATAGATGTACAATTAAATAAGAAAGATAGGCCCAATAAATAGTAACTGCCATTCCCACTTCATCGCATCTAATCCTATTATTCTTCACCCTTACACTTCCTTACTCTCCCTTTTTACTAAACCCAAAGAAAAAAATCCAGCCATTAGGCCATAAAAAGCTATACCCAATCTTTTAATATTAAATCTGTCTACAAAATTTCTAACAAGTTCATTAATCAACTATATCCCCACCCATTCCCTCTTTACAAAATTTTAACGGACAATTTACAAGACTTATCCCCTTATTACTAACTCCACCTACATCCCCCACACACAACTCAGCAAATATAAGAAAAGAGGGTTTCCGTTCCTTTCCACACTACCTGATGAGACATTGTAATTTCAATGTCAAAACAAAATGTACACTTTTTTGTGGATAAAAATGTTTACATGCTCAAAACTATGAAAAAGTGATGTCTCAAACTGAGACGTATTTTGAGGCCAAATACAAATCGTTCTACAAAAAAGGCATCGTATTGTTAAAGAAGCGTTGGAATCAGTGTATCACTCTAGACTATGTTGATCAATAAAGCCGAATTTTGGCTAAAAGTTGTTGTAGTATTAGCTAGACCCGGGAATTTTTGATTGATATGTTACTTTAGCTTTTGGAAGGCATCTTTCACAATTCAAATGTGTCTTTTGTTTTTTGTGTCTTATTTTTCATTTTTTTTTTATAACATGTCACATATTGCTAAATGCCTGTAGTTATTTGATTATGATGTCTCGAATTTGCAATTGGCATTTTGGATTAACCACTTGTTGATAATGACCATGCATTCTATATTGAATGTTGGTGTGGTAATATTCACATGACACAATTACTATTACACGAGCCTGCTTAAATAACGTTAACGTTTATAGATTCACCAACACGTCTACGACAACACAAAAGCTATGGCCAATGTTAGCTCTTATTATATTGTTATATTATATTTGTCTTCCCAAATTGTTCTTTTTTACTTGTTGACATTACCTACATTGTTTGTCTTGTTCCCACTCTGTGTCTTGTTGCTTAATTCTCATTTTTCATTAAAAAGTTACCAGCGTTCACACTGTCTTACCTGCCACTTTTGTGGAATGGGTATAAAACCAAAAAAAACAAGCTTAGATACGCTGAGACCAGTTCTGAAATGCTTAGACAGGCTCTGTACCCAGTTACCGCGTCAGCGGAGGCCAGGTAATCTTTAGCCTATGGCACGAGCGTTTGCGCTCAGGTTCCACACTTTAAAAACCGAACTTGTGGCACAACTTGCTCCAGATGATGAACAGAGCAAATATACTCGATGCTATTTTGATTTAATTATCCGCAATTTCATTCATTTAGTATTTACACTATTTTATCGAATGCTTTTTAACAAAGGTTACAACAAACACCTTCAATATCCCAGCACACTCCACAGTCGTTTTGTAAATTTTCTTAATGGCCCCAGCTTCATTGTCCTCCTCCTCCTCATTATTATTATTATGACTTCCTTTGACCTCTTATTGCATCCACATTTTCTCCCGGTCTCAACCAAAGTCTTGATCATTAAAATAAAAAGCAAAGATAACACACATTTTACTGAAATAAAACCATTCGTAATATGTCGGCTGTATTTCTGAGTAAAATATTTTGTATTTTCTTAAAGGACACATGCATTAAAGAAACACACACACAAAAATACATAGAAAATTTAACAGGAATAACTTTAATTAGTCTATCGGGACCGTTTCCAATCAATCTTCATGTGCAACATTTTTGAGATTTCCACTTAAATATTCTTGTATTTCGATTATTATTATTCTGTCATATTCACCATAATTCAATTTCTGCTATGGTCACACTACCTACTAAGTCTGGAGAAAGACCTAAGGTAGATTGTAGTGTGTTGCTTTGGTTATATTTCATGTTTTTTCTATCTCCCATAACATCCCTAGCATTACATAGACGAAGTTCTCTTTCGTGTGTGGGCTGTACTTAACAAGATAGTTTTTTGTATATCTTTTAAGCTGGGGTTTCAAGAGATTCTTTCAATGTGTTGTTCTGTTCCATTTTTTATCATTCCAAATGCACCTACTATCACTGGTACTATTCTTGTTTTCAATTTCCACATTTTTTCTATATCGATTTCCAGGTCTTTATATTTTGATAGTTTTTCAAATTCTTTGGTTGCTATCCGCGAGACAAGCCATATCAATTAGTTAGAAAGTTTTTTCTTTATTGTATTTATCCGCCATATTTGCTTCAATTTTCCTGTCTGTGTAGATGATGTTATTCCATAGAATGGGGACATCTTCTATTTCTGTAACCAGTTCTCGGTGATGTTTACACAAGTGTATATTTACGTATTTTCCTAAGGGTTTGCATACTGTCCAGTATAAATATTGCCTCATTCTATCGTGAAGATTTTTATATTCATTTGGGTCAAGTACAGAACCTCCTGAAAATGGATGGTCTATTGTTTCCTGGTATTTGTCACAGGACCTGCATTTTGGATCCACATTATTATTATTATTATTATTATTATTATTATTATTATTATTATGTCATTTTTCATCATATTTCGATTTCTGCTTTGGTCTCACTACCAACCAAGTCTGCGGGGAGACCTAAGGCAGGTAGTGGCATGTTGTTATGGCTCCATTTCATGTTTTTCTATCTTCCCTATCATCTCCAGCATTACATAGATAAAGTTTTCCTTAGTGTGTGGGCTGTACTTAATAAGACAATTTTTAGTATATCTCTTAAGCTGGGGTTTCCAGGGATTCTTTCAACGTGTTGTTTTGTTCCGTTTTTTATCATTCCAAGTGCACCTACTATCACTGGCACAACTCTTGTTTTCAATTTCCACATTTTTTATATTTCAATTTCCAGGTCTTTATATTTTGACAGTTTTTCAAATTCCTTGATTGCTATGTTACAATCCGCTGGACAAGCCATATCAATTAATAGACAAGTTTTCTCCTTCTGTTTTTTAAAAATAATGTCTGGCCTGTTTGCTTCAATTTTTCTGTCTGTGTAGATGGTGTAATCCCATAGAATGGTGACATCTTCTATTTCTGTAACTGGTGCTGGGTGATGTTCATACCAGTGTTTGTTTACAGCTTTTCCATAATGTTTGCACATTGCCCAATGTAAATATTGCCCAACTCTATCGTGGCGATTTTTATATTCGTTTGGGGCAAGCACAGAACAGCCTGAGATTAGGTGGTCTATTGTTTCTTGGTGTTTGTCACAAAACCTGCATTTTGGATCCATATTATTATGCATAATATTTGCCTGAAAGTTTCTCGTGAAAAGACTTTGGTCTTGTGCTGCAAGTATAAATCCTTCAGTTTCAGACTTTAATCCAGATGCACGTAACCATCGATGAGTATTAACTTTGTCAACATTGGATTTATTGGCACGTACTGGATATTGGCCATGCAGAGGTTTGTCTTGCCAGCGCTGTTTCATCTTTTCAAGAGCTTTATCTTTGGCTTTCATTTTCATATTTTTTGCCGCAATAGTTGGTTCTTGGCTACTGTTTTGCTTTTCTACAGAATCTACTAACTGCAAATCTTGTTTGTATTTACTGCTTTCTTTTATTATTGAGTATTTTTTATTTCTTTCTTCATGTTGCCTTACTAATTGTATCATCCAATCCTTTGTTGTTTCTATGTATGTTAGTAAGCCAATAGTTGTTGTCTTGTATGACAATTCCAGCTGAATAAGACCCCTTCCACCTTCTTTACGGGGTATGTATAGACGGTCTACATCAGCCTTTGGATGATGCATCTTATGCTTAGAAAGAAGCTTTCTTGTTTTAGCATCCATTCGCCTGATGTCGTTTAGAGTCCAGTTTAAGATGTTGAAGCTATATTGGACAACTGGGATTGCAAGGCTATTAATGGCCAAAACTCTGTTCTGTGAATTTAATTCAGATTTAATATCATTCGAAGCCTTCTATAGTAGTCTTTACGCACTATTTCTTTCATTTTTTTATGGTGAATGTTTTCGCTCTCATTTACACCTAGGTATTTATAAGCTTCTTCTGGTTTCAATTCTTTTATTGTTACAGCAGGGTCTAGGCTAATTGAGGATGTTTCTTGTATTGATCCACGTAAAACTGTAGCTTTAGCACATTTATTCAAATTAAATTTCATTCCAATGTCTTCGCTGAAGCATTTTACAGTTTGCAGAAGACCTTCCACCTCATTATCATTCTTAGCATATAACTTTAAGTCATCCATGTAAAATAGATGGCTTATTTTCTTTTGGCCTATTTTATAACCACATTCTGTCTTATTAAGTTGACTGGTTACTGCTATTAATGATATGCAGAATAGTAAGGGAGATAAGGAGTCACCTTGAAATATACCTCTTTTGATGTTTATTTAATCAGACTTATAGGTTCCATTTATATGATTGAGGTAAAGGGTTGTTTTCCATATAGACATGCACTGTTTGATGAAATTGATTATGACGGGCGATATCTTGTATATATTTAAAGTCTTTAAAATCCAGTCATGTGGCACACTATCGAATGCCTTTCGGTAGTCTATCCAGGCAGTACTAAGATTTTTCTTTGTACTGTAGCAGTTTTCCAGGATCATTTTGTTAATTAGCAATTGGTCTTTACAACCATAACAGCCACGTTTGCACCCTTTTTGTTCAAGCGGTATCATGTCATTTCTTTCTAAGAATAAATATGTCTGTTTTGTTAAAATAGATGTTAGTAGTTTATATGTTGTCGGAAGACATGTAATTGGTCTGTAGTTTTTCGGGTTGTTTGTGTCACCATTCTTGGGTAGAAGAAATGTAATTCCTTTGGTCATCCATGCAGGAATTTTAGTGGGATCGTCAACCATTTCTTGAAGTTCTTTGGCTATTTTTTTATGTGCTGCATTTAAATAATATAGCCAAAAGTTAGGAATTTTGTCTATACCTGGGAATTTCCAATTGTGTGCTTTTTTTAGTGCAAATTTAACATCGTCTTCTGTAATTCCAGACCATGTCTGTTCGGGTTTATTTTTCATTCGTTCTATCTCCTGTGCAATCCAATGTACTTCCTTGCTAAGTTCTTTAGGGCAAGCCCATATCTTTTCCCAGAACTGTGTGACTTCTTCCATTCTGGGGGGTACTGTCACTTCAATTCTTTTTTTACCTATTTCCCTGTAAAATCTTTTTGTATCAGTCTGAAAGATCTTGTTTTGTCTGTAAAATCTTGCTCTTTTTTCATAGCGTCTTATTCTTTGAGCCTTCAGTTGGATTTTTTGCTTTATTTTTTCTTTATTTGATAAGACGTCATTTTCATTCCTGATGTTATATTTTTTTTCGGCTCTTCTTCTTTTCCTAGTTCTTACATTTATTCCTCTACTCAGTTCATCTAGTACTGACAGTTCACTTCTTAGTTGTTCGATTTTTTTTTCAATTTTTCTTTTCCAAGGTGGATCTTCACGTCTGCGAGACTGCCTTGTTTTTATTTTGATGTTTAATTTTTTTGATGCTGCTGTTGCTGATGCATATATTATTTCGTTAAGATTTGTATCGGGGCCTTCATCCAGTATTGATTTCAGTGCTGCATTGTACAGTTTAATAGTTCGGAGGTTTTGTTTTGTTGGTTGGAATTTTGGGAGCTGTTCACGTTCCTCCATTGTAATACTTTGTATTTGACTTAGATGGTTTTTTATTTCTATCTTGGCTTCCTGTATATTGTTCTTATTTTCCGTCAAATAATTATCTTCGATGTGTTCTGAACTCGTTTTATTTTTGTCTTTTAACTGACTCAGACTCAGATCACATCTTTCCAGCACTTTTAAACTTACATCATTATCTTCGCAGTGATTTGCGTGTTTCACGGTTTCTACATTATGACCTGTGATTTGTTTGATGTTATTACTTTTTATTTCTGGTTCCGGTTCCTTTTCATATTTTGTTGATTCGACTCTTCTTGTTACAATTCTTTTAATTTCATGAATTTCAGTCTCGGTCAGTCGGTTATTACGAATAATATACCTACGTACATTGGCCAATTTATTTTCGTCAATATACTTTCTATTTGCTTGACCAGCTTTTTCACGCCAAATGTCATATGTTTGGCGAGTCATGTTTTTTTGAGGTTTGAGTAACGCTTCATGAAATGCAGTCATAACGACTTTGTACTCCTCACGAGACCATTTTATTTTTTCTTTCTTTAAATATACGGTTGTAGATCTAGCTGTTGAATTTTCAGGACCAACATTAGGATTATCCTGGTTGTGGGGGCCTGAAGATACATTCTTTGTGTAGGAGTTTGTTCCTATGGCAGATTTTTCGACCTCAGGTAGGTTCCATCCTGAAGGACGGGCTCCCTGTTTATCCACTGGAAGAGCCATACTGGACTTTTTATTTCTATTTTTGTTTTTCATGTTTTTCCCACGAGTGACGCACGGGTCCAAAAGTCCACCCAAAGTTGCCCGGCACGTTGGGTAACGGTCTTTTACAAACAGGGTCCCGAAGCCTGTAGGGAATCGTTTGTGACCTCATAACGCAGTAGCCATTCACTCCTCGGCACGATTAACACCTTGAGTTGCGGGTTGTTGTTCGGAGTTTTCCTTCTCCTAAATGGGCTGCCAAGCAACATCTGACATAGACGCGATTGGAATTCAAGGAGAAAGACGCTGGTTAAAAAAAAAAAAAAAAAAACCCTTTGGCGTAGCAACGGCTCAACGAAACAAACAAAACATCAATACTAGAGTATTTTGTTAAAAAAAAAAAAAAAAAAAATTTACGAAATATCGACAGCTAAAGGAAATATAGTACGGATGATTTTATTTAGGTTCATTTAAATAGCAAACAGATAAATTAATTAAAATAAAACAGAATTTCATAAAACAAAAAAAAAACAAAAAAAATTCGATAATATCTAAAGAAAAAAAAATCCTGTTTATATTAAAACAGAATTTCATATTGAGAAAACGCAAAATTCAAATAGAGAGACGCTGGTTGAAAAAAAAACAAACAAACATACTTGGACGTAAAAAAAAAAAAAAAAAATGTAATAATTTGTTCGTCCACTTTATCATTTATTTTTTCAATAAAGTCGTTGGTCAAAAAAAATAGGGTTATCAGAATAAGATAAATTAAATAAGTAAATTAAATCAATAAATAAATAAAAAATAAATATATCAATATATACGTAGACTTTCTATAAAATAATACCGTATAAATTGTTTTTCATCGGATTTAATTTATTTTCTTGTTTTGTTTTGTTTTTAAGAAAATTATAATAGTTAAAATAAAAAAAAAATTTTTTACGAAATATCGACAGTTAAAGGAAATATAATACGGATGATTTTATTTAGGTTCATTTAAAGAACAAACAGATAAATTAAAATAAAACAGAATTTCATAAAAAAAAAAGAAAAAAAAAAGAAAATTTCGATAATATCTAAAGAAAATATCCTGTTTATATTAAAACAGAATTTCATATTGAGAAAAAGAAAAATTCAAAGAGAGAGACGCTGGTTGAAAAAACAAACAAACTTGGACGTAACGGCCGTTCAACGGAAAAAACAAAACAAAAAAACATCACTGCACTTAGAGAGTATTGTTAAAATAATAATAAAAAAAAAAGCAATTGTTGCTACTATCAACCTTTGTCCTTGCAAAATTCAAAATTTAATAGGAAAGAAAAAGTGGACATACCTTTGAGTTTACTACCGTAAAATTTAAAAATAATAATTTGTTCGCCCACTGTATTCTGTGTTATTCTTTCATTAAATCCAACGAGAATAAGATTATCGAAAAGTAAATAAATATATAAAATGAACGAACAAATATAAATAAATTATTACATATTCTTTCTAAGAAAGAATATCGTAGATCGAACAGTTTTTTAGTGTTTTTCGTCGTTTTTTTTTTTCGTTGTCTTGCTTTAGAAAACTAGTTAATAAATCTATTTAAGGATCATTTAAAGAAACATACAATTTAAATTATATACAAAGAAAAAATTAATGTTTATGTTTAAAATAGTGAAATTAAAAATTAATGTTTACGTTAAAAAAAAAAAAAAATTTCAAAATTTTTTAATAGGAAAGAAAAAATGGACATACCTTTAAGTTTACTACCGTAAAATTTAAAAAATAAAAATTTGATCGCCCACTGTATTCTGTGTTATTCTTTCATTAAACCCAACGAGAGTAAGATTATCGAAAAATAAATAAATATATAAAATGAACGAACAAATATAAAGAAATTATTACATATTCTTTCTAAGAAAGAATATCGTAGATCTAACAGTTTATTTTTTGTTTTTCGTCGTATTTTTTTCGTTGTCTTGCTTTAGAAAACTAGTTAATAAATCTATTTAAGGATCATTTAAAGAAACATACAATTTAAATTATATACAAAGAAAAAATTAATGTTTATGTTTAATATAGTGAAATGAAAAATTAATGTTTACGTAAAAAAAAAAAAACGTTACGTTTTCAGGAGCCTCAGAAAAGCACGTCATTCTCGTTGTAATTCCAATCGCGTTTTCTTTTTTCTTTTTTTCTTTTTTTTTTTCTTTTTTTTTCTTTCTTTTTATTATTATTATTATTATTATTATTATTATTATTATTATTATTATTATCCCATTTTTCATCATATTTATTATTATTATTATTTTCGATATTTTTGCTCCGTGTTTCTTTTGCTTATTGGGAATTAAAATTTAATATTATTATTTTGTTTCTTTTGATTCCTGGTGTATACTTATTTCGTTGTGGATCCCAAACAAAGACATCAAGTCACAAATTTCAACAAGCCATTATGCACTGAGCATTTTTTGGGAGAAAAAATAGCCATCTAATATCAAACACATTTTACATAGATAAAGATATTTGTACTGTTTTAGCTGTACTCGTGAGTACAATTATTTTGTATTTCATTAAGGCATTGGCTACAAGTAATCACTTCAATGAGTCTATCAGACCCATATCCAATCAGTCCGAGGGCTCCACCTACGATTGGAATTATTGATGTACTCATGCGCCACAATTTTATATTTTCTTTTCAATATCCTTGTATTTTGAAAAATTTTCTTCAAAGATGTATTACAATCTGAAATGACTGTCATGTCAATAAGGAAGTCTTTGATCTTGATATCTGGGCGATTAGCTTTGATTGTTCTGCCTGTTTATTGTAAAGTCCCATAAAAAGTTCTCACTATTATTATTATTATTATTATTATTATTATTATTATTATTATTACTACTACCATATTTTGTCATCTTCTTTCAGGATGTTAGCAATCATGACTTCAAACAATTTCCTTAAATTCTTACTAATATTGAGATGATGTGGTCCCCAATAATATTGAGATGATTCGGTTCCCAATAATACTGAGATGGTGCTGTTGGTAATAATAACGAAATTATTCTGTTCTCAATAGTGCCGTGATGAGGCTGTTCTTAATAATATTGAAATGATTCTGTTCACAATAATTTTCAGATAATGCCGTTCCCAATAATACTGAGATAGTACTGCTTCCAATAATATTGAAAGGATTCTTGTCCTCATCTTTGTTGCCATTTGTACAACGTTTCGGCCGTTGTACGTTCCGGCCTTCTTCACTGGGGTATATGACCTCCATTCCTTGCGTAATGTCAAAGTTGAAAGTCATGAGTTTTCTCACTATAATCTTGCATGTTACTTGTTCACCGCTGCTGTAGCCTTGTATTGAACTCACAACTCTAAGAGTCAAGTCAGGAATTAACCAACGTTTATATACACTTACGAACAAATGACCCAGTAGATAGAGACGTTGGTTAGTTCCTGGCTTGACTCTTAGAGTTGTGAGTCCAATACCAGGCTACAGCAGTGGTGAACAAGTAACTTGCAGGGTTAGAGGTAGATAACTCATAACTTCCAAAAGAGCCATTACTACGTAAAGGATGAGAATGATATACCTCAGTGATTGTGATAAAGGGTTCATTTCGAAATTCCTAGCACTTGAAGAAGGCCGGAGTACAAATGGCAACAAGATAAGGACAATAGTCCGAATAATGTAAATACTGTAAATACTACCTCATCTCAGAGATATAGCCAAATATGAAAGGATTCTGTTCTTAATAATGTTATACTGTTATTCCTATTATTCTATTTACTATTTTTTTACATTAATTTAATACGATGCTTTTTTTTTAATACTATTATTAATCGTAATATTTTGTAATAACATTGATGGTGGTGGGGGTGAAGCTCTTATATATTCTCATTTTTACAGACATCAAATTTGATCTCTTGAAAGAGACTGCATCAAATACAAATTTTAATAATTTTAATGAATCTGTGTTACCCACTCCTGTTACGGAGAAAGGTAAATGTGGATTAGTGCGAAAACTAATCCACAACAGGTTATAATCGAGCTATGTCGGTTGCTAATCGACCTAACGCACCCAAAATGTTAGGAACTTGGTAATCTTCTACTGAAAGCTGACTCCTTAGTATTCAGCTAACTGCCGACTAATACCAACTGCCTAGTAGTTCTACTGAACTCAAATAGAACTCTAAAGAACTCCTATGAACTTCCCAAGAAAGTTTTACACCAGGGTTGTTGCCATCAGCGTTGGAAAGTGCTGGAAATTAAATGGACTGAATTCTTAGGGAAACAACTGGTAAAACATGTAAATGCATTAATAATAATAATAATAATTTGAGAGAAACATCTTAAATTCTGTTTACTAGATGGCTTTATTTATTCGTTTATCTTTATTTGCCGTTAATTAAAAAAAAAGATTCTTATTTTTATAAACATCAAACGTATTCGCCAGTTGCGAGGAAATTTCGAAAGTTTCTTCACATTTATCTGTTCTTTTTCTTTTTCTGTTGCCAATGTGCAAGTTGCAGATAAAATGGGTTAGGTAAGATGAAATGCGAGTTTATGTTGGTCGGGGAATGGTGGGTTAAACTTGCTTTCAAATATAATTAACTGATAGAAAAAGTCAGGCCGTATAGCTTAATTCTACAATGTCAGACATTTGAGGAGCAGATGATGTCAGTATCTCGGACTCATTTTGCAGCCTGATTTGATATTCTTCAATAAAAACAAAGATTCTAAAAAAAGTATTAAAAAAGTAGTTTCTTTTCCTAGTTGATAGCATTTTGGCAATTAACTTTAGTTATCAGCACTAAACCTTTGTGTGGAAAGGGAAATCGTTGTCGCTGAGGTTAACAATAAAAGCAATCAGAAAGAAAAAAAAATGATTGTGAACATACTAAAAAAAATGCTGAGATGTGATAATAAAATTGTATGGTTCACAACAACCGTTTTATTGAAAAGCAGTAAAAAGCAAAAGAGAAACGTTGATGTTTGATGAAAAGTAATGTTGAGGCGTGTAGAAATGACAGAGCAAAATGAAATCAATGCTGAAACTTACTTTTTTTTCAATGACCGCAGCTTTGATTCTAGCTTCATTTGTTCTCGGAAAGAGGTTGTCAATCCGCCATTTGCTACAGACTTGAAAAAGGCAACCAAAAGACAATTTTGCACAGTTAGAGTTTCTAAAGTACTAACATCTGATATTAAAGGGACAGAAAAGAAGTATTATTAATACAAAGCTTATCATCCCAAGTTGATATGCGTTGTAATGCAGTGGATATCGGCTCGGAACGAGAAATCGTGGAGCCGAGTTCAAATTCCAGTTGAATTCATTGCATTCACTTATATGCAAATACCCTTGGGAAAGTTATTAATCTGTATCTTCCCTCTAGTTATGGGTTAAATAATATGACAGATTGGGTTCTATAGCCTTGGTCGACAACCAGTCTACCACAGTAAGCAATGGCAACCTACTGTGGGATAATCTTCTGTCCAGTCAGTCATGTCTCGAAAAAGACATGATCGCCTAAGCGTGTATCGCGTATGACACTTAAATGACTGATCATCCCAAACAAGAGAGGTTTAAAAATAGTTTTTAAATAGTTTCAGAAAGTGGATAATGTTCAGAATTTATCAGCTTCTCTCGTAATGATTATTCTTTATTTTTAAATTTAGAAATGATATTTCAACTTATATAGCATAATTTTAAATTTTAATTTTGCATTTTTCAGTTACTATTCTAACATTGGCTATTGACTTATCGTATCAATACTTATATAAAATTTCAAAAAAAATATTACGAATTTAAATAACAGTGGATATCGGCTCGGAACGAGAAATCAGAGAGCTGAGTTGGAATTCTATTTGGATTCATTGCAAATACTCTTGGGAAAGGTATTAAAATCCTGCTTATTCTCCGTCCAGTTATGGGTTAAATAGAAATACAGATTGAGTTCTATAGCATTGGTTGACAACAAGTCTACTGCAGAATGTAATGGCAACCTACTGCGGGGAAATTTTCTGCCTAATCAGGCATTGATCGAAAGATAATCGCCAAAGCGTGTATCACGTATGGTACTTAACTGACTGAATTATATTTTGTGTTTTTGTGATGCGCTTTTCAGTTAATTAGTAATTTATATTTGTAATTATTATTATTATTATTATTATTATTATTATTATTATTATTATTTATTTATTTATTTATTTATAGATTTCTGCTATGGTTACACTACTAACTAAGTCTGCAAGAAGATGCAGGTAGGTAGTAGTCTGTTGTTTAGGCTACAATTCTTGATTTGTCTTTTTTTTAACTTTCATAACATCATTACCGTTACAAGTTCTTCATAGTGTATGGGCTGTACTTATCAAAACATATTTTTGCATTTCTCTTAACCTGGAATTTCCAGTGAGTTTTTCATTGTGTTGTTGTGTTCCTTTTTTAATCATTCCAAGCGCACCTACTATGACAGGTACTATTCTTGTTTAAATTTCCACGTTTTTAATATTCCGATTTCTGGGTTTTATAATTTGATAGGTTTTCAAATTCCTTGGGTTTTATGTTATAGTCCGCTGGGCAAGCTATATGAATTTGTTTGCAGTTTTTGGCAATTATGTCCGGCCTATTTATCAGTGTGAGTTAACAAACTTTTCTAAAGTTTTTACACGTTGTCCAGTGTAAACATTATTCCACTCTTTTGTTAGAGATCATCCTAAGATTAGATCGTCTATGGTTTCCTGATATTTGTCATAGAACCTGCATTTTGAACTCATATTATTATATATTTTATTTTATAACTTGTTCATAACCTATTTCATCTGTTCTATAGTTTTACACTTAGCTTTCTTTTTAATGTTTTTTAATGAAACAATTAGTTATGTTTTGGTTTTCTATAGAATCTAATACATGAAAGTCTCGTTTTTATTTACACACTTCTTTCATGATTTAATATTTTTCTCTCTATTTTCGTGTTGTTTGACTAATTGTATCATCCAGTCTTATGTTGCTTCCATGTATTAGTAACAACTATCAGTAAGCTAATAGTTGTTGCCTTGTATGACAATCTTAGCTGAATATGAATTTTTCCAGCTTCTTTACGGGGTATGCATACACGGTTTTCATCAGCTTTTGGATGGTTTGTGTTATGCTTATAAATAAGCTTTCTCGTCATAGAATCCATTCGTCTGATGCCATTTAAAGTACATTTCAAAATCTACATTGAATCACTGGAAATGGAAAATGCTTAATGGGCAAAATTGCATGCTGAGAATTCAATTCAGTTTTTCTTCTCCTGTTTCTTCTTCTTCTTCTTCTTCTTCTTCTTCTTCTTCTTATTATTATTATTATTATTATTATTATTATTATTATTATTGTTTATAATTTGATATCTGCTATAGTCGCACAACCTACCAAGTCTGCGGAAAGACATCAGGCAGGTGTGTCGTTCAGTCTCCATTTCATGTTTTTTCTATTTCCCAGAGCATCTTTAGCGTTACAGAGTCAAAGTTCTCCTTAGTAAGGGATCTACATTTAACAAGACAATTTTTTAAAGATCTCTTAAGCTAGTGTTTCCAGGGATTCATTTAATATGTTGTTTTGTTCCATTTTTTATCATTCCAAGTGCACCTACTATCACTGGCACGACGCTTGTTTTCAATTTCCACATTTTTTTCTATTTCAGTTTCCAGGTCTTTATGTTTTGACAACTTTTCGAGTTCTTTGGTTGCTATGTTACAATCTGCTGGACAAGCAATATCAATTAATAGGCAAGTTTTTTTCTTTCTGATTTTTAACAATAATGTCCGGCCTATTTGCTTCAAATTTTCTCTCTGTGTAGATGGTGCAATCCCATAGAATGCTGACATGTATTTCTGTAACCGGTGTTGGGTGATGTTTATACCAGTGATTGTTTACAGATTTTCCATAGTTTTTGCACATTGTCTAATGTAAATATTACCCCACTTTATCGTGACGATATTTATATTCATTTGAGGCAAGTACAGTACAGCCTGAGATAAGATGGTCTATTGTTTCTTGCTGTCTATCACAAAACCTGCATTTTGGATCCACATTATTATGTATAATATTTACCTGAAAGTTAAGTGAAAAGACTTTGGTCTTGCACTGCAAGAATAAAGCCCTCAGTCTCAGACTTTAATCTAGATGCACGTAACTGTCGATGAGTATTAACTTTCTCAACACTGAATATATTGGTACGTTCTGGATATTGGCCATGCAGAGGTTTGTCTTGCCAGCGCTGTTTCATCTGTTCAAGATCTTTATCTTTGGCTTTCATTTTCATATTTTTGCCCGAATAGTTGGTTCTTGGCTTCTGTTTTGCTTTTCTACAGAATCTACAAAATGTAAATCTTGTTAGTTTATACTGCCTTCTTTTATTATTGAATATTTTTTCTTTCTGTTTTGATGTGGTTTGACTAATTGTATCATCCAGTCCTTTCTTGTTTCTATGTATGTTAGTAAGCCAATAGTTGTTGTCTTGTATGACAATTCTAGCTGAATAAGACCTCTTCCACCTTCTTTACGGGGTATGTATAGACGGTCTACATCAGCTTTTGGATGATGCATCTTATGCTTAGAAAGAAACTCTCTTGTTTTAGAATCCATTGATGTCGTTTAGAGTGCACTTTAAGAAGTTGAAAGTATATAAGACAACTGGGATTGCAAGGCTATTAATGGCTATAATTCTGTTCTGATAGTGCAATTCAGTTTTTAATATCAGTAGTAGCCTTCTATAGTACTCTTTACGCACTACGTTTTTCATTTTTTTATGGTGAATTTTTCACTCTCATTTACACCTAGGTATTTATAAGCTTCTTCTGGCTCTAAATCGTTTATTTTTACAGCAGGGTCTAAGATAATTGAGGATGCTTGTTGTAGCGATCCACGTAAAACTGTAGTTTTATCATATTTATTCAAATTACGTTTCATCCCAATGTCTTCACTAAAGCATTTTAGTTTGCAGAAGACCTTCCAGCTCGTTATCATTCAAGGCATACAACTTTAAGTCATCCATGTAAAATAGATGGCTTATTTTCGTTTGGGCTATTTTATAACCATATTCTGTCTTGTTAAGTTGATTGATTAGTGCTATTAATGATATGCAGAATAGTAAGGGAGACAAAGAATCACCTTGAAATATGTCTCTTTTGATGTTTATTTTACCAGACTTATAGGTTCCATTTATATGATTGTGGTAAATGGTTGTTTTCCATATCGACATGCATTGTTTGATGAAATCGATGATGACGGGTGGTATTGTATATATCTAAAATCTTCAAGTTCTAGGAATGTGGTACACTATCGAATGCCTTACGATAATCTATCCAGGCAGTACTAAGCTTTTTCGTTGCATTGTAGCAGTTTTCCAGGATCATTCTGTTAATAAGCAATTGGTCTTTACATACGTAACAGCAATGTTTGCACCCTTTTTGTTCAAGCGGTAATATGTCATTTCTTTCCAAGAAGAAATATGTCTGTTTTGTTGAAATAGATGTTAATTGTATGTATGTTGTCGGAAGGCATGTAATTAGTCTGTAGTTTTTCGGGTTGTTTGTGCCACTATTCTTGGGTAGAAGAAATGTAATTCCTTTGGTCATCCATGCAGGAATTTTAGTGGGATTGTTAACCATTTCTTGAAATTCTTTAGCTCGTTTTTTATTTGCTCTATTCAAGTAACATTGCCAAAACTTAGGAATGTTATCTATACCTGGAAATTTCCATTTGAGTGCTTTTTTCAGTGCACATTTAACATCCTCTTCTGTGATTCCATCCCATGTCTGTTCTGGTTTATTTTTGATTCGTTCTATCTCTTGTGCAATCTAATCTACTTTTTTGTTATGTTCTTTAGGGCAAGCCCATATTTTGTCCCAGAACTGTATAACTTTTTCCATTTTGAGGTGGACTGCCACTTGAAATTTTATTACCTATTTCCCTGAGAAATTCCTTTGTATCGGTTTGAAAAACCTTTTTGTGTCTGTAGAATCTTGATCTTTTCTCATAGCGTCTTATGCTTTGAGCCTTCAGTTGTATTGTTTGCTTTATTTTTTCCTTAGTTGATAGGACTTCATTTTCATTTCTTACGTTGTATTTTCTTTCGACTCTTCTGTCTTACATTTATTCTTCTTGTCAGTTCATCCAGTATTTATAGTTCACTTCTAAGTCGTTCGATTTCTTTTTCTATTTTTCTTTTCCAAGGTAGATTTTCATGTCTGCGAGACTGACTTGTTTTTAATTTGATGTTCAATTTTTTTGTTGCTCCTATTGCTGATTCATAAATTGCTTCATTGAGATTTATATGAGTGCCTTCTTCATCCAAAATTAATTTAAGTGCTGCATTTTAGAGCTTAATAGTTCGGAGGTTATGCTTTGTTGGTTGTAATTTTGGGAGCTGTTCTCCTTCCTCCATTGCAATATTTTGTATTTGACTTATATGGTTCTTGATTTCTGCCTTGGCTTCTTGTATACTGTTCTTGTTTTCCGTAAAATAATTCTGTTGAATGTGTTCCGAACTCGCTTTATTTTCGTCTTGTAACACACTAAGATTACACCTTTCCAACACTTCTAAATTTACAGCATTATCTTCACAGAGATTTGTGTGTATCACGGTTTCTACATTTTGACCTGTGGCTTGTTTGATGTTACTACTTTTTATTTCTGATTCCGCTTCCTTTTTATATTGTGTTGATTTGTCTGGTTGGAATTCTTTTTTTCAGCCTCTGTCAGTTGGTTATTTTGAATGATGTATCTGCGTACATTGGCTTTTTGTTTGTCCAACCTTTTCTTGCCAAATGTCATATGATTGGAGAGTGATGGTTTTTGAGGTTTGAGTAACGCTTCATGAAATGCATTCATAACGACTTTGTACTCCTCACGAGAGCATTTTCTTTCTTCTCTCTTTAAATATACGGTTATAGATCTAGCTGGAGAATTTTCAGGGTCAACATTAGAATTATCTTGGTTGTGGAGATCTGAAGATTTATTCTTTGTGTAGGAGTTTGTTCCTATGGCAGAGTTTTTGACCTCAGGTAGGTTCCCTTCTAATGGACGGGCTCCCTCTTTATCCACTGGAAGAGCCATACCGGACTTTTTATTTCTATTTGTATTTCTCATATTTTTTCCCACGAGTGACGCACAGGTCCAAAAGTCCACCCAAATTTGCCCGGCACGTTGGGTAACGGTCTTTTACAAACAGGGTCCCGAAGTGTGTAGGGGATCGTTTGTGTCCTCATAACGCAGTAGCCATTCCCTCCTCGGCACGATTAATACCTGGTTAAAAAAGAAAAATAACTTGGGCGTAGCAGCCGCTCAACGAAACAAAACATCACTACACTAGAGCATTTTGTTAAAAATATATATATATACAATTGTTTCTACTCTCACTAGTCCTTTAACAAAAATAATTGTTAAGAAAAAAAATTAATGGAAAAAAAAAGTTGACAAACGTTTAAGTTTATTAGTGCTGTGAGATTTAAAATAAAAATATTAATTTGTTCGTCCACTGTATATTCAGTTATTTTTTCAATAAAGTCTTTATAAATAGGGTTATCAAAATAAAATAAATTAAATAAGTAAATAAAATGAATAAATAAATAAAAATAAATATATAAATAAATACAAATTCTTTCTAAAAAAGAATATCGTAGAAATTATAATCAAACTGTTTTTCATCGTATTTTTTCCTGTTGTTTTGTTTTGTTCTTTGTTTTTTAAAAAAAAATATAAATTAGTTTAAAAAATATTTCGAAATATCGACAACTAAGGGAAATATGAATAAGAAAACTGATGAGTCTCCTTGTTAGGATCATTTAAAGAAGAAACAGATAAATTAGATAATGTATGAAGAAAAAATCATGTTTATGTTAAAATAGTAAAACAGAATTTCATACAGAAAAAAATTCAAAGTGAAAGACGCTGGTTAAAAAAAAAAACTTGGACGAAACAGCCGCTCAACAGAAAAAAAACATCGCTACACTTAGAGAGTAATTTGTTAAAAGAAAAAAAATGTTGCTACCATCACTAGTCTTTGCAACAAAAATAATTGTTAAGTTAAAATTTTTTAAAAATATCAAAATTTATTGGAAAAGAAAAAGTTGGCATACGTTTGAGTTTATGACTGCCGTGAAATTTAAAAATAATAATTTGTTCGCCCACTGTATATTCTGTTATTCTTTCATTAAAGTCGACGAAAATAAGGTTACTGAAAATTAAATAAATAACTAAAATGAATGAATATATAAAAATTAAATAAATACGTATTCTGTCTAAGAAAGAATATTGTAGAAATTGTATCAAACTGTTTTTAGTGTTTTTGATCGTATTTTTTTCTGTTGTCTTGTTTTATTTTTTGTTTTTAAGAAAGATTATCATAGGTTCATTTTTTGTTTTTAAGATTATCATGTTTTTTTGTTTTTAAGAAAGATTATTTATTATGTATTTGTGTTTTTAAGAAAGATTATCATAGTTTAAAGAAAATATTTCGAAATATCGACTACTAAGAGAAATATGAATAAGAAAACTAGTTGATACATCTATTAGGATCATTTAAAGAAGAAATAGATAATTTATATAATATACAAAAAAAATTCATGTTTACGTTTAAAATAGTAAAAAAGAATTCATTAAAAATAACGTTACGTTTTCAGGAACCTCAGAAAAACACGTCATTCTCGTTGTAATTCCAATATTATTATTATCTTTTATTTCTGTTGTATATACATTTCAACCCGATCCCAACGAAAGACGTAAGGTCAGAAATGGTTTGATGACATTTTCCACTGATCATTTTTGTGAACGGAAAAATCTTCAACATTATTATTATTATAATTAATGTAAAACTATTACTGTTATTTATATCATTGTCATGTTTTTTATCAGCATATTTTCATTTTCAATACCGTTATTATTAATAATAATAATAATGATAATAATAATAATAATAATTATTATTATTATTATTATTATTATAACTACGACTACTACTAATAAGTATTGGGTTTGATGTTTGATTGTCATCAAGAGCAGCAAAAATTCTTCTACTAATCAAATGAAAAATTATGGAAAAAATGAAAATGTCTCAAAACAAAAACCGGATTAAGACGCAATCGAAATATTTTGCTTGATATTTTTTATATTTTTTGCATATGGGTGTATGCATAAATGGATGTGTAACGGTGAATATATATATATATGTGTGTGTGTGTGTGTGTGTGTGTTTACATACATATATACGTTTACATATATATATATGTGTGTGTGTGTGTGTGTGTGTGTGTGTGTGTGTGTTTACATATATATACGTTTACGTATATATATATGTGTGTGTGTATGTGTGCCTGTATGAATGTTTGGTCACATTTGTGCATATATGTATATACCTGTGTATGTTCGTTTGTATGCTGCTTTGTGTGTGTGTCCACCATGTTTGCGTGTGCATTCGCGCGTATGTCTGTGTCTATTTCTGGTGGATAATTTTCAGTCAAGTGTTGACAATGTGCAGTCTCTGAGATAACGTTTAATGTCATTTGGTGTATGTTTTTAGAGAGGAAATCCATTTCATTAGAGACCAAAAATAAATAAATAAATGCATAAATAAACGCTCTTTAATCAGCAAAGTTCAATGATTTGAACAGTAACATATCAGTTTCATTTGGGTGTGAGAAGGCGGAACATCGCACCATCAATAAGAAGCATTTGAAAGCTACAATGTGTCATTTTTAAATTTAGCATTCAATAGCTTAATAATAATAATAATAATAATAATAATAATAATAATAATAATAATAACAACAACAATAATCCATATTATAAAAAAGACCCTTATATATATATATATATATATATATATATATATATATATATATATATATATATATAACGGTCTTTATATAAAGGATAACACGTCATTTAAATTGGTTATAAACTATAATTCATTGAAATGAGCTAAATTAGCTCATTTCATCAGACCAAGCAATATTCCTTCCATTTGGTACAAAAAAATTTGCCGGAATAAGCATTTCCTTTAACTGAAGAGAAAGATAAAAAAAATTAAAAAATAAGGAAAAGGAAAAAAGAAAAAAGAAAAAAGAAGAAAGAGTCAGGACAGAGGCATTGACGTCATATCAGTTGGCGGTATACAGACCAGTCGCGAAGGTGTTGACCACTAAGTCATCAACTGCCTACTCAAAATTCCATGGATACGTATGCATATATATATTCTTCATTTGTAAACGAGTTACTACGCGTCCTAGGTTTCTACCATGTGGAGTCTTCAGGCGATTTGTAATAACTGATTTTACCGTTTTTTTAAGAACGCTTATGTAATGGGTACTTTTTTGAACGCCCATTTTTTGAAATTAGAAGACATTACAACGTTTTAATTCCATGGTTGTATGAATCTAATAGGTATTTTATGGTATGGTTAGACCTAGCCAAAATATTCTGTTTTATATATATATATATTAATTTATGTCACCATATTAATTTATCAATTTACATCAATATATATATATATATATATATATATATATATATATATAATTTACGTCACTATATATATAGTGACGTAAATTAATAAATATAGATATGAGGAGGTGTACATATGTATAGTATTATTATTCTGGTTTCAATAAAACAGTGCGATATATACGAACAGAGCTGTATTATATATATTAATAAATAAACATATTATCCTACGTCTATGACACGACTCGAAGTTGCATGCGTTATACAATCATCAGGTGCATATTTCAAACTGACATTTTAACAGATTTGAATTTAAGTTCACTCGATATTCATGGGAATTAAATCTTAAAAATTAAGCTACTGCTTTCTTAATAACAAGATTAAAAATTTAAATATTGGACGGTTCTTCTTCTTCTATGTGCCCTGTCCCTTCAGGACGTAGGCGATCATGGATCTCCACGTCTCCCTATCCCTTGTGGCTCTTAGTGTATTTGCTCCTGTTGCTCCTGGCAACCCCCGTTCCGTCATCCACCTGATCAGACCCTGCAAATATGTTATCCGCTACCTTCCTCTGTCTCTCCTTCCTTCTATCTGTCCAGTCAGTATCAGGTTCTCCTTGCTCTCCTTCCTCATTGCAGGAACTTCAGTTGTCTCTTCCTGATGCTCAGCATCAATTTCCTTTTTGTTGCCATTCTTTCTAACACTTCGTCGTTGCTTGTATGCTCAGTCCACGCTATCCGTAGCATCCGGATTTCGGCCGCTTCCAGTTTTGTCCTCATTTTCGATGATATTGTCCAGCATTCACAGCCGTATTGAAGAACTGACATCACGTAGCAGTCTAGCACTCTTTTCTTCGTTTCTATTGAGATCTTCCTGTGTGTTAGTATTTTGCTCATCTTCTGGAACGCGTCCTTTGCCATGCCAATTCGCCTTCGAATCTCCGTGTCGCACTTTCCATCTCCTGTTAGAACACTTCCTAGGTACTTAAATTCTTGGACTTGTTTGATTCTGTTATCCCCCACCTGTATTTGGCATTTTGGGTTGTATCTAACGCAAGTGGTGGACTTCCCCACGCGTTTCTCTAAAAACCCTAACGGAAGGGACTCTTTACTCGACCTTTGTTTTACCTCCATCCCAGACTCCTGCACTACCAGGCAACTCTGCCCCCTTGGAAACTCTGACCGCGCCGTAGTCTCCGTAAACATATCAATCCGCACTAACTCTACCCAAGAAAACCAGACCAGCAGAATATCATACTGCTACCAAAGAGCCGACTGGGACTCGTTCAGGGACTTCCTCTGCGACGTCCCCTGGAACAACGTCTTTGATCTTCCTGTCGAAGACTGTGCCTCCGAAGTCTCCTCTTGGGTTAAGGCTGGCATCGATGCTTTTATCCCTGACAGAAAATTCCAACTAAAACCTAATTCGTCCCCCTGGTTCTCACCCGCTTGCTCGGCCGCTATTGCCCACCGGAACCATTTCTTCCGGCACTATCGAAGCTGCTCGTCGAACCAAAACAGGCGCCTTTTCGCCTCAGCACGGAACAAGTGTAAAAAAGTACTGAACGAAGCCAAGAGGGCGTTTGCTACCAGAATTAGGCAACGCATAGCATCCTCTAAGTTTGGCTCCAAAGATTACTGGCGTCTCTGCAAAAGCGTGCTCAGCAGGAACAAGACTTCAATACCCCCACTAATCAATGAATTTGAAGTTCTCACCTCCCCAGCCGACAAGGCTGAATGCTTTGCCCGTAGATTCTCAACCAATTCGACACTGGACTCGTTAGGAATACCTACACCAGACTTCCCACCCAGAACTAAGGCTCAACTAAATAACGTCCACATTTCACCCTCGCTGGTCGCCAAGATAATTGCGCAACTTGACCCACACAAAGCGAGCGGCGGTGACGGAATCCCAGTCATAGTACTGAAGAAATGTGCCCCAGAACTCTCCTCTGTCCTCTCTAAACTCTATAACCTCTGCCTATCTGCTTCCTGCTTTCCTGCCTGTTGGAAGTCCTCCTGCGTAGTACCTATATTTAAGAATTCTGGCGAACCCTCAGACCCCGCCAATTACTGTCCTATTAGTCTCCTTCCAATCTTTGGCAAAGTTTTCGAAGCCATTATCAACGCCGAGGTGATTCAGCACCTTATGACCAACGGGCTTCTCTCTGACAAACAGTATGGGTTTCGCTTCACCAGGTCTACTGCTGATATGCTAACGACCATTACCGAGTACATATACCAGGCACTTGACAAGAATGGTGAAGCCCGAACCGTTGCCTTGGATATCTCCAAAGCATTCGACAGGGTCTGGCATGCTGGCCTCTTGTGCAAACTGCGGAGCTATGGGATAACTGTACATCTGTTTGACCTCATCCAGTCCTTCCTCTCTAACCGCACATTAAAGGTGGTATTAAAAGGGCATGCCTCCCAAAACTACCAGACGAACGCGGGCGTCCCTCAAGGTTCTATCCTAGGTCCCACGCTCTTTCTGATCTACATTAATGATCTCCCCGACACCATTAGATCCCAAGTTGGCATGTATGCCGACGACACAACAATCTACTCCCGCATCTATCAGAAACCAGGTCTGGACGACAAAGTGAACCTCGCTGCCGCACTTGAAAGGGACCTCCAATCCGTAGTGACCTGGGGTAGGAAATTGTTGGTAAATTTCAATGCCTCCAAAACAAAGCTGTTATCAACTAACCACCATAGACAATCGCCTCTACCTCCCATTAGCATGGGACAGGCTAGCCTCCCAGAGAGTAAAATACTACGCCTCCTTGGCCTTACACTCTCGGCGGACCTCAACTGGAATGACTATATTGAATCCATTGCCAAATCTGCTGCTATGAAAGTGGGCTCCCTGTGCAGGGCCCGGAAATTTTTCCCACCTGAAACTATTCTGCACATATACAAATCTACCATCCGCCCGTGTATTGAATATTGCTGCCATATCTGGTCGGGTGCCCCTGCTGCTCTCCTTGGGCTTCTTGACAAAATACAAAGGAGGATCTGTAACGTAGTTGATACTGACTTGGCAGACCGGCTGCAGCCACTCTCACACCGGCGTGATGTAGCTTCCCTGTGCCTCTTCTACAAGTACTTTCATGGCTTCTGCTCCGATGAGCTTAGATCACTGGTGCCGCCTAAGCACGAATTTACACGAGATACTAGATTAGCAACTAGGTCCCACCCTTTTACAGTTAAACAGATAAGATGTAACCGTAAATTCTACTCCAACAGCTTCTTTTCTCGCGCTTCCCGCCTGTGGAACTCCCTTCCACAAGTCTGCTTTCCCGACAGTTACAATCTCCAGGTGTTTAAATGTAGGGTCAATAGACACCTCCTATCACAGTAACTCCCAACTATTCTCACAACACTCTCATCTACCCAACCCTCATTCTCGGTATCCTCACCCGCCTATCACCCACCCTCTGTTATTTCCTATATTTAATCAGCCTTTCTCCACTCTACGTAGCCCCCTGCACAGTAGTGGCAGTGACATGCCTTGCTCGGGGTGAAACGCTTATAAAAAAAAAAATCTTTTGCTGATGACCATGCACTCAGTTTTCTTAAAGTTTATTTGTAGTCCCTTCTTGTCACTCTCCACTGCTACTTTCTGTATGAGATCTTGCAGTTTCCTTTCCGTGTCCGCAATCAGTACTGTATCGTCCGCGTATCTTATGTTGTTCAGGTTGTGGCCTCCAATAACAAATCCTGGTGTGTCATCTAGGGTCCTCAAAATATTTTCGCTGTATAGGTTAAACAAAACTGGTGAAAAGACACATCCTTGTCTTACGCCTTTTTCTATTTTTGTGTATCTACTGAGGTCGTTACCTGTCCGTATGCAGGCCGTTTGCTGCCAGTAGAGATTCTTGATTATTCTTATGTCTTTGCCGAAAATGTCGAGGTTGCCTAGCATTTCCATCAATTCTTTGTGTCGTATTTTGTCGAATGCTTTCCCGTAATCAATGAAGCATAGGTACAAGTCTTTCTTCATTTGTAATGCCCTTTCAGAGAGCATCCTAATCATGAATATGGCGTTCCTTGTTCCAGTGTCCTTGACGAACCCGCACTGTTCCTGCCCTATCTCTGGCCTGATTCTGCTTCTCGCTCTATTCATCAGGATTCTGACAATCAGTTTTGTAATGTGACTCATTAAGCTGATAGTTCTGTGTAGTTCGCACTCGTTTGCACCAGGTTTCTTCGGCAGCGCTATAAATATCGACTTGCATAGGTCGTCTGGTATTATTCCGCTGCTATAAATTTCGTTTCTTATGTCGGTAATCCTTTCTGTGCCATATTCTTCTAAGGCTGTCAGCAGCTCTATCACTATGCCATCTGGGCAAGGTACTTTGTTTCTTTTCATTTTGGCCATTGCAGCTTCCACTTCGGATTTTAGTATTTCCGGTCCATCCATCTCCTTGTGTATTCTCGGTTGTTCTCTCTTGTCGCAAAAGAGATCCTTTATGTATCGCTGGAGTATTTCCTCTTTCTCTAATATGATTGTCCCTTCCTTGGATTTTATGCATCCTGTTGAGGAACAAGTTTTTTGTCCTGTCAGTTCTCTTATCTCTTCATGCATCTCTGCTTTGTTGTTCCTGCTCAGTCTCTCTACTTCTGCACATTTGTTGTTGAGCCATTCTTCTTTGGCTTGTCTGCATTTGTTCCTTATCTCCCTGTGAAGTTTTTTGTACTCTGCTCCGTGTCTTGGCGTTATATTTTGTCTCCTTTGCATCATGTGCAGGATCTCTTCGGTCATCCACTCATTTTTTCTTCTGCGTCTGATTTCCTTTGGGGCTATGTTGTTCGCTGAGGTCACCATTGCTTCTTTTAATGAATCCCATTTTGAGTATCCTTTTCCAATTTGTTCTTCATATTTCTTTCTCACGCTGTTATTATATTCTTTCTGCAGGGTGAGATCGTCCTCTAGTGTGTCGTATTGCAGTCTTGGTGATATGCTGGGCTTCTTCAGTCTTCGGAGTTTCACTTTTAGTTTGCAGATGACTGGGACGTGGTCACTTCCGCAGTCAGCACCTGGGTATGTTTTGCATTGGACTACTGCGTTCCTGAATCTCTTGTTTATAGTTATATAATCTATTTGGTTCTTCGTGTCCCCTCCTGGGCTTCTCCATGTCCATAAACGTCGTGGGTGTTCTTGGAACCAGGTGTTAGTAATGACCTGGTCATTGGCTGAGCACCATTGGATCCATTTTTCTCCTCTTTCGTTGCGCTCTCCTAGTCCGAAGTTGCCGTTCGTGTCTCCTTCTCTATCTTTACCTACCTTTGCATTTAATCCCCCATTATTATCCTAACTTCTTGGCTTTTGCACTGAGCCTTAGCACTGTCCAGTATTGAATAGAATGATTCTATTTCGTCCTCCGAGCTTTGAGTTGTTGGCGCATAGACTACTATAATAGCTATATTGAGGGGCCTTCCCCGCAGTTTAACCAAGAGGACTCTCTCTGACAGTTGCCAGTATCCAAGTACACATCTCTTCACTTGTTTGTTTAGTATTAAAGCGACCCCTTTTTCGTGTTTTGTACCTCCTGCATAGATTATCCTGTGGGTGTCGCTACTGAAATCTCCGTTATTAGGCCATCTTGTTTCACATATTCCTAGGATGCTGATATTCAGTCTGTTCATCTCTTGTTTGACATTCTCTAGTTGTCCACAGTTCAGTGTCCTGACGTTCCATGTTCCTATAGTGAGTTTGTCTTTGATTCACACAGTTGCAGGATAACGGTCCAGAGACACCTGTTGCTCATGTCGTTCTTTCCCGGGCGAGGGACAAATTTTGGAGTAAAATGTCCCCTTTACGCCGTTGGTGCTAACAGTCGCCGAATGACGGTCAGGTGGCACCTGTTGCCCATGCCGGTCCTTACCGGAGCGAGGAGTTGCTTCCTTGGGAAGTAACCCCCTTCACGCTGTTGGCTTTCATATATTTATTGTGACTATCCATGATTGAGCGGGGGTAGATAGTAGAGTGGTATCCCGTTGCCTTCTCCACGATGGTTTATTGAGACATCACCTCTAGTTAGCTGGCCGTTGACTCTTTGAGAGTTCTTCCGCCGTTTGTAGGTTTATATTTTTTTTTTACCTACAGGGATGCTAACGTCCCAATTAAGTATACATATAGTTGATGTAAAAAAAAAAATACTAAGTTTTAACTTAGTTAAAGTCGAAATGGAGTTCCGACAACAGAAAAATTTAGTATATTTTTATGAAACAAAATTAAATGGTAAAAGAAAACAGATACAAACTAGTCTAAATTCTAAGAACCTCGCAGCAGTAATTACAATCAGCATACTTTACCAGTAGTCACAAGAAATATTATGCATATTCGACATTTTGGCAGACATCTTCTGACTTTCTTTGGTTCTATCATATACATACTGATACGGTGCTGGTAGGAACAGGTGGTTTTTTTTTGTTTTTTTTTGGAAGGGGGATGAAGGAAAAGGATTGCTAGGAGAGAAAGGACGCTAACTTTTTTTTTCTTAGACTGAAGACGGGGAGAGAAAAAAGTTCATTTTAAATTCTATAGAATCCTTTTTTTTTTTTAGGGTAGCTACAGACAAAAACAGAAAAAAAAATTCAAAATATAGTCACTCTGAAAGAAAATATATGTAATAAAATATACGTAGCATGAATTAAACGAACCTTTTCTTTAGCTAGTCTAAATTCTAAGAACCTCGCAGCAGTAATTACAATCAGCATACTTTACCAGTAGTCACAAGAAATATTATGACGGTTACATGTTGATAAAAATTTAAAATTTAAATTTAAAGTGTAAATATAATAAATATAAAAAATAAAAAAGTAATAAAATGCAGGGTGAAGAAATTAAAGGGGTGTACATAATGAATGTTAAATATTTAAATATTCAACTATTACTTGTACATAAAAATTTATGGAAAACTAAAATTGTAAAATTTTAAATGAAAACAAGATAAAAAAATAAAGAAATTTAATAAGTAAAATTTAGAATTAAGAATTAAGCAATGTAAGGAGTAAAAAATAAAAGAGGTTTAATTCATAATTGTTAAAAGCAATATTACGGGGTAAAGAAAGAAAGAAAGAAAGAAAGAAAGAAAGAAAGAAAGAAAGAAAGAAAGAAATGAATGAAAGAAAGAAAGAAAGAAAGAAATGAATGAAAGAAAGAAAGAGGCAAACGTAAAGAGGGATCTATATCAACCTGGGTCGAAGAATTTAATTATTTTTTTTCTATGACATCATGTGGTCATCGAATCACTTATTTTTATTAAGGAAATTTGAATTATTGATATGATTTAAGATGAGAATTTTTTCTAAAAGTTATAGATTACATTTATCTCCTTATATATATATATATATATATATATATATATATATTCAAATAGATATATACATATCCTACGTTTATGGCACGACTCGAAGTTTCATGTGTCATGCAATCATCAGGTTCATATTTCAAACTGACAGTTTAATAGATTTGAGGTTCACTAGATGTTCATGGGAATTAAATCTTAAGTTATTTTTTTTAATAATATGGTGAAAAATTTAAATATTCTACGGTTACATTTGGATAAAAATTTAGAATTTAAATTTAAAATTTTAAACTAAAATTAAAATTAAAATTGAAATAATAAAATGCAAGGAAAAGAAATCAAAGGGGCGTAAATCATGAGTCTTAAAAATTTAAAATGTTGCATGTATATAAAAATGTAGGGAAAATTTTAAGTAAAAATAAAAATAAGATAAAAGAAAATAAAAGAAAAATGAAAAGAAAAATCAAGAGTAAAATTTAGAATTAAGTACTGTAAGCAGCAAAAATAAAAGGGGTTTAATTCATAAAAATAAAATTGCGGGGAATGAAAGAAAGAAAGAAAGAAAGAAAGAAAGAAAGAAAGAAAGAAATGAATGAAAGAAAGAAAGAAAGAAATGAATGAAAGAAAGAAAGAGGCAAACGTAAAGAGGGATCTATATCAACCTGGGTCGAAGAATTTAATTATTTTTTTTTCTATGACAGCATGTGGTCATCGAATCACTTATTTTTATTAAGGAAATTTGAATTATTGATATGATTTAAGATGAGATTTTTTTCTAAATGTTATAGATTACATTTATCTCCTTTTTTATTATAATTTTTGGATTTAGTAACGATATTCAGGTAATAATTGGGTTCTTGCTGTTGTTTTTTAATAATCAATAATGTACGGATAAAGTAGTACTTTTTATGTATTTACTGTTATTTAAAGACAACATCTGGTTGTTAAATCTTATCTTCCACCTGTTAGAAGTACTTCCAAAGTAAAATTTGACGTCATTATCATCTGAATGAATTCGAGCTTTATAAACAATACTTTTGGACATACATTGGCCATTCAGTGGGCAGGGTTTATTTTTTCGGCAGTTGCAATTATTTTTGAAGGATCGTTTTTGCTATAAGTTGGGTGATGGATGTTGTTTATGTGGGTCAAATATTTATTTGATATCATAGCATTATGTTGAGTAATATATTTATCTATCTTTTTAACGCAACTATAACTATGATATTGTTTTTGTTGAAGTATTTTTAAGTGTTGTGATTGGTAGAAATGACTGTGAATTAATTTAAGAAATAGTTTACCAAAGTTAGTTTAGACGCTATGACTGATGGGTGGGTTAAACAAGATAATGCCACGCTTATATGATTTCTACTCTCATTTCTGGCTACGATATATATATATATATATATATATATATATATATATATATATATATATATATATAATCCTATCAAATATTTTACATTTTTACGACAGTGGTACACTCGTAATAATGATAACAATAATAATTTCTCATTATTTCAAGAAAATAATTTCAAAAACTCAAATTATAAAATCCTGCAAATCGAAAAAACAAAAATGTAGAAAAAATGTGATAGGGACGTCGCGTATGATAAAGAAGGGTACCAAAAACCATGTGAGTAAAATTCCTGGACTCATCATCTAAGAACCCACAGAAAATCACTTTTTGCGAAACTACATATTTCATCGGCAAAACCCTCTTTATATAAATGAAACGTCTCAAATGTGCATTGTTTCTGGAGGGGACTTTTTATCTTCTTCCTGTCCCTTGTAGCTCTTAATACCTTTTATCTTGTTATTTCTCCCAAATCCTTCTTCGTCATCCATTTACTTAAGCCCATCAAGTATGTTACGTGCTTTTTACCCCTGTCTCTCATTTCTTGTATCCGCCCTGTGAGTAGCAGAGTCTGTAAGCCTTCCTCCCTCATTGCGTGAAAGCATAACCTTCTTTAGCTTTTTTTTACATTCGTATTAGCTACGCAGTTAAAATTCCTCTTTGGTAAATGTTACCACTAATAATAATAATAATAATAATAATAATCCAGCTCCAGTTAGAGAAATAGAAAATGTCAATATTCTATGGGATTACACCATCTACACAGACAGAAAAATTGAAGTAAATAGGCCGGACATTATTGTTAAAAACCAGAACAAAAACTTGCCTATTAATTGATATTGCTTGTCCAGCGGATTGTAACATAGCAACACAAGGAATTCGAAAAACTGTCAAAATATAAAGACCTGGAAATTGAAATAGAAAAAATGTGAAAATTGAAAACAAGAATCGTGCCAGTGATAGTAGGTGCACTTGGAATGATAAAAAATGGAACAAAACAACATATTAAATGAATCCCTGGAAACACTAGCTTAAGAGATCTACAAAAAATTGTCTTGTTATGTACAGCCCACACACTAAGGAGACCTTTGTCTATGTAACGCTAGGGATGATAGGGGAGATAGAAAAACATGAAATGGAGCCATAACGACACACCACGACCTGCCTTAGGTCCTCCCGAAGACTTGGTAGGTAGTGCGACCATAGCAGAAATCGAAATATGATGAAAAATGACATAATAATAATTTAGCTTATTTCGCTGTTAGTAAGTTACGTAGTATATGCTTTATGAACTGTTTTAATTCAGGTGAATAATAAACCGTTACGTCGCCTCTGCGAAAAACCGATATCGGTTTCTGTGACAGGAACAAAAACATTCATAAAAATGATAAATAAAAGACTGAATAAGAAGGAAAAAATAAATAAAAAATTAAAGAAATAAAGTGGAGGATAATGAGGAGGAAAGGAGGAATCGATCTCAGACTTTTAACGGCTACTTCAGTGAAATGGAAAACTTTGTCATTTCTGAATCTTTTCATTTTTTTACCCTCTTCTTTAAATAGTGATCTACAGTTATAATTGTTATTGTAAAATTTTGTAAAAGGTGAAAAACTCAAATATTTACTGATGTAATAGAGGGATTTTCACTAGCAAATAACATTTAATCATTAAATTAAGAATCATGATTTATCAAAAAATTCAAATTTAAATAGGAAATCCGGGAAACAAATAAAACAGATTAAAGAGGTGTACAAAGAGGAAATATTTTGCTACCTGTTTTTTGATTTGAGTTTTGTTTAACGACATATCAACCTATGTGGGTTATTTAATGCCGAAAAGGTAGAGTTTAAAGATATTTTTTTAATGTTCGGTTATAGTAAGAAAGTTGATTTAGTCAGATTTTGACGAAAAAAAATTATTTTTTATTTTATTTTAGAAAACTGAAGATGTTTTCTAGTTTCGTATTCAAAAATGTATTGCTGGTAATAATTTTTTTCCTTAAAAATGTGCGATGGCAATAATTTTTTTTCTTCAAAAATGTGTAACGGTAGTAACTTTTTTCTTTAAAAAAAAGGTATTGTTGCTAATATTTTTCATTCAAAGATGTATATTTTTCTATAAAAAGTCTATTTTCTTATATAATATATTTCTATAAAAGTATTTTTATACTTTCAAAGTGTTTTAACCCCAGATTGGGGGTTAGCTATTTATCCATAGCTGGGACCCTAACAGGTGCTACCACTCCGGGTCAGGGTGGACCTGGGAACAACAGCAGTTAAGAGATGGTTCCATACTCCTCACAACCTCCCAATCAGAGGCCTTGCTGCTGGATCAGGTTACCGTCATACCCAGGACCATTGCTACCTGAAAGATCTTCTCTTCCCATTTGAGGAGAAGAAGATCGACAACCATATTGAATTAAGGAGGTGGACAAAGAGGAAATATTTTGCTACCTGATAGATCTTCTCTTTCCATTTGAGGAGAAGATTGACAATCACAATGAATTAAGAGATGGACAAAAAGGAAATACTTTACTACCTGCTAGATCTTTTCTGCGCATTTGAGGAGAAGAACATAGACAATCAAAATTAATTAAAGTTTGACATTTTAAATGTTTGTCCTGTGTTGATACAGACAGACAGACAGACATTTAATACAGTGCCAACACCAAGCTTAGGCTATACCAGAGCTGTGTTGTATCTACTCTCCTCTACGGATCTGAGTGCTGGAGAATGACTAAGGCGGATCTCGCCAAAAATCGATCCTTTGACAATATATGCCTCCGACGAATACTGAGAATATTTTGGCCAAAGAAGATCTCCAATGAAGACCTGTTGAAGAAATGCAAGCAGGAGAACATGGGCACCATCATTACAAGAAGGCGGTGGAGATGGATTGGGCATGTGCTCCTGAAAGACCCACAGTCTATCACAAGAACAGCACAGCACTGAACCCCAGATGACAAAAGAAAGAGGGGAAGACCAAGAACGATATGGAGATGAACGATGGAGAATGAGATGAAAGCCATGCAGTACTCTTTGGGTTCATTGACTAGTCTGGCCCCAAATAGGCAGAGGTGGAGAAGCTTTGTTGCTGCCCTACACACCATTGGGTGTAACGGATGATGATGATTTTGAATGTTTGGGGAAAACTAGCAAAGAAAATAATTCAATGATCATTGGAATATTCGTGTTTTTTTTTTGTTTTTTGTTTTGTTTTTTTTTGTTTTTATCTTTTCACCTCAAGCAAGGCGACAGTGCCACTAGGACGCAGGTAATTACAGGGAGTGAAAGAGAATGTAAAAAACTTTAATTTTGGTTGGTTTATTTTGTTTTAAGGCATATCGACCTCAATGGTTTTTAGTGCAAACAGTAGATTACAATAGCTTTGTATGAACAGAATATGTATTTAATACCATAAGATTTTTACAATATAACTGCGTAAATAGAATATGTATTCTTTGTAAGAAATCAGTTTGTAGACCAAGTTTCATTGACGTATTTTTGTAAAGAGGTTTTTCTCGATAGTGTTATATATTTATGGTATGTATTTTCCTTTTCAAAAATGTATTGCTGTAATATATATTTCCCTCAGAAATGTATTTTTGATAATATTTTTACTTCAATATTTTTCAAAAATGTATTTGCTGGAAATCTTTTTCCTTCAGAAATGTATCGCTAGTAATATTTATTTTTCTTAAAAAAATTATTGCTGGTAATATTTTCCCTCAAAAATGTATTGCTGGTAATATTTTCTAATATTTTCTTTCTTCAAAAATTTATTGCGTGAAATATTTTCTTCTCCAAATAAGTATTACTGGAATTTCCACTATAAAAGTTTTTGTTTCCTACTTTCATCGTGTTTGATCCCAGTTTGGTGGTTAACAATTTGCACATAGATGGGACACTAACCGGTTCTACCATCATGTATCCGGGTAGACCTGGGGGACATCAGCAATTAAAAGATGGTTCCATGCTCCTCACAATCTCCTAGTCAGTGTCCTTGCTGCCGGAGGCAATTTGCCGTCATACCCAGGATCAGAAAACTTTAGTGAGGAAAACAACAAAGAAGGAGCAGATTTAAGAATGACATAATATGGCAGTTGACGTTGTATAAATTTTTGAATATTGTAGTTAACAGGAAAAGTTGGAGAAAGAAAACTAAAACACAACTGACAGTTGCATCTAGTTCAACACTAAAAGGGTGGGACTCAGTTGCCAAACGAGTAGCACGTCTTAATTAATGCAATCGGGGTATTAAGATAACCAGCTATTGGATTGTGATTTGGGAATAGATTGCAAAAAAAGTTCACTTACTTGGAACAGCAAGGTTATTTTTTAAAGTATTGGATACAGATTCTAGATGAAAAGACAAAAATAGCAGTTTATTTTTTTAAGTCATGGGATGTGATCTAAAAATGAAAATCTCTAATAATAATAATAATAATAATAATAATAATGGAATGTATGAAACGGAGAAAAGATGGTCAGATAAACCTCTTCATGGCCAATATTCTGCCTGTACGAAACAAGCTGATGTAGACAAACCCCGCGGCCCTAAGTGGTTACGTAGTGCAAAGTTTAAAACGGAAACTAAAGATTGTTTTCCTGCTGCACAGAAACAATCAAATCCGTCAAAAACAACAAAAAAGATCACTAATACTAATACTATTTCTGCTACAAACCCTAAACACTGATCTATAAACTGATTTCTTACAAAGAATGCATATTCTATTCATGCGAATCTATTGTAATCTACTGTCAACATTTAAAAAACCCACTGAGGTTGATATGCAAAATAAATCAGCCCAAACTAAAGTCTTCTCATTCTTTCACTCTCTGTGACTCTCTGTAACTCCCTGTAACTCTCTGTAACTCTCTGTAACTCCCTGTAACTCTCTGTAACTCCCTGCGTCCTAGTGGCATTGCTGCCTTTTTCTAACAGAAATTACCAGACACATATTCTGAAAAACCGTATTCATTAGCAATGCATATTCTGTAATAAATGCCCAGAAAGTTGTTGCGCGGTGTGCACACCCACTGAATATAAATCTCGGCATAATATAGTGGGCCCATACTACACTGAAAAATATGCAACTCTTACGTGTAGGAAACTGCAAGAAACTGACATGAACATCACACAAACCTGGTTACAGACATAGGACATTACCATAAGCACAGGCAGAACAGTAATTGTTAATCGCCCAGACATCATAATGAAAAATAACAAAAATGCAATGTTCCTTCTTATTGACATGTCAGTCCCTGCAGATTGTAACGTATCTTTCAAAAAACTATACAAAATAAAAGGATCTTGAGAAAGAAGTTTAAAAAATGTGACAGACGTTTACATAAAAAATTTCAGTTGTAGTTGGAGCCCGCGGATTGATTGGAAATGGGCCCAGTAGACTCATTAAACGGATCGCAGGTAGCTCGTGCCTTAAATAAATATAAAATAAAATTGAACTCACAAGTACAGCTCACATTCTACGAATAGATTTATTTATTAAAAAGTATGTGATATTAGTTTTTTTTTGTTTTTTTAATGATCAGTTTTATTTTTAATTTTTTTAATTTTTCATATTTTGTGCAAAATTATCAGATGAAAATCTCATGATGCCATTTCTAACTTTAGGTCTCTGACTGGGACCCGGAAGAAAATACGTATACAAGAGAAGCCCACGAAAAAAATCATGAAGGCATCAGTCAGTTAGTCAAGTGCCATACGTGATACATGCTTGGGTGATCATGTCTCGAAAAATAAATGACTGACTGGGTACAAGATTATCCCGCAATAAGTTGCCATTACTTTCTGGTTGCCAACCAAAGCTATAGAATCCAATCTGTTCTGATATTTTACCCATAGTGGAAGAGAGAAACGACGGATTCATACCTTTCCCAAGGGTATTTGCGCGTAAGTGTTTGCAAGGAATTCAAGTGGAATTCGAACTCGGCTCACCGATTTTTCCTTTCGTGCCGATATCCACTACACTACAAGGCAAATCTCATGAAGGTATACTAGATAAAAATACAAAGGTACAAACAGCTGGCAATGTAAAAATCAATCCACAACCGCAGGTATAGTTGTCTCTTTCGCAATTGGGTATTTTAGGACTATTTCCAGGAATTGTTCTTCTTCACAAGACGTTTTCGGGATACCTTGAATCATTGGGAGTACGTAGTTAGCAGCGCTGCTTGAAACAACTCATGTGCAGGGGAAAGCGTTGTGTCTTTAAGCCGCTGGCAGAAGAGATTTGGCCATCATCAATAATGGCTAAGGAGTCGGAGAGGTTCTCAAACACTACTACTTCTACTGTCCAATCACCGAAGCTAATCAGTGTTGAATTCGGTCAGTACTTAGATGGCGCGGTTAGGTAGGTGTGCTTGACAACTCCGCGTACCTCCGACAAAACGAAGTATGTTTCGAATTTAAATAACCTAGAAAATGTTTATAAGCCTTACCAAACTCTGCAGCTTATCAATAAATCAAATCAGTCAAAAACAAAATAAAGAAACAACGCTACTATTACTACTATTAATAATAATAATTATAATGCAAATATATTTTCATAAATTGATCATAAATTGATCCTATAGAACTGAAAAGAAAACTGAAAAGCCACAATTATATCGCAATTATTTTTCAAAATAATTGTAGTTATTATATTCGGCCTGGTTATTTGTTTGTCTATCCGTGGTCAATATATCTCAAAACCCGCTGGATAAATTCGGATGAAAATTTCAAGGATGATCGGCTCATACCTGGTAAGAACTGATTAAAATTATTAGGTTCAATCTGGTACGGGATAAAGTTTCTGGGTTATTTTTCTGGTTTTATTAATAAAATTTAATTTTTGCCTTTCAAATACCAAACACTGTATTACCTCCCCAAAATCATTTTTGTGAACTGAATTGCCTCTCCTGTTTCATTTTAAGTGTGCCTTTAATGTTGAGAGTGGTCAAGTTCATTTTTTGTATTTTCACTCTTGCGAACGATCACGTTCATTGCAGTTATTCTTTCTCATTTTGATAATCATCTCTTGCTAATCGATGAGGTCAGTGTTACCTTGGCGGAGGTTTGCGGTTTGTGACTGCTCTTTCCAGTTATTAATGTTTCTCCTTCAGAGTGTCTGATTTTTTTTTTTTGCCTTTCATAATAAACATCTTTTGTTTTTGTTTATAATAAAACTTGGTTGTTATATTCTAAACCAATATTTTATTTTTAACGTCTAAAACCGTTTCCTTAAAAGTCAACAGTCGGCTCGTTCATGTCTACAACTGGTCTAATCGAAAGGTTATTTCGTAAACACAGATGCCGTATTTTAAATAAACGTTTACTTGAGCATCCTAATGAAATATCAAGAACCTATATTCAAATAAAATCCGTACATGAATGGTTGTAATTATAAATATGTAAACATAAACCGTACAACTAAAGGAAAACAGCGTTAATGCATAATATGTGTACTGTTGAATACTGTTACTATATCTGGTCGGGTGCCCCTGCTATTCTCCTCGGGCTTCTCGATAAGGTACAGAGGAGGGTCTGTAATGTGATAGATACCGACTTGGCAGACCGCCTGCAGTCACTCTCCCACAGGCGCGACGTGGCTTCCCTGTGTCTCTTCTATAAATACTTTCACGGCTTCTGCTCCGATGAACTTAGATCACTGGTGCCCCCTAGATACGAATTTGCACGAGATACTAGATTAGCAACTAGATCCCATCCTTCTACAGTGAAACCGATAAAATGCAACCGCAACTTCTACTCCAACAGTTTCTTTCTTCGCACTTCCCGACTGTGGAATTCCCTTCCACACGATTGCTTCCCCGACGGCTACAATCTCCAGGAGTTTAAATGTAAGGTCAATAGACACCCCCTAACACACTAACTCGCTCCCATTCTATCAAACACTCTTCCCGTCTGCCCAACCCTCATCCTCGGTATCCTTACCCATCTATCACCTTCCTTCTGACATTCCTTTGTCTAACCACTCGTTCTCTTTACCTTCCCCTGTGTAGCCCCATGCGCAATAGTGGCAGTGGAATGCCTTGCTTGGGGTGAAATGATTAAAAAAAAAACTAAAATGTTTAGCATATGTGTCACTGAATTTTCAATTTCACTAGCGGGAAATATTACTTCATAGGTCTCCATTACTTCGACCGTGTAGAGAATATTGCTATCATAGCTGGTCTAGTGATTCTACTCTCTCTATATATACTTGGATTGACAAAATCCAAAGACAGGTTTGTAATATCATCGATTCTGACCTAGCATATCTATTTCAGTCAATGTCCAACCGTTATGACATGGCTTCCCTTATTCTTTTCTATACATATTTTCACGGCAATTGTTCTACTGATTGTTCCAGCTTGTTCTCATCACTGCATGGATTTTAGAGTATTACTACATTGGTCAGACAGCTTTCCTGTCGATCCAGCTAGATCTAACTGTATGCACTATTATAAGACTTTCGTTTCTCGCACTTTCAGGATACTGAAGACCTTGAGAAGCGTGGAACCACTTGTTAATTGCTGTTGTTCCCAGATCGACTCTGACCCGGTCCCAGTTATGGTCTCAGATATGGACTAAAAGTGAACCCCAAACAGAAACAAAACTATGAAATTATAAAATATATTTTTATACTAAAATAACCAGCGACGCATTATTACATAAATAATTACCAACAATAACTATTTATACTAAAATTACCTGCAATAATTTTAATTTTATAGTTGAATTACCATCAATATATTTAATCTGAGGTTGAAGGCATACAATTGCATTCAAAATATATTCTCAAAAATGACTTATTTTGTTAATGAGGAAAATGACAATGGGTAAATTAAGAAGTATTAGAGTTGCAGTAAATTTCTTTAAATGAATTTCAAAGATAATATTTAGGTTTTCACATATACCTGTTCAACAAGTCATTTTGCTCCACTTGATTTAATCACCTTTGAGAGAGCTTTGCGATTTCGTCATCTCAGAATTTCGAATCTTTCTGGGTGATGAATTAATCTAAGGGATTTTTGCAGGGTTCCAATAAATTGAAGTTCTGTCTATTGTAATTTTGTATGAATCGAAAAAGTAGTAATCCGTAAAAAAAGAACTAGTGAGGACAGCGACTGTAGTGGGACATCCGAGCCAAGCTATATAAATTTCTGATTAGTTTTCAAAGTGACAAGAAGTTTGTCGTTATCCGGATAGAAGATGCAACTCTTTCAGATGGCGAATTATGGATGTATTTCATCGACTGCCGCGTTTAATCCGTTCAGATAGAAATAAACTTTTTCTTTAGATGCCGTGTCACTTAAGGATATAGGCGATCATGGACTTCCATTTGCCCCTGTCCTTCGTCGCTCTTAATATTTTCCTCTTGGTATCTTTCCCAATGAAGGTAGTACTGAACGGACAAGCCTCCCAATACTATCACACGAACGCGGATGTCCCTCAAGGCTCTATTCTAGGTACTACGCTTTTCCTTATCTACATTAACGATCTCCCCGATGTACTAAGATTTCAAGTAGGCATATACGCTGACGACACTACGGTTTACTCTCGTCTTGATCAAAAATCTGCCGAGGATGACAAAGCAAACCTCGCTGGCGATCTTGAAAAAAACCTCAAATTCGTTGTGAACTGGGGTAAGAAATGGCTCGTAAATTTTAATGCTTCCAAAATGAAGCTGCTATCTATTAACCATCACAGACAATCGTTCCTCCCGCCCATTAACATGGATCAGGCTTCTCTCCCTGAAAGTAAAACACCGCCTCTTTTCGGATTAACTCTCATATCAGATCTTAAGTGGAATAACTATATAGAATCCATAGCTAAATCCGCTGCTAAGAAAGTCGGTTCTCTGTTTAGGGCCAGGAAGTTTTTCCCGTTCGAAACAATCCTGCACATATACAAATCTACCATCCGCCCGTGCATTGAATATTGCTGCCATGTCTGATCGGGTGTTCTTGCTATCAACCTAGGTGTTCTTGACAAAATCCAACAGAGAATCTGTAATATGATTGATACAGAATTAGCAGCTAGGTTACAGTCGCTTTCTCACCGACGCAGTGTGGCTACCCTGTGTCTGTTCTATAAATACATTCACAGCTTCTGCTCTGATGAACGTAGCTTACTGGTACCCCCTATATATGAATTTCCTCGAGCCACAAGATTAGCAACTAGGTTCCACACTTTTACTGTGAAACCGATAAATTGTAAACGCAAATTCTACTCCAACAGCTTCTTTTCTCGTACTTCCCGCCTGTGGACTTCCCTTCCGCATACTTGCTTTCCCGACAGCTAAAATCTTTAAGAATTTAAATGTAAATTCAAAAGACCTCTTGTCTCACTAACTTACATCATATCTCTCATGCTTTTTTTTCTCCGTCTACCCCACTCATTAATATTCTCTTCCTTCTCATACTCTCTTCCTGACACTCTCTGTAAACTGTCACTCTTTCTCATAACATTCGTCGTATGCAACCCCCTGACAAACAGTGGCAGTAAAATGCTTTGCTTGGGGTCACAACATTATAAAAAGAAAAAAAATACGCTCCACGATCCATTTGCTCGAGCCCATCAAATATGTCTCCCGCTGTTTTCCCCTGTCTCTTTTTCCCTCTATCCATCCTTTCTCATTACGTGTCCCATGAACCTCAGCTGTCTCTTCCTAATGCTAGGTATAAGTTTTCTTATCGTTTGCATACTTTCCAACACTTTGTCGTTGCTCACGGGCTTAGTCTGTAGTATCCTTAGCATCCTTCTGAAAAACCACATTTCTGTTGCTTCCAGCATTTCCTTCACACTTGATCGTCTAACATTCGCTGCTATATAAAAGGACAGATATCACATACTAGTCTACCTCTGTTTTCTTTGTCTTACATGAGATATTGCTGTCTCAGTACTCTGGTTAGCTTTTGAAATTCATCCTTGGATCTCAGTGTCGCACTTTCTGTCCTCTGTAAGAACAATTCCCAGGCATTTTAATTATTTTACCTGTTTTATTTTAGTTTCACCGACCTGTAGTTGGCATTTCTAGATCTCCTTTTTGCTGATTCAGTTTTCTTGAAGATTATATTCAGTCCTTTCTTCTCGCTTTCTCTTGCTACCCTCTGTAGGAGATGTAGTAGGAGGGTATATGGAAAACTTCTGTAGGAGGTTCCATGGGAACTTTAAAGTTGCACATTGTTATATGCTATACATATTTCGCTACTTGTGATCAATCTCTTAAGAATGAGTTGTTTTTTTGTAATTTAAGTAAAGAATTGCAGATGAAAATGCGGTCTATTTAGTTACAGTTAAAATGTCATAGTAACGAATCATGTATGTAAATATTTTCAAATATCTTATAACACTCACTGTACATGAAGCATCTCTACGATATCAGATATGTCGTGTGATCAGAGTATAAAACGTTTCGATTTACTCCTCATCAACAACTGCAAGTCAAAATATTTTCGGTCTATAGTTTAGAATTTCAATTCTTAAACATAGCAAACTACTTACGAACAGCTATCTCGGCTATAGCACCATTTCCGTAAATGGTACATATTTATTTTTGCTATTTGTACTAGGTTTTCTCTTTTCCGGTAATAAAGTATATCAATTGAAGTTGTGTTTTCCTTTACATTTACGTTTAACTTTTAGCCAAAAGATTAGCAACTAGGTCCCACCCTTTTACTGTAAAACCAATAAATTGTAAACACAAATTCTACTTCATCAGCTTCTTTTCTCGCACTTCCCGGTTGTGAAATTCCCTTGCATTTACTTGTTTTCCCGACAGCTATAATCTCCAAGAATTTAAATGTAAAATCAATAGTCATCTCCTATCTCACTAACCTGCATTCTCTCTCTGATGCTTCTTTCTCCGTCCTCCCCGCTCACATCAGTATTTTCATCTTTCTCTTATCCACTTCCTGATACTCCATATAACCTGACACTCTTTCTCATAACCTTCCTCCTATGTAACGCCCTTTAAAACAGTGGCAGTAAAATGCCTTTCTTGGGGCGATATGATTATATAAAAAAATTACTTAAAATGCACAATCCATACACGAATCATAACGCGGTGAGTTGTCACTTTTCACAATCTTGCCCATGTATAAATCTATTATTCGACCATACATTAAATATTGTTGCCATATCTGGACAGGGGCCCCAGATATTCGTTTGAGGTTTACGACAAAATCCAAAGGAGGATCTGTAACGTAATTGATCCCAATTTAGTCGCTCAACTTCAGTCACCTTCTCACTGAAAAGGTGTGGTTTCATGTCTATTTTACAAACATTTTCACGCTTTCTACTTGAACGAGCTTGTTTCCCTGGTGCCCCGTCTACATGAATTTACTTGTGCTACTAGATTAGCATCAAGTAATCACGCTTTTATTATAAAAATAGTCAAATGCAACTATAACTTCTACTCTTCAGTTTCTTTACTCGCACATCCTGCCTGTGGAGATCCTTCTACATACCTGCTTCCTTGGTAGCTACATTCTCTAAAAGTTTAAACGCCATCGTCATCTTCTATCTTCGCGATTATCATCTTTCTCTTATCATTCTTCCGACCTTCTCTTTACCTTTTAAGGGTCTCTCTCTCTTTCTCTCTCTTTCTTTTCTCTTTCTGTAACTCCCTGCGCACCAGTGGCGTTCTTGCATTGCATGGGGTGAAATGATCATAAAAAATATTTTGAATTTCAGTCAGGTGTGAAACTAAAGCACGAGTTCAAATCCCACTTCTATATTTAAAATTCTATGACTTTCGTTAGTTCGTCTATCACATCCTCTAAAATAGTTATACATTGATCGATCGAAGCCAAATCTTTTGTAAAAATTTTTTACGTAAACTATTAACAAATCACAAGACCAACGCTTCAAAATCTTGAAATTTGGCTTCAGATATATACATTTACGCATGACCAGTTATATACTGTATGCCCAAAAGTAAGGAATCCTCAGGATTTATTCTTCGCTGCTAAAAAAGAAAATGGAAAAAATACATTTTCTTAAAAATATTGTTTACTATGAAGTCATAAAAAATTAAATTTAATTAAAGAAATAATTACAGCGCAAAGTAGGGATTTTGACAAAGTATTTTTTCAAATAAATCAGATTTTTCGAATTTCATAGATTGATTTACGGTATTGAACGATAGCGATAATTTTAACAATACTAGATACTGTAAGTATTTCAACACGTGTCAGCAAAAATTTCTAGTATTAAAAATGGTACCTACCATTTAAGGCATTTCGTATATAAAATTCTGTTTGGTATTTGCTCTGTCAATACATAATAAAGTACTATAATAATGGTTTCTCAAATACTGCATTTCCCCATTATAATACACCTTCGTGCATAATACGCACCGAGAAAATTTTGCTGAAAATGTGGGAATATTATTCTACTCACGCATAATATGGAACCCTTGTTTGGTACTCAAGCCCAGTAATTTGTACCTCTCCAATTTCATTACGGCTAGCATTTCCTACTCTTATTCAATCAATTATGTCTTCAGTTAAGCAATTGAAGATATTTATCAAAATTTCCGATCAGCACACTCAGAAATATCATGATAGTGTCCATAAAAATGGTTTTAAACATAATATAATGCTATTCTAATTTAGTTTTATGATAATTCTTTATTTTGTTTTACATTTGTAAGTATTGTTAGGTACATGTGATTGTTTTTGACATTTTTATGGGGTTGCAATCGCCGATTCTTAGTGTTAAATTGTCGTATGTTTGTGGTGTGTAGATTGCGATGTTCAGTTATTCAGTATGGCAGTGAATGCCGGACAATCTCATCGAAGAAGAAGGAAAAACTTGAAGCAACTGGAATGTGGTTCTACAGAAGGATGCTGTGGATATCATGAATCGAGCATGTGAGCAATGATGACGTTTTGGAAAGGATATAAACAAAAAGGAAATTGATACTGACCATCAGAAAGAGACAGCTAATGTTTGTGTGACATGTAATGAGGAAAGAAGGCTCGGAGAATCTGATACTAACAGGCCAGATAGAGGGAAGGAGTGACAGGAGAAAACAGCGTGTAACGTTCTTGACTGGCCTGAGTGGGTGGATAGCAGAAAGGGATTACATGGTGTAACAGGAGAAAGCCTGCTAAGTACCACCAGAGATAGGGAGACGTGGAGGGCCATAATCGCCTACGTCCTGAAAGACAAGGTACATAGAAGAATAAGTCATTTCGCAACTGAAATTACCTATGAAACGGCAATTTTTATTTTGTTTTACATTTGTAAGTATTTTTAGGTACATATGATTGTGTTTAACATATTTATGGGGTCGCAATTGCCGAAAGTTAAGGTCGAATTGTCCTATGTTTGTGGTTAGGAGACATTTCGCAACTGAAATCCACCTGTGACACGGCCCTTTTTAAGATTTCTTTTAGTTGTACATAACATGCCCCACTAATTTTGATAATTGATTTTTAGAAAAAAAACTGCGTATTATACATGAGAAATTACGGTAAATTCTTTCATTGACGTCACGGGTTACAGAAGCAGATAATTGCAAATACATTTTTTGGGGTTGCTTTGCTAGATTTCTAGCGAATTAAAGCATTCCTCCTGTAAATCAGAATTTTGTAGATATACAAAACTAATTAACTTAATAACTGGTCTGCACTTTCTTTCCGTAATTGTCGTTTAGCACACAGGTATCGCAGTGTCGTGTTGGCTCTCACACATTTACTGTAAGAGTAATTTTACTTATTACACGTTTGCTGATATAGAATATGGTTTTTTCGAAATTTCGTTTCAGTTATGGTTTTTTATTATAATACATTTTGTTATAAGAAATTTTGTTATAATACATTTGGAAGGGCAATCTTTAACTTTTATGCCTGCAATAAAATCGCGTATCAAAAGTTCCTTTGACACCGATGTTAGTTTAACTACTTTCACTCCGACAGTAATGTTTAAAATACGGATGAATCACGTAGAAACACCATTTCCCGTACGATCACCAAAGTTAAACAATGCCTATTCTGGTCATTATTTAGACTTTTTTTTTAATCATCTCACCCCAAGCAAGGCATTCCACTGCCACTATTGCGCATGGGGCTACATAGGGGAAGGTAAAGAGAAGGAGTGGATAGACATAGGGAATGTCAGGAGAAAGGTGATAGATGAGTAAGGATAGCGAGGATGAGGGTCGGGCAGATGGGAAGAGTGCTTGATAGAATGGGAGCAGGTTAGTGTGTTAGGAGGTGTGTATTGACCTTACATTTAAACTCCTGGAGATTGTAGCCTTCGGGGAAGCAATCGTTTGGAAGAGAATTCCACAGTCGGGAAGTGCGAGGAAAGAAACAGTTGGAGTAGAAGTTGCGGCTGCATTTTATCGGTTTCACTGTAAAAGGGTGGGATCTAGTTGCTAATCTAGTATCTCGTGCAAATTCGTATTTAGGGGGCACCAGTGATCTAAGTTCATCGGAGCAGAAGCCGTGAAAGTATTTATAGAAGAGACACAGGGAAGCCACGTCTCGCCGGTGGGAGAGAGACTGCAGGCGGTCTGCCAAGTCGGTATCTATCACATTACAGACCCTCCTCTGTACCTTATCGAGAAGCCCGAGGAGAACAGCAGGGGCACCCGACCAGATATGGCAGCAGTATTCAATGCACGGTAGATTTGTAAATGTGCAGGATAGATTTAGACGGAAAAAACTTCCGGGCCCTACACAGAGAACCGACTTTCATAGCAGCGGATTTAGCAATGGATTCGATATAGTCATTCCATTTGAGGTCCGCTGAAAGTGTGAGACCAAGGAGGCGTAGTGTTTTACTCTCTGGGAGGCAAGCCTGGAGAGTAAAACACTACGCCTCCTTGGTGAGTGACTTCTTGAGAATACCGGGCGCTGTAAGCTTAAATGTGCGTAATGGCTCGAAATTATTAATCGGAGAGCCAAGTTTCTATTCCAGTTGGGTTCGTTATGTTCACTATTGCGCAATAACCTTGGGAAAAGAACGAAAGCCTTCTTCTTCAGAAATGGGTTAATTAATAAGATTTGTGAATCTTAAAATCTTACAACCTAAAAATATTTTCTGCCTTTAAATAACCCGCAAATGTTTGATAAGCCGTAGAAAACGAATCAATCAATCAATCAATCAATCAATCAATAGGCAATGGTTGTTGTAAAAAGCGATTATTTGAATTTTAATAAAACTCAGACATGAAAATGAACTTAATTTCTTTGTAATTTAAGAATTTACAACAAAAAGATTAAACACTATTTAATAGCTTGTTTATTTACAAGAATAGTTTTATATTTACAATATTCTAAAAGTCAGAACGAACTAATACAGTGCAATGTGTTTCATTTATCAATTTATAAAGAAATAAATATGAAAATATTTTTATTTTTTATTCATAAATTTATAAAAATGTATGTGAAGAAGAAAATTTAAATAAACAGATAACGACAATTGATAAATTTTGAAAAAATCTAATACTCGGGCATTTCATTTCTTCAGCAATTCTTGGATAGATTTTTTCTTATAAAATTAAGAATAAAATATTGTTTTAATCGTTATTTATTAAATGGTAAATAATAAATATTGCATTGATGTCGGTTTACATAATTTGATATTTTTGTAATTTTTAGTAAATTTTAAATTAAAACGATTTATTTTCACATTTATCTCTTTTTAAAATGTTGAATAATAAAGAACAGGTAAATAAGAAATATCACATTGGTTCACATATTTTTTTTTTAGCTTGTAAATGAACATTTCTGATGGAGTGAAGATAGTAGGAATAATGGCACTGTCAAGAGAAAAACTGTCCTTTTGACAAAGCTTTATTTTTCTTTTTTGTTGGCACGTAAGTTAAACTTTGTCGATATCGGAAATACACACAGTAATCATTAATACTTTTGTTCGTTTTTTTTCTTTTTAAACACAAACCACTTCACTTTTATCTTGACAAAATCCTTAATCTTGTTTTCCCTTATTTACACGAATCTCCTTTAAACCCGGTTCACGTTATTAATGTGCAGCACCATTATACATTTCTAGATACAGAACACGGATCACATCATCTGAAAAGACCACAAAAACTAAAACGTAAAACTATTAGTCTAAAACGATAAAAAAGATTAAAAATCGACTTTGGACCTATTAGAAATAACCACGCTATAATTTTTGTATTTATCTTTTTACTTTTTTTACTTTTTTTAGCCGAACTCTATAGAATTCTTCCTTATCTTATGACCGTTTTATGAGACGGGATCCACTGTGTGAGATCAATGTGAGTACCCTTTTTATTTTTAATTGAAGAGTTAGCTCTTCTTTTTATTTCTGCTTTTTTCTTTCACACTGCAAGAGTTTAAGAACTAAAAGCTATTACCATTAGGTTATCAAATAAAGCTTGAAGTTTCCACTACTTACATAAATGTTCAGATTATATCTATTAAGTACACGGCTTCCAACACGGAAAGAAACACAGAAACACACTCTTTTTATTTGTTTTCGCTCTTCTTTAAACTTTCTAGCCATTAACCAACATAAACATTCACACAAAAAATCCTTTGTCGTAACAAATATTAAGGAGGTTTGTCGATGTTAATACGAATATTTCTTTTAGCTTAATTTTTTTTTCAGTCTTCAATCATTGCTTAAATATGAGAAATCAATTCTTTAGAATGTGAAAACAAGCCATACGTTGCAACTGTAAGGTTTAGAAACAAACAAAAAAGAAACAGAAAAAAATCTATAATGGACTATCCAAGTCTACTTTGACTGAGAAAAGATTTGAATCGGTCTCTGAACATTATTACCTAGTGCTAAGTTCGGATTTTAATTTGAAAATTACTGCTGGATGTGTGCTGATTAACAAATAAATTTCAGCCCAAGTAAGAATTATTTTATATGGCAAATTTGGCCTTTTTTTTAATAGTGGCGCTAACAACCCAATCGGTAAATCGTAGTCGTACACAGTTTTCTCCGCGGTAAAAGAGACTTGAGTTCGCATTTCACTGTGATCTACAGCGGTATTACAAATTTAGGTTGCAACTATTAGTGATGTCTATAATTAAAAAGAATATATGTGGCGTAGTATTGATGTTTGCAGGGTGTCTTTTGGACAAATGATAGGAATCGAATTACAAGTAGGATTGTACAACTATGAGCATATTGTATTCACATTTTAATAACGTCCAAATGAATTTGGCAGCCGGATTTTTAGACATATCTATCCGCCTTCAATCCCATCACAAACCAAGAGGAAATGCAAAGAAAATGTGGTTCTACAGGATCATGATGAGAATGCAAGAGATTTCTATATAAAATAGAAACAAAAAAAGGAGAAATGTGCTTTGACATCAGGAAGAGGCAGCTGAAAATTCTAGAGACCATAATAAGTATAGTGAATTTTGGAAATTTGACAATAACAGAATACTGAAATGAATAGGAACAGAGGAAAGGCGCACGACCTTGCGTAAATAGACGGAAGAAAAGGGATTAGGAGAGATAGCAAAAAGATAAACTTTATTAAGAGCTATAATGTAATGGCAATTGCAGAAAGTCACGATCCTTTACATCACGAAGAGAAACGACAAAAAAGATAATGACGATGATGATGATAATAAAAAAGAATTAAAAAATGATGAAGATGATAAGGATAAAGAAGAGGATGATGAAAATGATGATGATGAAGAAGACGAGAAAGAATAAGAACCAGAACAAGAACACGGTAAAGAACAACAACAAAAATAAAAACAACTCTTCTACAAATATTTTCATGGCTTCTGTTCCGATGAACTTAGCTCACTGGTGCCCCCTATGTATAAATTTACTCAAGCCACAAGATTAACAACTAGGTTCCACTCTTTTACTGTGAAACCAATAAATTGTAAACGTAAATTATACTCCAACAGCTTCTTTCCTCGCACTTCCCGCCTGTGGAATTCCCTTCCATTCACTTGCTTGTCCGACAGCAGCAATCTCCAAGAATTTAAATGTAAGACAATAGTCATCTTCTATCTCACTAACCTGCATCTTCTCTCTCATGCTCCTTTCTCCATTCATTCCACTCTCATCAATATTCTCAGCCTTCTCTTACACACTTCCTGACACTGCCTATAACCTGTCACTTTTTCTGAAACCTTTCCTCCTATGTAACCCCCGCAAAACAATGACAGTAAAATGCCTTGCATGGGGCGATATGATCATATATATATATATTTAATCATTTCACTCCAAGCAAGGCATTGCCACTATTGCGTTTTGGGCTACATAGGGGGAGGTAAATAGGAAGAGTGGTTAGATATAGGAAATGTCAGAAGGGGGTGATAGATAGTTGGGTGGGCGGGAAGAGTGTTTGAAAGAATGGAAGTTAGTTTGTTAAGAGGTGTCTATTGACCTTACATTTAAACTCCTGGAGATTGTAGCCGTCGGGGAAGCAGTCATGTGGAAGAGAATTCCACAGTCGGGAAGTGCGAGAAAAGAAACTATTGGAGTAGAAGTTGCGGTTGCATTTTATCGGTTTCACTGTAAAAGGGTGGGATCTAGTTGCTAATCTAGTATCTCGTGCAAATTCGTATCTAGGGGGCACCAGCGATCTAAGTTCATCGGAGCAGAAGCCGTGAAAGTATTTATAGAAGAGACACAGGGAAGCCACGTCGAGCCGGTGAGAGAGAGAGACTGCAGGCGGTCTGCTAAGTCGGTATCGATCACATTACAGACCCTCCGCTGTACCTTGTCTAGAAGCCCAAGGAGAATAGCAGGGTCACCCGACCAGATATGGCAACAGTATTCAATGCACGGGTGGATGGTAGATTTATAAATGTGCAGGATAGATTCAGACGGGAAAAACCTCCGGGCCCTGCACAGAGAACAGACTTTCATAGCAGCGGATTTATCAATGGATTCGATATAATCATTCCACTTGAGGTCCGCTGAGAGTGTGAGACCAAGGAGGCGTAGTGTTTTACTCTCTGGGAGGCAAACCTGGTCCATGCTAATAGGAGGTAGGTGCGATTGTCTATGATGATTAATTAATAGTAGCTTCGTTTTAGAAGCATTAAAATTTACGAGCCATTTCTTACCCCAGTCTATTACGGATTGGAAGTCCTTTCCAAGCTCGGCTGCAAGGTTAGCTTTGTCGCCCGCACCAGATTTTCGGTCGAGGCGAGAATAAACTGTGGTGTTATCGGGGTACATACCTACTTGGGATCATATGGTATCAGGGAGATCATTAATGTAGGTCAGAAAGAGCGTAGGACCTAGGATAGAGCCTTGAGCGACACCCGCGTTCGTATGGTAGTTCTGGGAGGCATGTCCGTTTAATACCACTTTCAATGTGCGGTTAGATAGGAATGACTGGATTAGTTAAAACAATTGTCCAGCTATACCATAGCTCCGCAGTTTGCATAGAAGGCCAACATGCCAAACTCTGTCGAACGCTTTAGAGATATCCAAGGCAACGGTTCGGGCTTCACCATTCCTATCGAGTGCCTGATATATGTACTCGGTGATGGTCGTTAGCATATCAGCAGTAGATCTGGTGAAGCGGAAGCCACACTGTTTGTCTGAGAGGAGCCCGTGAACCGTGAGATACTGAACGACCTCGGCGTTGATAATGGCTTCGAACACTTTGCCAAAGATCGGAAGAAGGCTGATAGGTCGGTAATTTGCGGGGTCCGAGGGTTCTCCAGTGTTTTTAAAGATAGGAACTACAGAGGAAGATTTCCAATAGGCAGGAAAGCAGGAAGCAGATAGGCAGGAGTTGTAGAGCTTAGAAAGTACAGACGAAAGTTCGGGGGGCACATTTCTTTAAGACTATGATTGGGATTCCGTCTCCTCCGCTCGCTTTGTGAGGGTCAAGTTTTGAGATTATCTTAGAGACAAGCGAGGGTGTAATATGGACGTCATTCAGTTGAGCATCAGTTCTAGGTGGGAAGTCGGGTTTAGAAACTCCAGACGAGTCCAGTCTCGAATTATTCGAGAATCTGCAGGCAATGCATTCAGCCTTGTCCGCTGGGGAGGTGAGAACCTCAAATTTAAAATAAATAAAAATAAAAAAAACTCTCCGTTTTGTAATAATAAAAACACGTTTGTGAAACAGAAAATACAAACTGATAGTGAGTTTAGCTAATCTTATCTGGAGGCTAGAATTACTGGTACAGTGGCTTACCGATTAAAATAATCAGTAAATTCATCGGGCTGGGAGGGTAATGCATCTTCTGGTTGATTTTTCACTCGTATATATGCATAAACTTAGCAGACGCCTCCCCCAACAACAAAACATTGGCCCACAGACATTTTTACACTTCAGTATCAGAAACTAAACAGCCAAAGGATTAATCCTTACTGAATTAGCTTAATATTATCTGTATAGATTAATCTTTTGATGCATTATCAAAATATTACCGCCTTTCTTGCAGTTGTAATGCAGCGGGAAACACTTTTCTTTTTCTATTCATATTCTTTCCAGTGCATGTCGCAGGGGCATGAACCTGAAACGTGGTATATAATTGTTCTTTTCTCTTACACTCACTCATAAAATTTGGCTTCATTTGTGAGATGAAATATTGCAGTTATTTACATTACTAGCAGTGTATCCCTGCGTTGCTCGGGTGTAATGAAAGCTTTAAAAATTATCCATGGTCCTTGAGCTCAGACACTTTGGACGTTGGCACGAAAGACTAAAAATCAATAGTTGTTTCCAGTTAAAGCGAAAGCGTAGACTGAAAGAAAAATGAATGGATGTAAGTCAAATTTTTATTTCCTGGTATCGATATCAAATAAGTTTTTTTCGTTTTAAACTGAATTTTGAAGGCTAAATAAGTCCTCTGAGTAAATAATATCATGGTTGAGACTAAGAACTACAATTATACCTACTGACAGCCAAACCCGAAGCAAAAACTAAAGAAAAAGGGCTGAAATATATAGACATACAGGCAGATAACCAGACACACACACAAACATCTTGCCATATATATATATATATATATATATATATATATATATTATCGATTTTCTGCACTATTGTAAGAACTGCAACCTTGAAACTTCTGAATATCGTTTCTCATGTCTTTTTTTATGAGTGTATCAAATTTGATTAAAATCGGACCACTCCTTCTATAACCCGATTTTTTCGATTATCGATTTTCGATATTTGTTGAGGATACCGCGATACAAAACGTAGCTAAGAACACTTGCAGACTCTTATTGTACAACTGTGTAAATTTTCAAGAAAATCGGTTCAGCCGTTTCGGAGTCTATAGGTAACGGACACACACACACAGACACAGACACACATACACCCTCACACAAAGGCAAAGTTCCATTTATAAATAAGTTTAGATTTGCATTGTTCGAAATGTTGTCCTCATCTTAATTGCCATATTCACGACGTTTCGGCCGCTGTAACAAAAAAGCAATACAATGTTATGATTTTGCAAAAGCAGACTGGCTTTACATCTAGATATGAACCTATTAGACGTGTTAGGACTTAATAAGTAAATAAAAATACTTTTTCGGTTTCCCACTTTCATCAAGTCTAACAATAAACAGGAAAAATAGTTTCCGTAGCCACCATGCAGTCGTATCAATAAACCTATCACATGACTCCTCCCAGCCAATGAAAAACTACCGAAAAATATCAAATTTTAGTTTTCGGTTGGAGCCTATCTCCAGTCTATATAATAATCCACCCTAAACAACTCGAGGGTCTTCCAGCAAGCAGGGAGAAAACACAGATGTACGCACAGCAATCACACACATGAGCGATACACAAGAGTTCCAACAACCATCATCACCCATTCATACACAAAGTGTTTCCCCTAAACAAGAACAGTCACCCTATTTCTAGAATGCTGGTATTAATTTTGTATTAATTTAAAAGACAGGAAGAAACTTCTCTAAAATATATATATATATATATATATATATATATATATATATATATATAATTTGTAAATGAGTTATTTCCACAATGTAGGTTTCAACTAAATCTTCTGGTATCTTCTAGCGATCTGCAATAACTTATGGTAAATTGATTGAAGATACCGAAAGATTGAAATCTAAGTTTCAGAAATAACTCATTTCGAAATTAAAAATTTCGAAATTAAAATATTCAAAAGTTGTGTGTGTCTGTGCGCGTTTAGTCAGCAATTCCTCTTTTGTGCATATTTCGTTAAAAATGACATGTTGTGGTTAATATTACATATAATTTTTCATGCGATCCTATAATATTTTTCATTTTAGAACATAAATTGCATACAAAAATAATGCGAAAATTTTATTTATACATGACTACCAGCATAGCCCGGCGTTGCTCGGGTGTAATAAAAACTTTAAAACTAATCCATGGTCCTAGAGCTCAGACTCTTTGGACGTTGGCACGAAAGACTAAAAAGCAATAGTTGTTTCCAGTTAAAGCGAAACCGTAGACTGAAAGAAAAATGAATGGATGTAAGTCAAATTTTGATATCCTGGTATCGATATCACATAAGTTTTTTTCGTCGTAAACTGAATTTTGAAGGCTAAATAAATCCTCTGAGTAAATGGTATCATGGCTGAGACTAGGAACTACAATTACACCTACTTAGAGCCAAACCCGAAGCAAAAACTAAAATAAAAGGGCCGAAAAACTGATTTTGATCTTGTCTTTTATATATATATTATCGATATTCTGCACTAGTGTAAGAAATGCAACCTTGAAACTTCTGAATATCGTTTCTTATGTCTTTGTCTATGAGTGTATCAAATTTGATTAAAATCGGACCTTCTATAACCCGATTTTTTCGATTATCAATTTTCGATATTGAACCGGTGTACCTCGACACAAAACCTAGCTAAGAACATTCGCAGACGCTTATAGTACAACTGTGTAAATTTTTCAAGAAAATCGGTTCAGCCGTTTTGGAATCTATAGGTAACGGATACACACACACAGACACTCACAAACAGACAAATTCCATTTATAAATATGTTTAGATCTTTCGGCTATACTTGTAGACATATAGATTGTAAAATCTAAATTTCAGAAAACCAATAATATTTCACAATTTTCATGTCCTTTTGATCAATAAATAATCGTAACAAATTATATTTATATATACTACATGCTAAACATTATGACTCACATTACATCACTCTGACCATAGATCTATTAGGTTTCATTTAAATAAAATACCCAATTTTATCCGTAACATACAAATCAATAATGCAACTACATAATCATCATCAACATCTGAAAAAAAAAGGGCTAAAAATAATGGAAGCATTTTTAATAAAAAAGGAAAAGAAAAAGTCAACATTCAATAGTATCAACGGCCACAAAGTAGCGACCATGTTTGAAAAATAAAACATTCCTATAACTCTACACACATGCATAAGACAATCGATATAATCAGCTGGAAGTAAATTAAAATTTATCCTTGATATGAGCTAAAAGTATAGCCGAAAGCACTTGGATAAATAAAAACATAAAACCCGCCTTGCCATCCATTTACTCATGCCTACCAAATATGTCTCGCGTTGATTTCCCGTCTCTCTTTCTTTCTATTCGTCCTGTTAGTATTAGATTCTCCAAGTCCTCCTTCCTCATTACGTGTCCCAGGAACCCCATTTGTTTCTTACTGATGTTAAGTATGAATTTTCTTCTCGTTTGCATCCTTTCCAGCACCTCATCGTTGCACACATGCTCCGTCTATGATATCCTCAGCATCCTTCTGTAAAACCACATTTCTGCTGCCTCAAGCTTCTCCTTCATCCTTGATGTGATCGTCCAGCATTCACTGCCATACAGTAGAACAGATATTACATAGCATTTTAGCACTCTTATCTTTGTTTCCAATAAGATTTTCCTGTGTCTCAGTACTCTGGTTAGCTTTTTAAATGCGTCATTAGCCATGCCAATGCGTCTTTGGATCTCAATGTTAACACTTGAATAATTTCTGTTTGAAAATTGAGGATGAGAAATCATTGGTTACTTACTTATATTCGAACAGTGGTGCAGTGGATATCATTTCGGAGCGATAAATCAGGGAGCCGAGTTCAAATTCCAGTTGAATTCCTTGCATCCATTTAAGCGCAAATACCCTTGGGAAAGGTATTAATCTGTCTCTTCTCTCCAGTTATGGGTTAAATAACAGGACAGATTGGGTACTGTAGCCTTGGCTAGCAACGAAACTTCCGCAAAAAGTAATAGTAACCTACTGCGGGATAATCTTCTGCCCATTCAGAAATATGATCTTTCGAGATATGATCGTCGAAGCGTGTATCACGCATGGCACTAAACTTACTGACTGATATTCAGACTATTGTCGTCAGCTTTTGTTGTTACTGACCGTTGTGTTCTTCGGCTTTCATCTCGTGTACATTGATCTGGTTAATCTACAAGAAATTATGAACTGAACCCATTTTTTTAATATATGGGAGTGGATAGACTGTTTACATTCCACTGACCATGTCTACGAAAATCCGCATATAGTTCGTATTCTTAGTACTGCTCAGTTATTGCTCACCTTGTTTCCACTGAGTTCAGCTATATACTGCCTGAGCCAGTGATTGCACTCTCATTTACTATGTCACCAAATTGACAAACTACTAATCTATTTTCAGCTTATAGATCTGATGAAGGCCGGAATGCACAACGAATGAAACGTTGTGATAACAACACAAATTAGAGAAATATTCGGAATAAAATTATATAAATAGTAAAATAATGCCGAAGAAAATCACCTGCAATTTTTTTCCACAAGTCTCCATGAACGGTAGAATCAATTTTGAGATTAACTTGTATCTGTCTCAATTTAAATAATGATCTCCAAACGAAAGTATAAGCTATTCGATTTCGGTGTGACTTGAAGAGCGGATTCGAATTCCAGTTGAATTCGTTGGATTCACTTAGGCGCAAATACCCTTGGAAAAGGCATGAATCCATCAATTCTCCTTCCAGCTATGAGCTAAGTAGCAGGACAGATTGGGTTCTCTGGCCTTTGTTGGCTAGCAATCTACCGCAGAAAATAATGGCAACCTACTGCAGGAAAATATTCTACCCAGTCTTTCGTGATATGATCGCTTCAGCGAGTATCCCGTATAACACTTAACTGACTGACTTTGAAGTTTAAATAATCCCCGTTTAATATAGATATTTAATAAGCTTAGTAAGACACAAGGCTACAGTATTAGACCACCCAGTTTAGGCTGAAATACAATAGTGCAATATCCTTACTGATGGCAAGGAAACTTACAGCAACAGGGATGTTGGATATACCACGCATTGAACATGTTAACAACGAGAATGCTTTCAGTTAAATAAGAACTAAAGCAACACTTTCGTTTAGGATGGAAAAAAAACAATGAAAATTTTTAGTGATGGATAATGAAGAAAGAGGGCTAGGAAAATTTGGCACTCACGGGAAAATCTGACGACCAACGGGACAGAAGGAAACATCGAGAGACCCCCATGCTTAAATGGGCGTTTATAATATAACCTCGAAACTGAAGGTAAATATGTGTACTGAAATAATTAAAATGGGTTGATTTATTTTATAGGTTACTGAATGTTCTGTTTAACTAGGAAAAAGATTATCCTACTTACTATCATTCCTGTTTACTAGGTACTTCCAAAGATTTTCTAAAAGCCAGCATCAGTCAGTTTAACGGCATATACGGGATACACATTTTGGCGATAATGTCTCAAAAGAGACATGACTGACTGGGCAGTTTTTCCCGTAGTAGGTTGCCATTACTTTCTGTGGTAGACTGGTTGCCAAACAAGGCCATAAAACACAAACTATTCCTCTATTTAACAAAAAGAAAGGGATGGATTAATACCTTTCCCAAAGGTTTTTGCGCACAGAACTGTGAAACGAATTCAACTGAAAATTGAACTCGGATCTCAGATTTCACGTTCCGAGCTGATAGCCACTGCATTACAACGTTCATTCGCATAAAAAAAAATAGATAAATACAGCATAGCATGACAAAAAAAATAAAATAAAATAAAACGATAATAAATAATAAAACTTAATAAAAACAAATCTTTATCCTCAAAATGTTTGCGTCATTTTTAAGAAGAAAGGTCAGAGTATTTTTGATTATTTTATTGAATTATTTATTTATTTCTAGCACGTTCGAAAGTTTGGTTAAAAATCTTGTATTACCGTGTCAACTTTTGAGAAAAAAGATTAATATAAAGTTTTTTACCGTCGATTTTGCATTAAAAATACATTGTTTTCGAAATTTCTGCAAAAAAAAAAATAATTGTTTTGTTTTAAATAAATTTTCAGAACCAGTTAAAAAATGAATGACATTACATTTGAAATCTTGTTTATATATATATATATATATATATATATATGTATGTATGTATGTATGTGTGTGTGTGTGTGTGTGTGTGTGTGTGTGTGTGTGTGTGTGTGTGTGTGTTATACTTTAGAACATTTACAAACTACAATCTACTACAAAATTGTACATTTTGTTTCGACATTGAAAGAACAATATCTCATCAGGTAGTTAACATTTATTACAATTATTATAGACTACGTGACGAGACATTGTTTTTTCAATGTCAAAACAAAAGGTACAATTTTGTAGTAGCTTATCGTTTGTACATGTTCTAAAGTATAATTTATAATAAATTTTCATGGCTCTATTTTTATATTGAGCACTGTTTTAAATTAATGTTTTGAACACTGCTACCAACTTAAATTTTATGAAATTTCTATAAATCAAAATAAAAATGTTCAGCCATTTAATCATTTAGGAATAATAGGAAATTTAATAGATTTCTATTTAAATTTTTTTCCTATTCAATTGAGCTTACGGCCGCATTACGTAGAAATACTGAAGTTAAACAATGTCGCACCTGGTCAGTAGCTAAATGGGTGACCATTTGAAAATACCAGGTGTTGTAAACTTGAATGTTTGGGTGATCTAATAGATGATGGCTAAGAATGTTTAATGAGAAAGCCGAGTTCCAACTCCAGTTAGATTCGTTATATTCATTTTTGGTTTCATGTCTTCCTTGGGGAAGGCATGAAACCAATTCTTCTACTCGCAGCTATGAATTAATTAGTAAAACGTTTATCACTAAAAAGAAACAAAAAATATAACATTATTATTTAAAAAATAACTAAAATTACGTACAAAATATTTAAATTTCTGTATTAAAGAACTCACAGATGTGTTGATATGCCTTTAAATAAAAACCAATTAATCGATCAATCCTGTTTAAGCCAAGTGTAGTATTGTTTCTTGTGATTTCCTCAGCTTGCTCTGATACACCCCTTTCTTCTCTCTGGTTTTCAACCAATTAATCGATCAGTCCTGTTTAAATAAGATATTCGATACAGAAATTGTGACAATAAAATCATTTTTAATGAATTAACCGATAAGTTTTATTTTAATTTTGTCAATGATTGTTTCAATGTAGACAAATATTTTTCCCGTTTTTAATTGTTAATTCGTTGCCGCTTTAGGCAGATATTCACAGGTTCAAGCCAAGTGTAGTATTGTTTCTTGTGATTTCCTCAGCTTGCTCTGATACACTCACCCCTTCTTCTCTCTGGTTTTCAACCAACAAGAGAATCAATGGAAATTTTTGTCAATTAAAAGCAAAGAAAAAAGTCACACTGTAAAAACACACAGATGCTCACATATATATGATTTTTGCTCCCTTTTTCAACATAACTTACCCTTTGATTCGTTCTTTTAATATTTATTGCCCCGTCTTTTCAGCCGATACGCAAAAGCCGTGAATGACGATAATAACTTCCTTTCAGAAAGTGTTGGTCAATAAAAGGAGTCTATGTGAATAGATCACGCCTCTTCCGGTTCCTGTCGACTGAAGTAGAATGACGGTGTCCAAATAAGCCCCGCCAACCTGTGCTTGCTCGCTAAGCGCTATTAGGTGTATTCAATGGGTCCCTTTGAGCTTTTTACTTAGGGAGGTTCGGTCTTTAGTGGTCAGCGGATGTTAAACCTGAGAAGGCAGACCGTCTAACCTCGACAGTAGATAAAAAAAAAACTCAATTTTAGGAAGACTGAGGTATGTGAACGGAAGCGTGTGGGTCCTATTAAGTAAATCTTTACTGAAATAGACGCTTGCATTAAATATGCTCTTAGGCAGAAGTACAATGCTCACTGATTGCTAGCGTGTCTATAGACGAGTCTGTAGGCTGTCAATGTGTGTCTGCACAAGTAACTTCGAAGAGAGAAGAAAAGCATTAAGAGCGATTTGATTGATTCCTTTTATTTTTATTTCTTTTTGTGCGCCACCGCTAAACCGCTTCCCTGTCAGCGGCTTTCGGGTTTTAGATAGCGTCGTGGTGAGTTATAGCCGAAACTGAACAGTTTGCAGGTTGTAAAAGTCTGACTGCATTAAGCGGCAAACACTTTTTTTTTCATAAAGAGACGTCCACAATAACAACGAACTTAAATTATCCACAAAGTGCAAATCTCACTTGAAGGGCAAACAAATGAAGTGTTGTCATCAGAGCTGTTTCTAAAGATCATTCATTCTTCGATGTAACATTAAAGAGAGAAACACAAAGAAACACGTGCAATGCTAACTAAAAAGTATTTGCACATTTTTCTAGTTGTAAATTTACACTTGTTAGACTGTAACTTCCAAAACTTTGATAATTCTCATTCTTAATAGAATTGAGTGTATTCTTTTGGATAATGACAATTATTCCAACGATTAAACTATAAAATTTTATTTTATTGTAATTAAACTATTACTTTTGATAATAATAATAATAATAATAATAATAATAATAATAATAATTTTTTAAAACTATTATAATTTTCTTAAAAACAAAAAACAAAACAACAGGAAAATAAATTAAATACGATGAAAAACAATTTCTACGATATTATTTTATAGAAAGACTACGCATTTATTTATATATTTATTTCTTTTTATTTATTTATTGATTAAATTTATTTATTTAATTTATCTTATTCTGATAACCCTGTTTTCGACCAACGACTTTATTGAAAAAATAAATGAATATACAGTGGACGAAAAAATTATTATATTTTTATTTTAAATCTCACAGAAATAATAAACTTAAACGTATGTCAACTTTTTTCCATTAATTTTTTTACAAGGACGAGTGAATGTAGTAACAATTTTTATTTATTTATTTTTTTTTTTTTTCACAAAATACTCTAGTGTAGTGATGTTTTGTTTCGTTGAGCCGTTGCTTCGCCCAAGTTTTTTTTAACCAGCGTCTTTCTCTTTGAATTCCAATCGCGTCTATGTCAGCTCTCGCTTGGCAGCCCATTTAGGAGAAGGAAAACTCCGAACAACAACCCGCAACTCAAGGTGTTAATCGTGCCGAGGAGTGAATGGCTACTGCGTTATGAGGACACAAACGATCCCCTACAGGCTTCGGGACCATGCTTGTAAAAAACCGTTACCCAACGTGCCGGGTAAATTTGGGTGGACTTTTGGATCTGTGCGTCACTCGTGGGAAAAATATGAGAAATACAAATAGAAACAAAAAGTCCACTATGGCTCTTCCAGTGGATAAACAAGGAGCCCGTCCTTTAGAAGGGAACCTACCTGAGGTCGAAAAATCTGCCATAGGAACAAACTCCTACCCAAAGAATGAATCTTCAGGTCCCCACAACCAGAATAATCCTAATGTTGGCCCTGAAAATTCTTCAACTAGATCTACAACCGTATATTTAAAGAGAGAAAAATAAAATGGTATCGTGAGGAGTACAAAGTCGTTATGACTGCATTTCATGAAGCGTTACTCAAACATAAAAAAACATGACTCACCAAACATATGAAATTTGACGTGAAAAAGTTGGTCAAGCAAATAGAAAATATATTAATGAAAATAAATTAGCCAATGTGCGAAGATACATCATTCGTAATAACCGATTGATAGAGGCTGAAATTAATGAGATTAAAAGAATTGTAACCAGAATAGACAAATCAACAAAATATAAAAAGGAACCGGAATCAGAAATAAAAAGTAATAACATCAAACAAGCCACAGGTCATAATGTAGAAACCGTGATACACACAAATCACTGTGAAGATAGTGCTGTAAGTTTAAAAGTGCTGGAAAGGTGTGATCTGAATCAGTTACAAGACGAAAATAAAACGAGTTCAGAACACATTGGACAGAATTGTTTTACGGAAAATAAGAACAGTATACAAGAAGCCAAGGAAGAAATCAAGAATCATATAAGTCAAATACAAAATATTGCAATGGAGGAAGGAGAACAGCTCCCAAAATTACAACCAACAAAGCATAACCTCCGAACTATTAAGCTCTACAATGCAGCACTCAAATTAATTTTGGATGAAGAAGACACTCATACAAAACTCAATGAAGCAATATATGCATCAGCAATAGCAGCAACAAAAAAATGAACATCAAATTAAAAACAAGACAGTCTCGCAGACATGAAGATCCACCTTGGAAAAGAAAAATAGAAAAAGAAACCGAACAACTTAGAAGTCAACTATCAATACTGGATGAACTGACTAGAGGAATAAATGTAAGAACTAGGAAAAGCAAAAGAGTCGAAAGAAAATACAACATTAGAAATGAAAATGAAGTCCTCTCAACTCAGGAAAAAATAAAGCAAACCATACAGCTGAAGGCTCAAAGAATAAGACGCTATGAGAAAAGATCAAGATTCTACAGACAAAACAAGATTTTTCAAACCGATGCAAAGAAATTTTACAGGGAAATAGGTAAGAAAAGAATTGAAGTGACAGTCCCCTTCAAAATGGGAGAAGTTACAAAGTTCTGGGAATAAATAAGGGCTTGCCCTAAATAACATAACAAAGAAGTAGATTGGATTGCACAAGAGATAGAACGAATCAAAAATAAACCAGAACAGACATAGGCTGGAATTAAAAAAGAGGATGTTAAATTTGCATTAAAAAAAGCACAGTTGTTTATTTCCAGGCATAGATAAAATTCCTAAGTTTTGGCTATATTATTTAAATACAGCACATAAAAAACTAGCCAAAGAACTTCAAGAAATGATTGATGATCCCACTAAAATTCCTGCAAAGGAATTACATTTCTTCTACTCAAGAATAGTGACACAAACAACTCCAAAAACTACAGACCAATTACATGCCTTCCGACAACATATAAACTATTAACATCTATTTTAACATAACAGATATATTTATTATTAGAAAAAAATGACATGATACCGCTTGAACAAGAAGGGTGCAAACGTGGCTGTTACGGATGTAAAGACCAATTGCTTATTAACAAAATGATCCTGGAAAACTGCTACAATACAAAACAATCTGAGTACTGCCTGGATAGATTATCGTAATGCATTCGATAATGTGCGACATTCCTGGATTTTAAAGATTTAAATATATACAAGATATCACCCGTCATCATCAATTTCATCAAACAGTGTATGTCTATATGGAAAACAACCCTTTACCTCAATCATATAAATGGAACCTATAAGTCTGGTGAAATAAACATCAAAAGAGGTATATTTCAAGGTGACTTTTTGTCTCCCTTACTATTTTGCATATCATTAATAGCATTAACCAATCAAATTAACAAGACAAAATGTGGTTATAAAATAGCCCAAAAGAAAATAAGCCATCTATTTTACATGGATGACTTAAAGTTGTATGCTAAGAATTCTAATGAGCTGCAAGTTCTTCTGAAAACTGTAAAATGCTTCAGTGAAGACACTTCAATGAAATTCAATTTGAATAAATGTGGTAAAGCTAGAGTTTTACGTGAATCAGTACAACAAACATCCTCAATTAGCTTAGACCCTGCTGTAGAAATAAAAGATTTAGAGCCAGAAGAAGCTTATAAATACTTAGGTGTAAATGAGAGTGAAAACATTCACCATAAAAAAGTGAAAGAAATAGTGCGTAAAGAGTACTATAGAAGGCTACGAATGATATTAAAAACTGAATTGAATTCTCAGAACAGAATTATGGCCATTAATAGCCTTGCAATCCCAGTTGTCCAATATAGCTTTAACATCTTAAACTGGACTCTAAACGACATCAGGCGAATGGATACTAAAACAAGAAAGCTTCTTTCTAAGCATAAGATGCGTCATCCAAAGGCTCATGTAGACCGTCTATATATACCGCGTAAAGAAGTTGGAAGAGGTCTTATTCAGCTAGAATTGTCATACAAGACAACAACCATTGGCTTACTAACATACATAGAAACAACAAAGGAATGGATGATACGATTAGTAAGGCTACATGAAGAAAGAAAGAAAACATATTCAATCATAAAAGAAGGCAGTAAATACAAACAAGATTTACAGTTAGTAGATTCTGTAGAAAAGCCAAACAGAAGCCAAGAACCAACTATTGCGGAAAAATGTATGAAAATAAAAGCCAAAGATAAAGATCTTGAACAGATGAAACAACGCTTGCAAGACAAAGCTCTGCATGGCCAATATCCAGAACGTGCCAATAAATCAAATATTGATAAAGTTAATACTCATCGATGGTTACGTGTGTCTGGATTAAAGTCTGAGACTGAAGGGTTTATTCTTGCTGCGCAAGACCAAAGTCTTTTCACTAGAAACTTTCAGGCAAATATTATACATAATAATATGGATCCAAAATGCTGGTTTTGTGATAAACTCCAAGAAACAATAGACCATCTAATCTCAGGCTGTTCTCTGCTTGCCCCAAATGAATATAAAAATCGCCACGATAGATGTCACCATTCTATGGGATTACACCATCTACACAGACAGAAACATTGAAGGAAATAGGCCAGGCATTATTGTTAAAAACCAGAAAGAGAAAACTTGTCTATTAATTGATATGATTTGTCCAGCAGATTGTAACATAGCAACCAAGGAATTTGAAAAACTGTCAAAATATAAAGACCTGGAAATTGAAATAGAAAAAATGTGGAAATTGAAAACAAGAGTTGTGCCAGTGATAGTAGGTGCACTTGGAATGATAAAAAAATGGAACAAAACAACACATTGAAAGAATCCCTGGAAACCCTAGCTTAAGAGATATACAGAAAACTGTCTTATTAAGTACAGCCCACACACTAAGGAGAACTTTGTCTATGTAACGCTAGGGATGATGGGGAAGATAGAAAGAAACATGAAATGGAGCCATAACAACACGCCACGACATGCCTTAGGTCTTCCTGCAGACTTGGTTGGTAGTGCGACCATAGCAGAAATTGAAATATGAGGAAAAATGACATAATAATAATAAACAGTAGGTCTTTATTCACATAGGTCAGTCAGTTACTTAAATGCCATACGTGATACACGCTTGGGCGATCATGTCTCGACAGAGACATGACTGACTGGGCAGAAGATTATCCCGCAGTTGGTTGCCATTGCTTTCTGCGGTAGACTGGTTGCCGACCAAGGCTATAGAACCCAATCTGTCCTATTATTTAACCCATAACTGGAAGGAATAGACCGATTAATACCTTTCCCAAGGGTATTTGCGCGTAAGTGAATGCAATGAATTCGGCTGGAATTCGAACTCGGCTCCCCGAGAAATCGGGGAGCCGAGTTCGAATTACTAAAATTTAAAAAAGAAATTTCAATCATTTTCTGAATTCGTGTTTGAAAATTCCACTATGCAGGCATAATGATCGGCTCTCTGTACCGCTCCAGTAAATAACATCTATCCTCTACCTTCATAAGAGCCAGATCACGCCGAAAAATATAGCACCGTTTCCTTATTTAGGCAGGAGCTGCTCTGTCCACTCTTTCCAGTCTTGACAAAGTTTAAAATTGTCCCCGAATCTTTATTTTGGAATAAATATTGGTACATCCGGGATATATGCACGCCAAATTTGAAGTACCAAAAACTAAAGTCATTTTGTGAACATTAAATATAACAAGAAAATATGAACACCACACAATCTGAGTATTTGATGGAAAAAAAAATGTTTATTGTCCCAGACCTGAGTGCAGCAACACTGACGCCTATAATCAAGCAGTCGGTTCGGCCTGGCTCCACTGTAATCACAGACGAATGTAGGGGATACAATCAAGTGCAGAATGATTTTGCACATTTCACAGTGAATAACATCTTGAATTTTATTGCTCCACAAACTGGCGCCCACACGCAACACGCCGAACGAATGTGGAGGGCCGCCAAGCTCAGGAATAAGCGACAGAACGTCACTCACCAAACAATGCTGGACTCTTACCTCTGTGAATTTATGTGGCGGTGAGAGGCTGCAAGGTGCTGATCCCTTTCTTCGAATTCTTTCCTACATCGCACAGTTTTGGTCTCCCAACTGACTGTTTTCGGTAAATGGACACTTGTTTGTACAAAATTGGAGGGGAGATAACCCGGAAGTACCTAAGTATTTTTCACCGTCAAATCTCTCTGTCTCTGTCTCTCTTTCACACACACACATACAGAAGGTGAGAGAGAGAGAGAGAGAGAGAGAGAGAGAGAGAGAGAGAGAGAGGCTGATGTGGCGAATCTCTCACTGCTCTAATGTTCCTTCCATAGAAAGTGCTCATCCAAACTAGATTCCTTGGTTCCGCCAGGTCTAACATTAACGACTACGACCCACCATATCATTTACATTGTAGCAATCTACTCACATTCCCTCCGTAATTCTTTGGCTAGAACTAAGTTCCCCTCAAACAGCTTCTTTCTGCGAACCATTATACTGTATAAAAGTCTCACAAGACGATGTTTTCCCGATCTCTCTAATCTTAGCCTGTTCAAATCTAGATTTAACCGTTATCTTCCACTGCTATCTATATAAACTACTCCTTAATGTAATGTAAACGTGTGGTTCCTGGGCCTTGTACATGGTGAATATTAATGCTAAAAAAACAACTTACAAAGAAATTCGTTTGTGTTCATATCTTTTTATTAATTCCTACTTTATTTTGAGCTTTCTGCTTTGGGAGGTTCGGTCTTTAGTGGCCAGCAGATATTAAACGTGAGAATGCAAAGCGTTTAACCTCGATTATGAAAGAAAAATGCAAATTGGAAAAAACTGACGTATGGAAAAGGAAGCGTGTGGGTACTATTAAGTACATTTTTACGCTTAAAATATAAAAATGTATATCGTGTTAACAGTATTATTATAAAAATAAAAAATATTAGGTTTTTATTCACACAAACTGTGCATAGGTACTACTACTACTATTATTATTATTATAAAAACAACCACCACCAACAACAACATATTTCAGGCCTATTCTGCATTTGAGGAAATAACTCTGTATTCATATATAGATTACTGTGTTGATATCGAATTTCCGATTCTGTAATGTCAGAATCATAAACAACATTTACTACAACCAACTATTTAATTCACTTCACTCACCTTATTCATCATTCTCAGTTTAACAGTAACCACTTTCTGAACTTGTTTTCGAGCATTGTAGTGAACGAATTTTCGAATTAAGAAAATGAAGACAGTCACCTGTGACTGGAAGGCAATATGTATTTTTAAAAGCTATCGAATATATTGATATCTATTGGGTATTGCCTATTTTGAATCACTCAAAATCTGAGTTGTTTCACTGAACATTACTTCATATAATAACAGTGTACAAGACGAATTTTCCAATTGCTGCTCTACAGTAGGCATATATAGGAACAGCAACACTATTAATAGTCATGTCATAATGTTATCAGTACATTTAAATTTTTTACATAAATATTATGTAAGCAAATGGTGTAAACACTAGTTGAATGTACATTTTAGGTTGAACATCATTTAGTCAATTAAATGCCATGTTTGGGCGATCCATGACTTACTAGGCAGAAGATTTTCCCGTAGTCGGTGCCATTTCTTTCTGCAGTAGACTGGTTGCCAACCAAGGCAACAGAAGCCAATCTGTTCTGCTATTCGACCCATAGCTGGAGGGAGAAGAGATGGCTTCATACCTTTCCCAAGAGTATTTGCCAGTAAGTGAATTTAACTAATTCAGCAGGAATTCGAACTCTGCTGCCCAACTTCTTGTTCCGAGTCAAAACCCATTACACCACAATACTTATGATAAATTCAAATGAATAAGTATTTATTCTGTGGGATTACCCCGCCCCGTTTTTTGCCCGGAAGCCTCTCTAAGTTTTTCAGAGATGTGTATATATCGACTCAGAACGAAAAATCGAAGAGCCGAGTTCGAATTCATAGCATTCACAAATACCCTTGGGAAAGGTATTAATCTGTCTCTTCTCTCAGGTTATGGGTTAAATAACAGGATAGAGTGGGTTCTATAGCCTTGGATGGCAACCAGTCTACCGCAGAAACCAACGGCAACTTACTGCGGGATAATCTTCTACCCGGTCAGTCATATCTCTTTCGAGACATGATCGCCCAAGCGTGTATCACGTATGACACTGACTGTATGATGTAATTACATTTTTATATGAATACTATAGCGAACATGTTCATATGTAGGTAGATATTATAAAAAATCTTTTATGTACACTTTTGTATAGCTATGCAAATATGGATGTATAGTTGTATATGTGGATATTTATGATTTGGTCATACATTTATATTATATTTTTAAACTGTATACTATATGCGTATATTTGTATTGAATTATGTTAATATCATAATTTTTCCCAACCTACAATCAGCGGCACAATGTTAGCTTACTTTTAATAAACTTTGACAAATCTCCAATACTTACATTATTAGTACTATTGTCTTCATCTTTGTTGCCATTTGTGCGAGGTTCCGACCGTTGTACACTCCGGGCTTATTCGCGTGTTAGGAATTTCGAGCCTCTTTTAGTCTACCAAAAGTGGCCCGAAATTCTTAAGACCCGAATAAGGCCGGAGTGTACAACGGTCGAAATTTTATTTATCATTTTCTTATATAATTTTTATTTATTGTTTTAATTATTTTAGCTATATTATAATATAATATTACTAGTGGTTATATTTTAATTTGTATTTAAAAGTATGATTTACAATTTATATTTTACCGTAAATATATCCCATTATATTTCAAACTAACTTTTAATGTTAAATTTCCCTGTTATGTTTTTGTAAGGAAGCAGATGAATTGCAACAGACGCTGGTGTCGATCTAAGACGTTAACTTCCTTTCTTTTTTTCTGTTCTTTCTACTTCTCTTTCTTTCTTTTTCTTTCTATTCTTTCCGTTTATCAATTTTCTATATTTTTCTTTTTCTTTCTTTCTTTGGGGTTTTTTGAATGAGTGAGGAAATGTTTTTGTAGATTACCGTTACAAATGTCTATTCTTGATATGGGCACGTGAGTGTCTGTATGAAATTCTTTTCGGGATTATTTTGAATATTAACTATTGTATCATTTGGGTCTGACGAGCAGCAAGGTTTGCTGTGAAATACATATTACCCATGAAATGTAGAATGTCTAAATTTTTTTCTAGATTATATTACTCTGTTAAATTAAATAAATACATTTAACATTGAGTTCTTTTGAGTTATATACCAAGTATTATATGTTATAGATATGCACACATATACGTCGGCAAAGTTACATAAAATTATATCATACTGAAGGTAAAATCAGAATTTGCTTCAATGTAAATACATTTTTTATTTTTCAAAAATCTGATGGAGACAGAGACAATGTCAGTAAATTTACATGTTGAAATTAATCCTGATTTATAACCGTCTAACTACCTGTTGAGTTTTCCGATCAATATATATATATATATATATATATATATATATATATATATATTGTAATAGTTGTTACAATGGTTTATACATTCATAGTATCACTACACAAAAATGCTCTACGTTTGTATCGAGCACTCTTATATATATATATATATAATCATGAATTAAAAAGTACATTGCGGTATAGAAATTTCTGTTTCGAGATATCTATTTCGTCTTCAGGCAATGTTGGATGTGAAAATGATTTACATTGGGGTATATATATATATATATATATATATATATATATATATATATTCATGTGACATGTTTAATTTTTGATTCTTTAATACAGACGTAATCTAAAAGTATTCTAATATCGAGTCTTGAATCTCGGTATCTGCCCCATTTTATGTCTGGATGACAAATTTTAAATAATTTTTTCTTTTTTAATCCCCCTTCCCATTTTTGTAACTTCCTGTGTATGGATATGTTTTTGGGCTCCTGCGGGTATGGGGAATATTTGAATATTTTTTGTTTTTGATCATTGCTGATGAAGCGAGAATTTTCTCACTGAAATAGCTAGTCAACGGAATGTTGGTCACACGACAAAAACGCTAGGAAGGAGGATTATTCTTCAATGTTAATGTCCACACTGAAGATTTTGGGATATATTAATCAACGATACATGTATACTCTCACGAAGAAATAAGAAGTTTCAAATTCTCGAGACTCCTTATATTAAAAAATTACGACTGAGTCTAAACTAAGTCAATTATGAGTATGGTGACAATGTTCTAAAATACTCGTATCAGTAATTTTTTATTTAATTTTTTTTAATCTATCATCGATGCATTTGTTGACTAATATTCAAAAAATGGGTACTTAGTAACATCTGTGCTCGTTATGAACGTCGGCACACATTGGCGAATTGCACGAGTCCATGCCTTGCAATTAAAAGCAAATATTTAACAAGTTGTGGCAAAACAAAGTAGTTACCGGCGCGTCAGTGGCTGCCAATTTAGTTTGACATTATACATTGCACACGCGCCATTCGGCTCACCCGATTACGCGAATTTAGCTTTTAGCCCAAAAGTAAATTTCTAATTAAATCCGTTATTAACAGTCGAAATTGGCAGATCAAATATCAAGCGTGAATAATTGTTTCCACTAATCAAACACAAAAAAAGAATCCACAGTTAACGGCGAGAACTTTGTTCTGCGTGTAATATGTTTAATTTGATATCAGTTTCGACAGGTGTAAATGAATAAGTTTGCACTAATCGCCAGATGAATTAAACATGTAGAAACGCTGAAACAATTTAAGACTGATTAGATCTTGAATGTCTCTACACACATCAAAACTGGGTTAATGTTTTTGACAGAAGTTTGCCTTTTTGTTCCATTTATGGACGGAATTAGGAATTTCTCTCAGTTTAAAAATGCTAACGATAAGTACATTTCAAATGAACTGTACTTATATTGAAACGTGGCACTTTTGACTTCTTTGACGATAAAACTAGTTCAAACGGGAGGAACTTGTTTTCTCTTGGTTTTTATCAATGAAAAAATATATTTGACGGAACAGATTGGGGTTAATAGTTTTGTTCGTTTCGTTTTGTTTTAAAGCATATCAACACTTCAATGGCTTATTTAATGACAAGCTTTTTACAATCGATCGTCCGAATAGAATATGTATTCTTTGTAAGAAATAATTTTGTAAATCATTTTTCATTGACGTATTTTTGTAAAAAAGTTCGTATTAGTTTTTTTATTGTTTTCGGCGTCATTATTATATCATTTGGACGAATCCACGTCCTGGGGTGTGTACAAATTCACAACCCTCTCCATTTTAGATATGCATTTTCTTCAGGAGATACTTTTTACGACATGTGTCTATTTCCAATGTTTCAGTCGTGTTATGCTTTCAATGCATTGTATTGTTTGGTTTGGATTGGTTTATTTTGTTTTACGGCATAACAACCTCAACGGGTCATTTAATGCCGTCAAGATTTTTACAATGGATTCGTATGAATAGAATATGTATTTATTGTAAGAAATCCGTTTATACATTAAGTTTTTATTGATGTATTTTTGGTGAGTCAAATGTATCGCTGATAATTTTTAACATAAAAATCCATTCATAGTGTTTTGTCCCTAGTTTTATCTTCCTTATCAGTCGGATTATTCTTTTGCTTATCAATGAATTGTATTGATTAGTTTCGATTGGTTTATTTTGTTTTACGGTATATCAAATTTAATTGGTTATTTAATGACGACAATATCTTTACAATAAAATATGAATTCTTTGTAGGAAATCTGTGTGTAGATCAAGCTCCATTGACGTACTTTTGTAAAGAGGGTTTTCTCGAGAGTCAGATGTATTAGGAGTGGGAGTTGATGGATGGGTTCTTGTGGTGACTGCGCAAATTGTAATGAGTGAATGGGTCGTGATAATGTTTAGCTAGGTATAGGATAGTTCACTGAGTACCAAACTTTCCCCCCTTCCCTTTTCGGCTTTGTGCCACAATTTTGTAATTTTTTACAAAATAAATAGTGAGTCAGATGTATTACTACCATATATATATTTTCATCAAAAATATATTGCTGTTAATGATTTTCTTCAAAAATATATTGTTGGTAATATTTTTTCTTTATGAATATATTGCTGGTAATATTGTTTTCCTTCAAAAATTTATTGCCGGTAATATTTCATTTTTCAAAAAAGTATTGCTGGAATTTTCACTAGGAAAATATAATTTTATACATTCATAGTGTTTTGAACCCGGTTTGGGTGTTAACTATTTGTTCATAGCTGAGACCCTAAACATTTGCTACCATCCCCGGTCAAGATGAACCTGAGAACAACAACATTTGAGAAGTGGTGTATGATCCTCAAAACTTTTTAGTTAAAGGCCTTGCTGCCAGATATAATTTATCGTCAAACCCAGAATCCGGATGTAGTTTATCGTCATACAAGAAAGCCTCAGGTGCAGTCGGCGTATTCCGAAGCCCAAGCCGACAGGGTGATAAATACTTTAGCTTTGAATGTACAATCGGTACTGCTCTTTTTTAGGATTTCATATTTGGACGTTTGTATTTACAAAAAAAAAAGGAACATTTATAGCCAAAATAAAATAAAAATTATTTATATTACTAAGGGTCGCTGAATAGTAGTAGTTTTTTCATTTATGTCTAGTAAATATATTACTTAATATCACCTTACCGGTACAAATTAATAAATAATTTTACAACATTTAAAACTTATTCGAAATAATAAAAAAATATATTCAAAATAAATTTAATAATGAAAATAACACGTGTAAAAATTCATCAAAAGTTTTTTTCTGAAAACAATAGTATCTATGAAATATTTTATTCATAAAAAACAATTAAAATTTTTCTAATTAAATAATATCTTAGTTTTATTGCAGTTTTTATTTTACGATTCATAGCACATTTTCGGTGACTGAGGGTCGTATTTTACATAAAGAATTGGTTTAAATTTTCCAAGGGCTTGTGCTTATAACTAATATAGACATTAATTCCTACAAAAACGTATTTCCAAATATTATATAAAATAGACAAGTGGGGGATTAACAGATGTTAAAAAAAACTTTTTATCAAGATTTTCTAAAAGTAGAAACATTTCTAAAATAATTTAATTTATCAATAAATCCTGAAAGTTTCATTAAAAATCTGATAATTATTTTATCTTTTAAAATGTTTCCAAATCACTGTGCTCCTCACTGTAAAAAGACGATAAAATTTTCCGTAACAATTGATGATCACCCTCTAGGACAAGACAAAAATAACCAAAGTTTTGAAGATTCTAAACAGAAATCTTTAGGGGTCTTAGTTATATGTGAAGTTTTATTCTAAACATCTCTTCATGACTTTTAATACCGAACACACATTAAAACGACGTTTGACGTATTTAGTTGTTACCAAGTCGGGGAAAAAAACGTATTTATCAATAGCAAAAATTCTATGACATAGATACCAACGGAAGTTTGTAAACGTTACAACGTCAGAGTTGTTTTTAAAAGTGCAAACAACTCCTTGCGTTTTAGTGCAATGGATATCGACTCGGAATGAAAAATTGGAGATTCGAGTTCAAATTCCAGTTTTGTTCATTGAATTCACTTACGTGCAAATACCCTTGAGAAATGTATTAATCTATCACTTCTTCAAGCTATCGGTTAAACAGCAGGACAGATTGGCTTCTATAGGTTTGGCTTGCAACCAGTCTACCGCAGAAAGAAATGGGAAAATATTTCTGCCAAGTCAGTCATATATCGATAGTGTCATGATCGCCGACGCGTGTCTCACGTATGAAACTTAACTGACAGATTCTATGCCAGAGACGGAAAGGTAACAGTTTGGTGATGTTGTTCATTCAGAGTTATTTTTAAAATTACAACTCCCTTTTTCAACCACCTGAAAAAATTTGTGCCGTTACTAGAAAAGTTGTTTTTTTTTTAAATGGAAAGCGATATTTGGATTTTTTCTCCGGGGAATATAACTGTAAAAATTACTTGAAAAATATAACGTGAGTGCATTTTTGTATAACTTATTTATAACACAATAATCTTTTTTAAAAATATCAAAAATTATATGCCAGAGGGATGCAAAAAAAAAAAAGAATACGTTGTGGACATTATAACTTCAGAGTTGTTTTTAAAAGTGCAACCATCTTTTGCAATCTCTTTTTTTTTTTGCCGTTACCAAAGAAAAAAAAAAAGGTTTTTACGAACGACTACATTTTATAACATGCCTTATTCAAACATGAAAAGTGATCTAAACATAAATCAACTCTCTCTTCAAAATCATATCCGAGGAATATATGAAATTCTTAATGTAAAGAATGGCAGATTCTATTTGAAAAGGGAAGGACATATACTGCACTTTGAGGTCTAGACCATTGACAAGTTATATCGCTGAAAAGTAGAGAAGTTCGAAGAGATGACCCATATCTGCTTGGTTAACTATATAAATCAAGCTTGCGTAGATTTAACAGCTGTGTAGTTTTCATTGTTTGCCAAAGATTGTGTAAGGGATACCCGCACCTTGTGAAAATGTAATTGGATGAGTACTGATATAGATTCAGCTGTTTTTTTTTTTAGATCTGTTAAAATGTTTAAAATAATTTAAAAATTAATCAGATATTTATTATTATTAAAATAATATATTTAAGCTACTATGTGCTTGTGGCAATTTTTTTAAATGTCTATATATTTCTTCTTACGTATTATAAACCTGACAAAGCCTAAATAATGGACAGGCTAATGCGTTCTGCTAGTAGTATCAAGAGAATAAAAAAGGCGTTTAGATATATGGAAAACATTATTTCTATATCTAAAAGTAATAAAGACTATTTTGAAGCGGGTCAATTAAGAAAATCACATACCTATTGAAAAGTTCCGACGGTTCTATATCTACAGTGTATACAAAACAAATCTTTCAATAAGGAATATCGAGATTTACATATCATTTTTTAGAACCATAATCTATTAAAGAATTCAGTGATATTTTGAATATGTGAACCCTTACATAATATCGTGTTTTGGTTCGTGTTAACAATAGAAATTCTTATATATATAAAACATGCTATGTATTGAGAGATTCTTGATGAAATACTAATAAAGAAACAATGCTTTTGGTTCTGACATCTCGTCTTCAGTCACTTTTACAAGGACGTAATGCTGCTTCTTTGTGCTTTTTCTATGAATATTTTCATAATTGTTTTGTTGAACATTCCTCTTTAAATTATATATATGGGAACTAGTTAAGACTTCATAGTGGCTGTACTAAGATTGCTTGTGGTGCAGTGGATATCGGCTTGGAACGATAAATCGGAGAACCAAGTTCGAATTCCAGTTGAATTCATTGCATTCACATACGCTCAGATACCCTTGGAAAAGGTATGAATCAGCCGATTACTCCTCTAGCAATGGGCTGAATAGCAGGATAGATTGGGTTCTATAGCCTTAGTTGGCAACCAGTCTACCGCGGAAAGTAATGGTAAGCTACTGCAGGAAAATCTTCTGCCCAGTAAGTCATGTTTATCACGTATGGCGCTTAATTGATTAAGAATGATAAGTAAGAATGTCTGTGTGTGTTGTTTTTTTTTGCGTAAGCAATACATTGATAAGTTTGGATTAGTAATTGTGGCTAGCACAGGTATTTGACTATATTTCTGAGACGAGGTATTATTTACTTAATCTACCTTATTCGGACTATTGTCCGCATCTTGGCTGCCATTTGTACGACATTTCGACCGTTGTACACCCCGGCTTTCTTCAGATGCTAGGAATTTCAAACCGAGCACCTTATTATGATCACTGAATTATATAATTCTCATTCCTTGTGCGAATCCTCTTTTGGTACTCATGAAATATCTCCCTCTACCCCAACTCTGTTACTTTTTCACCACTTCTGAAACCTGGTATTGAACTCACAACCCTTTGGGTCAAGTCACTGGAACTAACCAACGTCTATATCTATATCTATATATATATATATATATATATATATATATGTATCGGAATGAGAATGATATATTTCAGTGATCGTAATAAAGGGTTCGATTCCGAATTCCTAGCACCTGAAGAAGGCCGCAGTGTACATCGGCCAAAACCTCGTACAAATAGTAACCAAGATGTGGACAATAATCCGAATAAGGTAAATAGTGTGGCTAGCTATGCTTAATTATAAGACAGAATAAAACCAGTCTTCTATATATATATTTTTTTCATTTTGCAAAAATAAATAAATATTTCTTTTTTTCATTTTACAAAATAAATATTTCTTTCTTATTCGATACCTACACATTACGAATTTAAACGCAGCATTAGATTAGTGAGAATCTCTTATCATTTTACGATAGATCTGTCTATCGCCCGGTTCACAAACCACCCACGTCTATTGAACAGGTGAAGAGGCTCATCTCTTGTTCCCTGTTTAGGATGTGGTTTCCAGCTTTCTCTTTTCCAATCTTTTCACTATTAAGTAGCCTCCTGTACATCAGTGGCGTTACCGCCATGCTCGGGGTGATACGATTCAAAAATAAAATAAAATGGCAAGATGTAACTGCAAATTCTATGCTAATATTTTCTTCTGTCGCGCTTCTCGCTTATGGAACTCTCTTAAATTATCGAACTCAGTTTATATGTTTTTATAATTCTCCCTCGCTAAAAATATTTTCTTTTTCTCATAATCTCAGAATCACTTTGAGTCATAGCGGCTTTATTGCTTTGATTGTAGTTAAATGATTAAAACGATTAAGAAAATATTTTTTTTAATCATTTCACCCCGAGCAAGGCAGAAATGCCACTGATGTGCAGGGGGCTACATAACTGGAAAAAAAAGATTAATTAGAAAAGAGTGAGGACTACAATCTAGTTAGAAAGGAGCAATAGAAAGCCGAGAAAGCAGGTGCGATGACAGATACATAGGTGGAGAGAAAGGGAAGGTTATACAGGGGTGGGGAGAGAGCTAGAGGCCAGTGGTTAGTAGATGAGTATTGACTTTGCATTTAAATTTCTGGAGGTTGTAGCCGTCAGGAAAGCAAGAATATGGGAGCGAGTTCCACAGGCAGGAAGTGCGAGAGAAGAAGCTGCAGGAATAGAATTGTCGTCTGCATTTGGCTAACCTGACTGTGAATGGGTGGGACCCAGTTGCTAGTCTGGTTGCACGAGTTTGGGATATAAAATTAAACTCAGCTATCATGAATGATGCTGTGTTTCACTGATTGTATATGGCCGCCACTCGTATCCCCGCATGCCTGTCTACGAGTGTGGTTAGCTAATCCCCATTGTAGACGCCTGCTCAGGCACATTTGTATTTGTTCAACATCCACAATGCACACCTGTGGTTTATATTGCAACTATGCTGAGGAAACGTTAGTTATATTTTCTGGGTGGAAGCGCGTTATCTAGTGTAAATTGCAGTCAGGATACTCATGACTGGTGACATTGTGCTGGCAGAGCCATAAACGATTCTGAAAGGGTTACCTCTACCCAATTTCACTCATAAGGCTTGCCTCAGTCAGTTGTATTCTAAAGGTGCTGCACGCTCTGATTTCCTCCTTCCGATTGATAACATCAAGAAGTCATTTTCCTGACTAATTGACCATGGAACCCGGGCTTCATGGTCTGGGCTACGTTATGGTAATTGTTATAGAAAAATCATCGCGACAAGTAATAACTGTGTAGATGTTTTGATTATTATTGTTTTAGAGAAATGTGTGGAATTGGTGCACATGTTCTTATGCAATATATCAGATGATGCATTTCTGTATTGCATGGCAATAAATGTGTAAAAATTTTTTCTCGAGTACTTAACTAATTTTCTATTTGGGTTTTTAATATTTCTCTATATTTCTGAGACAAGGTAGCATTTACAGTATTTACATTATTCGGACTATTGTCCGCATCTTTGCTGTCATTTGTACGACGTTTCGATCGTTGTATGTTCTGGCCTTCTTCAGGAATTTTGAACAGAACCCTTTAATAACTTGCAGGTAACTTACAAGTAACTTTCAAGGTTAGAGGGAGATAATTCATGACTACCAGAAGATGCTCTACGCAAGGAATGGAGATGATATACTCCAGTGATTGTAATAAAAGGTTCTGTTCATAAATTCCTAGCACCTGAAGAAAGTCGGAGCTTACCACGGCCGAAACGTCGTACAAATTTTAACAAAGATGAGGACAATAGTTCAAATAATGAAAATACTGTTTGGTTTTAATTTTTTCTTCGCTGATTTGGTTATTTTTTTTTTTCAAACTGCTGTATAGTAGTTTTCGCACTGAAAGTTATAGTTGTGCTATGTCGGTTGCTAATCGACTTAACGCACCCTAAATGTTAGGAACTTGGTAATCTTCCACTGTAAGCTGACTCCTTAGTATTCGGCTAACTGCCGACTAATATCAACTGCGTAGTAGTTCTACTGAACTTCAACAGAACTCTAACGAACTCTCTAGAACTTCTAAGAACTTCTATAAACTTCCCAAGAACTTCTCAAGTTCACTTCCTGTTAACGCTTATTAATATAGGAGTGAGTAGTTCATTATCTGAAGAATAGGTGTGTTTCACCATAACACAAACTTAATTTACTTTCCACTTTTTTCTTTGGAGCTTAGACGTTGTTCCTTTTGGTTTAGCATTGCTTCTGTTCATTTCAAAGTAATACATTTGGAAAAGGCATGAGTCCGCTTCTTTTAACATCCACGCCCATCGCCAGTGATATCGTATTGCTTTCATGACCACCATAGCTAACGGGGAATGATGTGTGAATAAACACTTGGATAAACTACAATTATACTGACTTCTCATGGTGTAACAGCATGAAGCAACAGAAACGATCATCGAAATCTGGTTCGATACATTTATTTCTTTTTTCCTTCCTTCTTGTATTACTTTTTGTTTAGTTTTTAAACCGATCAGTCTTTTCTGGTACAACTCGACAGCAGCGCATCGATCTTCGTTAAGTATTTTCATCTGCTGAAAAGGAGACCGTAGCAGGATCTCTCACCTCCCCGACATGTTGATTGCAAAGACATCCATCCATCCATCCTGTCGGCTGGCGATGCAGACTGGTAGTCAGCATTTCCGATCGGGGGCGCGCAGCGGGTGAGGAAGCTGTCGATAAATAGCGTAGTTAGAAGATAAAGAAAATAGAGACGACAAGAAATCGAGCGAGACACACAATCTATTCTCCATTGAGGTGTTCACCCCAGTGCACAACGTTTACCGAAATAGAACATTGAAGGAAACTATGTTCGATTTAATACGGATGATCTGCTCGAATAGAATGGCTGAAAGGTATATTTTTTCTGAAGACACGCAGGCGTTTCTGTATGTTCGTAGAAGCGTGTGTGCAGATATTGGAAACAGAGACACACACACTCAGTCTATCTTTTTCTCTTTCTCTCACACACATACACACGCATTATATATATATATATAGTCATCCGCAGGCAGATCTGTTTCGCTGTATCACAGTTCATAAGTACGGTTAGACATCCGATTGCTTTTTACCTAGGATTGGTGTTAGTCGGCGATTCTACCTCTGAGCTATGGGCGCTTGGAGGCAGAGTTTTTAGCGTGTATATTATCATTATACACGCCCAATAGCTGAGAGTGTTCTAAATCATTGCTAAATGAAGGATGACAGTGTTGAGTTATGATAATGTTTGGCGCCAAGATTGTTTTCTGCGTAGTTTTACTGATAATAGGTATTTTTATTTTTAGTTGTTTTTTTTTTTAATCTTAAAGTGCTCGATATCGGGGTAAAGATAGACCGCTGATGGTTTTAGTGCAAAGAGTTTGTCACTTTAACTGGGGAGGCTCATGCCGACTTTGCAGTTTCCTGAGGAGACCGTTATGTCTCCACTCGTCAGGGAGGGCTGGTTTTCTTGCTCTTCTTGTTTATTAGCAAGAAAACCAGCCCCGATGAGTAAGTGCATCATAACAATACCCACACGAAACTTCACAAAACTTTACATGCTCATTTAAAGTGACAAATTATTTGCACTAACACACACACACACACACACACACACACACACACACACATATATATATATATATATGACTGTGTGTATGAATGCACGTAAACATAAATGCACACACACCAATTCAATCAGACATATGCCGTTCGTGAACTATCTCTCTCTCTCTCTCTCTCTCTCTCTCTCTCTCTCTCTCTCTGTCTATGTGTCGGTTTCTCTCTCTCTCTCTCTCGACACACAGACAACAGAGTAAATTACTAATCATAGATTACGTATGCCAGAAGGCTGCAAGTATGGAGCGCCCAGTTAAGATTGAACTCCCTACTCAGCTGTAATGACAGTCTATTCTCTCACTACTCAGCTGTAATCACAATCTGTCCATTATCTATCTATCTAGCTAGCTAGCTAGCTATCACAATCTATCTATCTATCTATCTATCTATCTATCTATCTATCTATCTATCTATCTATCTATGTGTTTCCGTGCAGTGGTATACAAACATTTCTGATCGATTTTATATTTCATCACCGAGAACAAAGCAGGGGCTGACCATGTATCCTTGATGATTGTGACCAAATGCGTTTGGTCAGAGTTGTCTCTGCAACAAACAAGAAATACAGCTGTTTAGTGATCTTTAGCTTCTATAGGATATGGGAGCAGAAGACCCAACATGGTGCTCCTATTAACAGGGTGACGCCGAACACAGCGCTTCACCTGGCTGAGTAATATCGCGAATTGGACTCTAGAAGAATGGTAATAGGCTGTGTAGTCCGACAAGCCACATTTCTCTTTGTTTCGGGTTGATGGTAGTGTTCATGCCTGGCGCAGACCCCAGTTGCCAACAAGGTATTGTGTAGGCTGTGGTGATCAAATCATAGTGTGTCGTGTTTTCACATGTCATGGGTGGTCTTGATATACATATGAACGGCTCCTTAATACGCTATAATTTCCAGGCATTAAAATTTACATTGTCACATTTAAAGTTCAAGTTTGGAAACAATTATGTTTTCAGTCAAGAAAATCATATCCAATAAAGATGTTTTCAATTTAATAAAAGCAAAAGAACGAATAATATTAAACAGGATTTTATCAAAAATGATAAATGTTTGATTTTTTGAATTATTGAATTCACAAAAACTCTACAAAATAATTATGCGTTATATATTTTTCTCCGGACAAAAAAAAAAAAAAGAAAGATGAAAGTTTAATCGATTACCAGCTTGCATTCAAGCCTACACAATTGTTCGCTGAAATAATGTAAATACGGAGCTGAGGGCGGGACGTTCAAAACTAAATTAGAGTTGAGTCTGCAAATTTGCTTAAACTCGACATTAACCACCCAGTTCTAAGATGTTTACCCGTAAACGGTACGCAGCAATTCGTATTTACATACCTAGGTCCTTATTTGCCCTGATCTGTGCAGTGTATGCTATTCGGCCTACCTATGCTGCATCAATCTTGTCGTTCGTCTCTGCAGGAAGGCATCTAATCTACAGGTATGAAGATTGATCACTTTTCAGAAGAGGAAGTAGTGGAGAGTCATGATTTTTCACTTCCTGAAAAGTCACGGCCTATAGAAGAAGAAATTATGACAATACCGTGGTTTGAGTAATTTCAAGAAACTGAAAAATATTGCTCGGAAAATCAAAGACTCTTTTGTGTATATATATATATATATATATATATAGAAAGAGAGAGAGAGAGAGAGAGTTAGATAGATGCATACATACATAGATACATATGCATACGAAAGCCAAAGAAACGCAACATCCAGCAGACTCTAACATATGCCTACTAAATAGTAGGTTAAATATATATATATATATATATATATATATATATATATATATTATGCTCTCATTACAATTGAACTCTCTAGAGAAGAAAAGTTTTTAAAAAGTTTCCACTTCTGCGACATATGCGTGATTCTTCAGAAATGAACCGAGTTCTTTCTGTCTATCTATCTATCTATTTATCTATCTATCTTTCTACACACACACACACACACACACATATATATATATATATATATATATATAAAAAGATATTATAAAATATAAAAGTACTTATTTTACAACGAGTTAAAATTTCGTTCTCTTATTCCCTACGCCTATGACTTAGGGAGTAGCGACTCCGACTGACACAAAATCGGCCGAGTTTCAATCCCGGCCAGAAGCAAGTGGACGTGTCTAGCTACACTTATGAGCTGTAATACAGCGAAACAGGCTTTTATGTGAATGACTTATATATATTAAAAATATTTTAATATATATATATTAAAAATCCAAATTGTACATACGTTGAATAGCTACTTCAGCGAGAAAAATATCGCTTTTTCAGCAAAGATCAAAAATAAAAATATTAAATTATTTAAAAAAAAATTGTTTTTGATCGTTGCTGACAATCGAGATTTTTAAAGCTGAAATAGCTACTCAACGTATGTACAATTCGGAATTTTTTTGATATCATATAAATTT
>JBBBDQ010000420.1:3245000-3302500 GCA_037127315.1 Ascarosepion bandense | reverse complement strand
TTTTTTCAATTGGAGTAGATAGACTAAACTATCGCCCGGTTCACACTCCACCCACATCTATTGAACAGGTGAAGAGGCTCATCCCTTGTTTCCTGCTTAGGATGCGGTTTCCGGTTTTCTCTTTTCTAATCTTCTTCTCACCTTTTTTTTTCAATTGGAGTAGATAGACTAAACTATCGCCCGGTTAACACTCCACCCACATCTATTGAACAGGTGGAGAGGCTCATCCCTTGTTTCTTGCTTAGGATGCGGTTTCCGGTTTTCTCTTTTCTAATCTTCTCACTTTGTTTTTTCGTTTTTTCAATTGGAGTAGATAGACTAAACTATCGCCCGGTTCACACTCCACCCACATCTATTGAACAGGTGAAGAGGCTCATCCCTTGTTTCCTGCTTAGGATGCGGTTTCCGGTTTTCTCTTTTCTAATCTTCTCATTCTTATGTAGCCCCCTGCACATCAGTGGCATTACCGTCTTGCTTGGGGTGATATGATTTAAAAAAGAAAAAAATATTACGATATAGATAATACATCAACCAACCATAGTGAAACAAAGGTTGGGGCTTATGAGGCTTATGGCCGCATCGCGTTGAAAGATCACCGAAGTTAAACAACGTCGATTCTGATCAGGCACTCACTCCTGTGTATACTGACCACTATGAAAGTATACAAATACACTTTTATAAAAAAAAATATTACTTTTTGAAAGAAAAATATTACCAACAATACATTTTTGAAGGAGAAATAATGACTATACACATTTTTGAAAGAAAAAATTATTCTCAGCAAAACATTTTTGAATACAAAACTAGAAGACATTTTCAGTTTTCTGAAATGAAAAAGAATAAAAACATTAAAATCAACCGTCTCACTATGATCGACCGAACATTTAAAAGAACCCTTAAAACCCCACCTTTATGCCATTAAATAACCCACAGAGGTTGATAAGCCGTAAAACAAAACTGAAACTCAAACCCAAATTAAATTGGAACTCGGCTCTCAGATAAACAATTCCGTGCCTTTATCCATTACACTACCCGCATATCTAAGCTTAGATATATCTATAAAAGTCTATTTTTATACTTTCATAGTGTTTTGACCCCAGTTTAGGGGTTAACTAGTTGCCCATAGCTGAGATCCTAACAGGTACTACCACTCCAGGTCAGGGTGGACCTGAGAACAACAAGAATTAATCAGTCGTTCCATGCTCCTCACAATCTCCCAATCAGAGGCCTTGTTGCCGGATGTAATTTGCCGTCATGTCCAGGACCAAATTCCACTTGGGTTCGTTATATTCATTTAAGTGCAAATACTCTTAGAAAAGTTAGGAATACTTCTCTTCTTCCCCAGCTATGGGTTAGTTGTTATGATTTGTATGACTAAATCATTCAGTCATTTAAGTGCAATACATGATACACGCTTCGGCGATCAAGTCTCGAAAGACTGACTGTACAAAAGATTTTCCCGCAGTAGGTTGCCATTAATTTCTGCGGTAAACTGGTTACCAACCAAGGCTAAAAAACAGTATTTACTGATATTTAACCTATAGTTGGAGGGAGAAGTGATAGATTAATACCTTTCCCAGGGGTATTTGGGCGTAAGTGAATGCAATGAATTCAACTGGAATTCGTACTTGGCTCCTCGATTTCTTGTTCCGAGCTGATATCTACTACACACCACTAAAAGAAATCTTAAAATAAAAAAGTCTGGCTTTAATATAACATGCAATGGGTTGACCATCCGTTAAAAATGAATGACTCACTCAAAGAATCATGGTTGATTGGTATAAACTTTGTATATATTTTCTATCCAACAGTATGTCGTTTTCAGTGCATTTGAGAATTTAATTGGAAAAACCTCAAATGAAGGATTTAATGTTTCTTGTGAATTTTCACTTTAAGAACCGAATATTATGTTTCACTGTCTGCAGCAGACTTTTAAATTGGATTTTTAGCCAGGCATTTTTGCATTGCATTATTACAGCTGATAACAAAAGGGTTTTTCATGTAAATAGAAACTGTAAAATAGAGTGGTTATTATGAAATGAGAATAATTACTAATAGCGAAACTAGGATTCAATCCACAGATGTTCATGCTTTATGTCTGGAGAAATAAGATATTTTCCGTCTGTTACGGTTAAATAGAACATGGAAGAGACATCGCTATAGTTTGAGTTTGAGCTTTGTTTAATGGCATATCAACCTCTGTGAGTTATTTAATGCCCAACAGGTAGGGTTTTGAGGGTTTTTTTGTTGTTTTTTTTCTTTTTAATGTTCGGTTATCGCTAAAAGATTGATTTAGTCAGATTTTGATGAAAATTTTTTATTTTATTTTATTTTAGAAAACTGAAGATGTCTTCTAGTTTTGTATTAAAATGCATTATGGCAATAATTTTTTCCTTCAAAACTGTATTATGGCAACAATTTTTTTCTCTTAAAAATCCAATATAGCAATAATTTTTTTCCTTCAAAAATACGTTATGGTAATATTTTTTTCCTTCAAAAATTTATATTTTTCTATAAAAGTATTTTTATACTGTCATAGTGTTTTCACCCTAGCTTGGGGGTTAGCTATTTGCCCATAGCTGGGAGTCTAACAACTGCTACCACTCCGGGTCAGGGTGGACCTGGGAACAACAGCAATTAAGAGGTGGTTCCATGCTCATCACAACTTCCCAATCAGAGGCCTTGCTGCCGGACACAGTTTACGGTCATACCCCGGACCGACATCGCTATAGATGCCTACATTAATTGAAACATTTAGTTAAAGGTGTGCTGCTTTGTTAAATAGAAAAAGTGGTGTTTGCTAGAATTATATGCTCAAGATGTAGAGTAAGTAGCCTAGATCAAGTGTAAATATGTGTCAGAATTATCCAACGAACAGAACTGACAAAGTTTGCAATAAACAGCAAGAGAAAGAGAAAAACAGAGCAAAGAAAATATAACACAACAGTCGATTGAGGAAAAAAGTTGCTTCTAATTTTGAGAGGGAATAACTGCAAAACACTCTCTTCTCCAACTTATAGGCAATGGCACACAAATGCATGCCGAGATTTCTTCTTAGCCAATGAGATAGTCCGGTTCTTGGTACGCTCGATTATTTGAATTTTATCTTGTGTATCAACCTCAGTTATTTGTTTGTCAATGTTTTACCCCGTTACTGTTGATTTGCCTTATTACTAATAATTTACCTTGCATATATTGTTTGCTTTATATATATATATATATATATACATATATATATATATATATATGTCCTGACTCTCTTTTCCTTTTTCTCTTTTTTCCTTCTTATTTTTTTATTTTTTATTTTTTAGCTTTCTCTTCTGTTAAAGAAAATGCTTATTCCGGCAAGATTTTTTGTACCAAATGGAAGGAATATCGTGTGGTCTGATGAAATGGGCTAATTAAGCTCATTGAAATGAATTATAATTTATAACCAATTTAAATGACGTGTTGAGTTTTCCTTAATAAATATAAATATCATATTGCTCTGGATAACATCCAGTGAGCTCTCTATAGAAATATAACACAATATTTTATATTAAGTTGATCTTGTTGGATTATCCTCGCCGTTTACAGACTGGACATCTCTCTCTCTCTCTCTCTCTCTCTCTATATATATATATATATATATATATATATATATATATACACGAAAAAAATCGCAAGATCGCCAAGACCTACCGCGGTTTCGCACAACGGCTCGTCAGGGCAAAGGCAGACCAAGGACTAATCAAATAAATAGACACCTATTAAAGACTAACCCATTTGGGGAAGGGGTTGTTTGAGGAAAACAAAAAAAAAAAAAATTGGGGGGAGGGGTTCACATTAAGGTCCGATACACTAAGCAAGAAACTTTATTTTGTGCATTCTACACTTATTTAATATTTCTGTTCTAGCGTTAATAAGTTTGTTGGCAGGTTCAAATTTAGCTATTGCTAGCTTCTCCTCGTCACATACCCTACAAAATTTATTGTTTTTATTATATTTAGGCCACTTTTTTATCATTTCCCATTTCAGAATGGGGTCCTTTTTAATTTTGGCTTTTATTTCCCATACATAGGTAGATAATGCTGTGCTATGCTTATATTTCTCGTTTTTAAAAGAAGTTTTATGGTTGTAAAACCTAATTTTAAAATTATCATGTGTGGATCCTATGTATGTCTTGGGGCTTTTGTCATTTTCGTTAACATAAACTTTAACTTTATAAACTACGCTTGCCTGATTGCAATTACCTCTAATCGGGCAGTCCTTTTTAGTTCTACAATTACACTTATGTTTATTAACGTTATTATTACTAGGGGCCTTAATATTATCTTTTAATTTACTTTTGTTGGTATTGTTAATGATTTTACTGGGGTTGCCTAATATATACACGGTATTTATATATATATATATATATATATATATATATATATATATGTATATATATTAAACAACTGTTTTTAAAATAAATCATATGTATTTCATATTATTTTTAGTATTTATTGCGAAGAGGATAATTCTAAATGACAATAGAATGGTTGTTTTTTTTATAATTACTTTGCAAAATTTTACAAGGCAAAGAAGCAAAGATAAACTCGACCGAATCACCCTAAATTTTCTTCATTCTTTCATTGATGAAACTGCAATATAGGTAATTATTAAATATTTATAAATTCACCTGATGCACATCTAATTGTGCAGTATTACCAATTGAACCATTCTATTTTCAGTTACAATTATTGACTTGGCAATAAATTCTAAAGGACTGTATGAAATACATCATACTTTTTAAAAATCTGCCTAATAATTATGGTCGGTAGTGTATATATATATATGCATCTGTGTATGTGTGTGTGTGTGCATGTTTGTGTTTTTCAAGAGTTAAAGCTTACAAAAATTGTTCGTAGTATTTATTGTTCCGAGCGCTAAAATTAGTACAAGACTCTTGAGAATGTCTGAAGCACTGACTGAAAACATTGTTGGTGGGATTAAAGGAAAAACAGTAAAATATTAAGTGTAACGATTTGCAATTAAATATGAGGAGAATTATATGACCAATTAATTTACTTGTACTTAGAAAGCATGTATAAATAAATCAGTAAACATTGCAAAGTAAGATATAAATACACGGGAAGGAAGAACTGAACACTGCCCGACTGAACACCGCTGAACGAGCACCGCTAACTGGACACTGCCCGACTGAACACCGCCCGACTGGACACCGCCCGACTGAACACAGTCCGAATGAATACTACCCGACTGAACACCGCCCGACTGGACACTGCCCGACCGAACACCGCCCGACTGAACATCGCCGAACGAGCACCGCTAACTGGACATTGCACGATTGGACACTGCTCGACTGAACACAGTCCGAATGAATACTACCCGACTGAACACCGGCCGACTGGACACTGCCCGACTGAACACAGTCCGAATGAATACTACCCGACTGAACACCGCCCGACTGGACACTGCTCGACTGAACACAGTCCGAATGAATACTACCCGACTGAACACCGCCCGACTGGACACTGCCCGACTGAACACAGTCCGAATGAATACTACCCGACTGAACACCGGCCGACTGGACACTGCTCGACTGAACACAGTCCGAATGAATACTACCCGACTGAACACCGCCCGACTGGACACTGCCCGACTGAACACAGTCCGAATGAATACTACCCGACTGAACACCGCCCGACTGGACACTGCTCGACTGAACACAGTCCGAATGAATACTACCCGACTGAACACCGCCCGACTGGACACTGCCCGACTGAACACAGTCCGAATGAATACTACCTGACTGAACACCGCCCGACTGGACACTACCCGACTGAACACCACCAAACGAGCACCGCTAACAGAACACTACCCGACTGGATACTGCTCGACTGAACACAGTCCGAATGAATACTACCCGACTGAACACCGCCCGACTGGACACTGCCCGACTGAACACAGTCCGAATGAATACTACCTGACTGAACACTACCCGACTGGACACTGCCCGACTGAACACAGTCCGAATGAATACTACCCGACTGAACACCGCCCGACTGGACACTGCCCGACTGAACACAGTCCGAATGAATACTACCTGACTGAACACCGCCCGACTGGACACTGCACGACTGAACACAGTCCGAATGAATACTACCTGACTGAACACCGCCCGACTGGACACTGCCCGACTGAACACAGTCCGAATGAATACTACCTGACTGAACACCGCCCGACTGGACACTGCCCGACTGAACACAGTCCGAATGAATACTACCCGACTGAACACCGCCCGACTGGACACTGCTCGACTGAACACAGTCCGAATGAATACTACCCGACTGAACACCGCCCGACTGGACACTGCCCGACTGAACACAGTCCGAATGAATACTACCTGACTGAACACCGCCCGACTGGACACTACCCGACTGAACACCACCAAACGAGCACCGCTAACAGAACACTACCCGACTGGATACTGCTCGACTGAACACAGTCCGAATGAATACTACCCGACTGAACACCGCCCGACTGGACACTGCCCGACTGAACACAGTCCGAATGAATACTACCTGACTGAACACTACCCGACTGGACACTGCCCGACTGAACACAGTCCGAATGAATACTACCCGACTGAACACCGCCCGACTGGACACTGCCCGACTGAACACAGTCCGAATGAATACTACCTGACTGAACACCGCCCGACTGGACACTGCCCGACTGAACACAGTCCGAATGAATACTACCTGACTGAACACCGCCCGACTGGACACTGCCCGACTGAACACAGTCCGAATGAATACTACCCGACTGAACACCGCCCGACTGGATACTGCCCGACTGAACACCGTCCGAATGAATACTACCCGACTGAACACCGCGCGACTGAGCGCCGGGGAAACTCAGCGCGGGGATAATTCAATGTGGGACAAATCAGCAACAAAATACATAATTTTATCAATAGAATTATTGAATTAAGGATTAAAGTCTTAACTAGTGAATATTTTTCTTTAAATAGGGCATCTGAAAAAGGTATTATGTAAAATATGAACCATTTCTAAACACCGTTGAAATAAAATAGTGTATCGCAAATAAGAAAAAGAAAACGAGGTAAAGTGAAAATGAGTCAGATGAAAAGAAACGAGGTAAAGGATAACTGAGGAAAAGAAAACACGAGGTTAATGAAAAATGAGATGAATAAAAAAAATGAAGTAAAATAAAGATGAGGAAAAAAACGAAGTAAAGGAAAATTAGGAATAGGAAAAAAATGAAGTAAAATGAAAAATGAGAAAAAGAAAAAAAAAGAAAAAGAAAGGAACTAAATGCAGTAAAACGTTAAGGAAAAGCGTGGTAAAGTAAAAATCGGGAAAAGGAAAATAAAACGTGGTTTAAGGAAAAATGAGAAAAAGCAAAAACTAGGTAAAGTGAAAGTCAGATAATGGAAGAGAAAAAGATGTAAAGAAAGTAAGAGATGAACGAAAAACGAAGTAAGGGAAAATGAGGCGAAGGAAACGCACAGTGAGGAAAAGGAAAAGGAAACGAGGTAAAGGAAAATGAGGAAAAAGAAAAATGAAATAATCAAAAATGAGATAACGGTTAAAAAGATGAGGTAAAGGAGAAATCGCGTAATAGTTAAACGATCTAATGGATAAATGAAGTAAAAGTAAAGTGAGGTAAACGAAAAGGTTGGAAAGAACAAATAAGAGCAAAGCGAGGTAGAGGAAACGAGTTAAAGTAAAAATTAAGTTAAGAAATAAGGAGTTCGCGGGAAAAAAAAGAGGCGAACGAAAAGTAAAAAGTAAAGGACATTCAAACGAGGAAAAGAAAATACTAGGTTGAGGAAAATTAAATAAAGGAAAAGAAAAGGTTGTAAGGAAAAAGGAGGAAAAAGAAAAACTGAGATAATGAAAAGAAAATGAGGTAAATGTAAATGATGAAAAGGTAAAAGGAGGTAAAGAAGTGAGATAGAGAAAAATGACGTAACGATAAATGATGAAAAAAATGAGACAAAGAAAAAAAGCGAGTTAAAGAAAAATGAGACAAATAAAAAAGAGGTAAAGAATAATGAGGTAAAGAAAAAAGCGAGTTAAAGAAAAATGAGACAAAGAATATTGATGTAAAGAAAAAACCGAGGTAAAGAAAAATGAGACAAAGAAAAAAAAGAGGTAAGGAATAATAGGGCAAAGAAAAAAAGCGATGTAAAGAAAAATGAGACAAAGAAAAAAACGAGGTAAAGAATAACGAGGCAAAGAAAAAAAGCGAGGTAAAGAATAATGATGCAAAAAAAGCGAGGTAAAGAATAATGAGACAAACAAAAAAAACGAGGTAAAGAAAAATGAGACAAAGAAAAAAGAGGTAAAGAATAATGCGGTAAAGAAAAAAGTGAGGTAAAGAATAATGAGGCAAATAAAAAGCGAGGTAGAGAAAAATGAGACAAAGAAAAAAAAAGCGAGGTAATAAATAATGAGACAAAGGAAAAAGAGAGATAAAGATAATTGAGACAAAGAAATAAGAGGTACAGAAACATGAGACAAAGATAAACGCAAAGTAAAGAAAAATGAGGGAAAGAAAAACTGTAGTAAATGAGAAGAAAACGATGTAAATGGAAAGTTAAATAAAGGAAAATAAAAAGAAATAAAGGATAAATAATGTGAAGGAAAAGGAAACGGGGTGATGGAAAAATGAAGTAAGCTTAAAACGAGTTATGGGAAAAACGAGTTAAAGGAAAAGAAAATGATGTAAATGTAAAGGGAAAATTAGTTTATGGAAAATGAAGTTAAAGGAAAAATGGGGTAAAAGAAAAACGAGGTAAAAGAAAAGGAAACGAGACAAAGGAAAAGATGGCGAGTTCAAGGAAAATCGAATTAAAAGAATAATTAAATAAAAGAAAAGAAAAGTAGTTGAAGCGAAAATGAGGTAAAGGAAAAACGAGATAAAAACGAGGTAAACGGAAGATGAGATAAAATAAAAACTAGTTAAACGAATGATGAAATAAAAGAAAAGAAATAGGAGACAATGTAAAAATGAGGCAAAAGAAAAAATGAAGGAAAATTAAAAATGTGGTAAAGGATATTGAGTTAAACGAAATAAAGGAACAAAAAAAAAGGAGATAAAATAAATTGTGTTAAAGAAAAACCGAAATAATAGAAAAAAAATGTAATGGAAAAAGAAGCAACTGAAAAATGATGTAAAGTAAAAGAAAGGTAAAGAAAACCTATATATATATATATATATATATATATATATATATATATATATACAAAAAATGTTCGTGTTCTTGCTCTACTTTCGTACTTTCATACTTTCATATCGAGCACTTTTTCTGGTGTTTAGGTTCCGTCTTGGGTTTTTTTTTCTTTCCTGCGGATGCTCGACTGTTTGTTCTTGTTCCGTTGGGTTCTTTTTTTCATCCCCAATACCCGACGACATATTTCTTGTCGGATTTTGACGGATTTAGCTTCTGTTTGTTGGCATTTTTTCGAATATTTATGTTTATTTTGATTAGTGTAAACTTACGGATTCTAGTTTATTTGTATTATATATATATATATATATATATATATATATAAGAGAGAGAGAGAGAGAGGTGATGTAAAGAGGCAGGCTTGTTTGTTGATTATGCAAAATATTGAAAAGACTAAAAGGTTGTCAGCTTATATTAGTAAAAAAATTGATGTTGAGATAGAGCAAAAGAAAGATAAAAGATGGACGCAATGGGAAATATTTGTGAATGTATTATTCCTTGTTCACGTATGAATCTCAATCTGGTTTGTAAAACATTTGCATAGAACCATAGGCGCACAATAACGATTGGAAGCGATAAGAAACTATAATGAGAAGGTACACGCAAAAGGTGAGAGAAATGCAAATTCATGTAATGATCCATAATCATATTTTTATTGTTCTTTATCCAGTACAACTAAAATTAGAGATGGCAGTTATGAAATCCGCCACAATAAGTAGATAATGTTGTTGCTCTTAATTTATTTCTGCCCTTGTTTTTCTATCTTTCTCTTCTGTTTTTAATTCCTTCATTTTTATTGTTTTTATTTTTACTTTTTATTTTTTATTTTTTTTGCTCTTTATTCTTTTTTCAAAATCACTATTTTGCGGTGTTTTAAATAGGAGCCTTTATAACGTTGCCACATGTTGATCAAGTATCTATTTACTAAATGTATAATAAAAATTAGCACACAGCTGCAAATATAGGTAACTCGGTGACGGAAATTTAAATAAGGCTTAGTTTGGCTTAGCTTGTTTTATTGCATATCGACATTTCCACGACATTTTGATAAATAAAAATAATAGATTTGGTTTGCACGCGAATATAAAATGAAAACAAAGTTTTAGTAGCATGTGAAATAAAAAAGGTAAAAAAATTAGTTTGGTTTACACGTAAATCCCAAAGTTTAACATAGATTTGTTTTACATGTGAGTTCAAAAGATTACCAGAGATTTGGTTTAAATGTGAGTTCAAAAGACAAAGATCAGTTTAGTTTACACGTGCGTTCAAATGATTAACATAGGTTTGCTTTACACGTGACTTCGATATATAAAGATCGGCTTGATTTACATTTGAGTTCAAAAGGCAAAGATCGGTTTGGTTTACACGTGAGTTCAAGACGCAAAGATTGGTTTGGTTTACACGTGAGTTCAAGACGCAAAGATTGGTTTGGTTCACACGTGAGTTCAAGACGCAAAGATTGATTTGGTTTACACGTGAGTTCAAAAGATAAAGATCGGTTTGGTTTATACTTGACTCCAAAAGGTAAACGTAGGTTTAATTTGCACGATTATCCATTTATTATTTATGTGTGTCGAAAAAGAAAATATAGGTTTGGTTTATACGTGAGGCAAAAAAGAATGATAAAGTTTGGTTTATACGCGAATCTAAAAGGGAAACATAAGTCTGGTTTAATCGTGAGTTCAAAAGACAAACATAATTTTGTTTTTCACGAGTGTCTACATGGGAGATCTAGGTTTAGTAAATAATTGTCCGTTATTTTTTTGTTTTTATGTTTTTTTGTTTTTTTTTTGAGAGTGAGAATAGTCCTCAGAACAGGGAAAAAGTCAGGATACTTTTGCCAAGAACGAACTGGACGGCTGAAACAAGACTAGAAATATGTGCCACGTAGTGAGAATTAACCTCACTGCTCAGTCATAATGGACAACATTCTTCTTTCTTAGTCATTGTGTCGTGTTCATTAGGAACGTTGAGGATCATGGATCACCACAATTAAGTCATTTGTAGTTTTTAGTAATTATTTTTTATATTTTCTCAAATTCTGCTCTAATTAGGGAGGTTATACACTATTTTCCTATTTGTCTCTTGTCCTCAATACACCCAACCCCTACTTATTCATTAATTTCTCTAGATATTTTACCTACCTTTTTTGTTTTCATTTTATTTAAAACTTTGTCAAATGTTTGGTCTATGTTATTCTCAGCATGTTTCTGTAGAATCCCATTCCTGTTGCTTCTTTTCTTCATTTGTGATAAGATTTTTCAACATTTATTGCGATATTAGAGGAATGATTCTTTATCCATTATCCCACGCCGAAGAGCAAAGCTGGTAATTTTAGTTGTTAACACCAGTGGGAAATGAACTAATTCAGTTTATATCATAATAGTAACATTGTGGTTTTTATAAAGTATATGTAAGTAAAATTGATGCTGACATTTAAAAATTTCTACTGATAAGATGTAGATTGAACAGATGTCTTTTGTAAATTTTTGGATATGTATATATTAAATTACGAATTGTGCATGAAACTCAGGAATTTTGCTACGATTTATAAGATAATCAGATATGATTTTGAATATTAGATCTATATTAGATTGTACTTTAAGAAAACGTTCGTTAAGAATATAGCTCATATTTTTCTAATTTGTATAGCCTATAGAATATAAAATCTTACCACACTCTATTTGATAAATAATGGTTATGTTCAGGCGATGATGCAGTAAAGCAGTTTTTCTCTACATTTTTAAGCAACGACACACCTATGAGTGAATGTATATTGTGGAGTAATACTATCAGCTCAGAAAGAGAAATCGGAGAGTCAAATTCGTTTCATTCACTTACGCGAATGCGGTAGAACAAACAATGCACATGCGCTAAATTCAAAATATATAATGGCGACATTTCACCCGTCGTACCCTGTATATTTCACAATATTTCGCGTCACGCTTAAAAGTATCGCGCGGTACATAAATGTGCTGCGGCACGGTGGTTGGTAGCCATCGCTGTAGAGATACGAGAATTGTGTCATTAATAGTAACAGGTATAATACTATGTTTTTATGAGTGGACATCTCTTATTAAATCTGGCATGTTTCTAGACACAATGTTTCAGAAGATCGCTGGGATACAGATACTAATTGACAGAGAACTATGCATCAAGCTAGTCTTACAGACTATTTCTAGAATAGTCAGTTCGATTCTAATCTGTTTCAAGAAATGCCATTGTACTATTGCAAAGCATTTTAGATAATATGCCGGATTAACCATTTTGCCAGATCAACAGAAGTTGCATAATAACAATCTTTTAATACTATTTTGATCGACTAATTATGTATTTCCCGTAACTCTACCAATTCAGTCACTGTTAGAAAATTATATTAATCTTCTATTAAATAAGGGATCTGTGGGTGGTATAATGCATAGCGCCCTGGAATTAAAAATTGGAGGGACAAGTTCGAATAGCAGTCTAATTCACTTATCCTACAAAAAGATATGAATCCATGTCTTTCTACTCTAGGTTAAATACTAGGACTTGGATCTGGAAAAATCATTATCTCAAAAAAAAAATAAAATAAAATTGTTAATGCATTATCCACCCAGTAAAAATCGAATTATTATTACAATGCAACATACACCCTTGTGCAAATTACTTGCAACAAAACGAATGGCTTCCAAGAATTTTTCACACTTTCTCTGGTCACGTATACGTCGTTTATTGTTGTTTTCCTCTTCCGACCGCATTTTCCTTTACGTCTTGGACTGATGGATCCGGTTTCTTTCGTCGCCTTGATGACACGACTGACAATTGAAAGGCTGACACCAACAATATCCGCGATCACTCTGTTAGGCAAGCTTGCCAGTGTATTCGTGCAGCGTTACAATTTTCGTACGCTTACTTGGAATAACGTTCATCGCAGATAATGACCGAAGCGCACCTAATCGACAGTCGAGACAATAGTGTCTATGCGTGATAAAAATCTGATGCATTCACAGATGTGGCAATGTTTTTCAAGGCCAAACAAATTTCATCATACACCACGAAAATAGATTCGTGTCACTTCATGCCACTGCAAATGACCTAATATGGGAAGAAAATAGAAATCGATTACACCCTGTCACTCCAGTGGGTTTAAAACTGACCGTATGGTGAAAAAAATGAAACTAAAGTAGTCGTATCAATTAATTTGAATAAGTGTCTATGTTTCGGTTTTGGATAGGCAACAAAAGGGTTGACAGTCCGAAAAGAACTAACAAATTACTCAATCTTCCATTTTGCTAGGAGAACCGGTCTGATGATCATGTAATATTCAAGTGCTTGCTTGTAGCTGCCGGATATCGATGACAAATATGTACATTGATTAATAAGGTTATGTCTACCAGGCAAAAGCGGTACAAGTAATGAAGTTTGCCAGATTGGGTTACTATAAGCGACTTTAGTGACAATTGAAAGTCAAGTGTTATTAAAGTTTGTTTTTAAATTAGTTGCACAAATTCTTCTATGTGTCATATTCCTTCAGGGCATGCATGAGTTTAGCTCTCCACAACTTCCTGTCTTTTGTAGCTCTTAGAAGATTTTTATCTTTTTGCTATTTTTGTTCTGCAAAGTTTTCCCAAGTTCGTGGGTTATTCGCTGCTTTCTTTGTCTCTCTTGGCTTCAAGATGTCCTCTGAGTGAGCCTAGTTTATTCTTTAAAATCGCACAAAAGTTCGAACACAGTGAAATGTTCTGCTACACTGTATTTTTTTAAAATGTTTCTATATTGCTTAAACTTTTCCAAGAATTATTTTATTTTAGTAGACAAATAAATCGTATCTAGATAAAAAGTGAGAGGTGTGCTTAAGACTTGGTTGTAAAGTAAAAATCTCTCTCTCTATTAATATTCATTTGTTTGTTCTTGAAATACTAATGATTCACAAGCAAATCACATGAATTGGGTTCCATTTAAAACCTTAGCGCTACAAAATTTGGAGATGGTTTTCTTTTTCATTTGAATTTCTTTACAATTAGTAAAGCGAGCTTCTTGATTCTACTCATTCGCTGAATACAGCGGCCGCTCTCGTTTTTCTGTGAGATGGACGGGTCCTACTGACATATATTTTTTAGTTTATTTTTGTTTGTGGGTTCATCCCCTCCTACCTAATTTAATGTAATTAAACTTTTATATATAGTTTATAAAATATGTTTAGAAAACATATTAAAAAGACGAATATTTATTTTAGTATTAACTTTTTACGTCATTGGTGTTTTTGTAGGGTCCCTGTGAATATATGGTACATGTTGGATTGAATGGTGATGGATGATTTCTAGTGGTGAATGAGTAAATTTTAAAGAATGGACAGGTCGTGAATCTGATCAGCTAAGTTTAGGATAATGTTGATAGCAGACACGGAAAGGTAACTACAAGACATCCTGCAGAAAGTAGCACAATAAATCTAAAAGAAAGTCCAAAACAACAAACTACAAAAAAAAACTGAAAGCTCAAAATGCTAATTACAGGTCGAGATAAATAAAATCAAGCAGGTAAAAAAAATTAAATACCTGAGAAATGTTCTAACAGAGACAGGAAAGTGTAACACTGAGATCCAAAGGCGTATTGGCATGACCAAGGGTGAATTCTAAAAGCTAAGTAGAAAATTGAAAGACAGGAAAATTTCGTTGGTAATAAGGCAGAAAGTACTGAACTTCTACGTGATGTCTGTTCTTCAGTATGGCAGCGAATACTTGACAATCTCATCATTGATGAAGGAAAGACTTGAAGCAGCTAAAATGTGGTTCTACAGAAGAATGCAGAGGATACTATGGACTGAACATCTGAACAATGACGTGGGTTTGAAGAGGATGAAAGCGAAAAGGAAACTAATAGTTAGCACCAGGAAATGACAACTGAAGTTTCTGGAACAGGTAATGAGGAAGGAGAGAATCTGATACTCACATAATAGATAAGGGAAAGAGATGCAGGGGAAAGCAACGTATGACAAACTAGATGGGCTTGAGCGGATGGATGGAGGAGCAGTGTTTGGAAAGAGTAGCAAGAGAAAGAGTGTTAAGAGCTACAAGGGATAGGAAGATGCGGAAGACCATGATCGACTACGTCCTGAAGGGACACGGCACAAAGAAGAATAGTTATAAATGACTAATCAGTATTGATAATAGGGGAATTCATACCTAATCAGAATTTGATGAACAAATAAGAAATTATGTGGATATAAAGTGGGGGATCAATTCTATAATATAATCAATACATAAACGGATCCATCACTTTGTGGACTTGCTATTTTTTATACATTTTTATTCTAAATTTATGGGCTTGATGGCAGAGCAGGGTTTGGGAGGGGTAACGAGAGAAAGGGTGTTAAGAGCTACAAGGGATAGGAAGATGTGGATGTCCATGATCGCCTACGTTCTGAAGGGACACGGCACATAGAAGAAGAGTTATAAATAACTAATCAGTATTGATAATAGGTGGATTCGTACCTAATCAGAATTTGATAAACAAATAAGAAATTATAATGTGGATATAAAATGGGGGATCAGTTCTATATTATAATCAATATAAAAAGATCCCTCACTTTGTGGCCTCGCTATTTTTTATATATTTTAATTTAGATTTATGGTCTTGAGATAATGGATGGCAGAGTAGGGTTTGAGAGGGGTAACGAGAGAAAGGGTGTTAAGAGCTACAAGGGATAGGGAGGTGTGGAAAGGCCCTGATCGGCTACGCACTGAAAGAAGTGTAAAACCAGTTTCCCTTCGATTCTTCTTTTAATTTTGTACTTCACTTGCATGAAAATGAAATAAATATACATTTCAAGTTGATTTGTTTTCATTTGCGAAATTGAAAATTTAATAGCACTCGGCATTCAAAATTATTCCTGTTTTGCAACAGAGCACTCAGTGAGGACCGAACTTAGTACAGAAACGCGAAAGAATTTTGCAAAGTATTTCTCTTAGGCAGTCGCACTAAAATATTGGTTATTTGGTCTTGTATTTGTTTTAAGTAAGTTTTACACAGTACAAACCTCGATGTAGCGGCTACGATAAGCGGTAGTTAAAATAAATAGCAAGGGAAGACAACGTTTAAATCTAGACTTGAACAGATTAAAATTTGTAGAGATCGGAGAAACATCCACTTGAGAGCCTGTTCAACGGAAATACGTTGTTTGAGTGGAACTGACTTCTTACCGATGGAATGCGTGGGGGGGGGGGGGGAATGTGGATAATTTGCTACAACGTAAATGGCAAGCCGGGTCCTACCAGTAATGGCTAGACCTGGCGGAGCCAAGGACTGTAGTTTGTCCGATCACTTTCTATGGAAGAAGCTATAGAGTAGTAAAGTCTCTCTGCATCCTGTTAGTGAAAGAGAGAGAAAGAAAAATAATTCTTCTGCAAGAAAGATACAGAAACGATTTTTAGCTCTCGCGACATATACGACTTCATGGTTTATTTAATGCCTACACCTAAATAATTTGAACGCAATTGTACGTCTTCAACCACAGATAAAATATATCATTGGTCATTCTATTATAAAATGTATTGCGGGTCATTTTAAAAAGTCTAATGATGGCAATTTTATTATAAATAGGTATTGTTGGTAGCATTATATAAAAATGTATGGTTGTTATTTTTTGTTATATTTGTACAGTTTCATAGAGTTTAGTTTTTGCTTAGAAGTTCATTATTTGCCCGCAGCTCAGACCATACTACCTAAGAACAGAATAGACCTAGGAACAACAGCAATTAAGAGGTGATTCCATGTTTCTCCAAACCTTCAATATCCAGGTCAAGGCCTTTGCTGCCGGATGAAGTTTATCGTCATACGGAAGACTATACACTAAAACGTGATTCTAATATAAATAATAGAAGAAAAATACTACAAAAAACAGGAAATGAACCATGACCTACAGTTTTATATTCAAATTCTGATTAAATCATTATATCTAAAAATAAAAATTTCTTTTTTTTTTTTACCCAAAGCAAATGGGCTAGTGTAAATGAAAAGACTAGGTACAGCGGGTATTGGCGAAAGGATAAAAGCTGAAAGGAATTCAAGAGGAAAGGAAATAGTAATTAACGTTGCATTCAAATTTTTGGATATTGTAACTATCAGGGAATCAAGCAAACGGAAGGGAGTTCCACAGGTGGGAAATGCGAGAAAAAAACTATCCGAGTAGAAGTGAAGGTTACATTTTACAGTAAAAAAGATTAAACCTAGATCCCAATCTATTAGCACGCTTAAATTCATGTGGTCGGGTAACAAGCAAAAAAAGCTCGTCAAAGCAGTTTTCATGAAAATATTTGTAGAAAAGACAGAGGGAAGCCACGTCACGTCGGTTAGAAAGTGTCCGAAGTCGAGTTGTCAAGTCAGAATCAATTACATTGCAGACCCTTTTGATTTTGGCAAGAACCTCGAGATGAATAGCTGGAGCACCCGACTAGATACGGCAACATTCAATGCAGGGACGAATGGTAGGTTTACAAATATACAAGATAGATTCTAACGAGAGAAGGTTTCTGCCCCAACGCAGAAACCAAACCTTCCTAGCAGTAACTACAACTGGAGAATCGATAATTTATTCGTCCTCCTTCCGGTCGGCTGAAATAGTCAGGACAAGGAGGCGTAGTGTGTTGCATTCCATGAAACTAGTATCTGCTGATGGCGGACAGAAAATGTTTTCGATGGTGGTTAAAGGAGAGCTGTTTTCTTTTGGAGCCAGTTTCCTACCCCAGTTAACTACTGATGGAGGCTAGTTTCAAGAGCAGCAGTCACGTTTACTTTGTCAGCCTTGGTAGATTTCTTATTGAGACAGGAGTAAATGGAGGTGTCATTTTCATAAATACCTACCTTGGAACTGATGTCTTCAGGAAGAAGTTTGATATTAAAAATATTTAAATATTAGTTTGCCTTTACTTTAATTTTCTTTTTTGTTGCTTTTATAATAATATTATTAAATAACAAATCTCATCGCTGCTCTTTTTTTTTCATATTTGTTTTATTATATTTTCGTTTGATCACTCCATTATGCATTGCAGGAAAATTTGTTAAAGCCAGAATGTGTAAAGTGTTGTCAAGGAATGCTGTCTCAGGCGTTATAGAATACGAGTTCGAATCTAATGAAGAGTTACAAGCTGTTTTATTTAGTGACTGAACATCGAATTGGCTGACACTGTAGTGGAACAGAATGAAACAAAACAGATGAAGAAATTCGCAAAAAACATATAAAGTGGAAGTCCTCATATTTTTCAGTGCAATCTTATCGCTTAAACCCTAAACTTTTCGATTGACAAAAAAACTTGTAAAAATTTCAACATTTAAACAATTTTTTTTTTGGTTGGGGGTGGCTCAGTTTTTCAGACAACCTTATAGTAAATCGATGCTGTACAATAAACTTTTTTGCTTGCGCATATTCAACTACTGAATCATTTGCGATATCTTTGAATAAAGCCATTCTTGGAGTTTCCGAGGAATATACCATCGTAAGAATGAAAGAAAACTTGAAAAAGACAAAAACAAGAGCAACAACTCGTCTAAAAAACAAAAAAACAAAAAAACAACCCCAACGCGAGTGGTTCCAAATGGAGGATCGATTTACTATAACGTTGTATGAGAAAGTGACCCCTCACCTAAAATAGTTTAAATATTGAAATTGTTTCAAAAAATTTTTTGGTAATGGGAACCGATAAGACTGTGCTAAAAAAAGTAAAAAAGAAAATGAAAAACAACAAATTTAAAGGTGGTGGTAGCTTTCTTCAGGTCCGCCGAAACTTCAACTAGAAGAAAAAGAAAAAGGAAATATTTCGCTTTATTTCAGAAGTTAAAGATTATTGAAAAACAGGACGAAGATCTTAATTCGTTGAATTTGAAAATTAACAAAGAATGATTTAAGAAACTGAACGAAACGCTAAAACCTCCGAACTTCCGCTTGAAGACTATTCACTGGATAGTCTCACTTCGGATGACTAAAAAAAATGGATAAATGAAGACGCTAATGAATTACAAAAGAATTCAGAGGTAGAATCGTTTCAAAATGATTTGGAGAGTCAAGAAATAGATAAGAATCAAATTATTTTGTTAATAATGAACATTGTGTCTCAGTAAACAAATCGGTTGATGACGTCATCAAATTCACGGGGAAAATCTTTCTTCTGTAGTAGAGAATGTTGGTTGGTTGTTTTGTTTTTATGGCATATCAACCTCAGCGGGTCATTTATTGCCAGCGAAATTTTATTTATTTATTGCTGATAATACCTTTTTCTTTCAACAATTTATTGTTGTTTTTATATAGGTTTTGTGTCTAGTAATACTTTTTTCTTTTCGAGTATCAAGATTCATTGGGATTTGTTTTAAGGGCAGGGTCCCCAAGTCCTACTCTTGTTATATAACCCATAACTGGAAGGAAGGGACGGATTAATACCTTTCCCAAGGGTACCAGTGTTTAAGTGAATGCAGGGTAGTCAACTGGAATTCGAACTCGGCTCACCGATTTCTCTTTCCTAGCCTATATCCACTGCACCATAACGCACATCCGTCACTAAACGCTTACAGCACCTGGTATACACAAGCGGTCATCCATCTAAGTACTGACCAGGCTCAACATTGCTTAACATCGGTGATAGTAGAGAATTTAAAATGTATGTAATTTGCAGAAATGTCTTACTAATTAAAAAAAAAGAAGAAAAAAATAGAACTCCGAAAAGTGAGTGAAATAAAAAAAGAAGTAAAACAGTTGAAAATGAAAATTCTTCTTCTATGTGCCCTTGTGTCTTGTGAAGTTATATTTATATTACACGTAGAAATCCGAACGCGTACTCAAATCCGAACGACTCTGAAGTATATATTCAGACACCATGCTTAACAGCTTTAATTAACTAAACGTGGCAGCTTTCCTCTCTCTCTCTTATTCTCACTCTCTCTCTCTCTCTCTCTCTCTCTCTCTCTCTCTCTCTCTCTCTGTCACACACACACAAGTAAATATAAAATATCCAACCAAAAACAAAATCATTGGAACATCTCGCTACATAACATCACTACATTTCAGCAACCTGTACGGAAATAACCTCTACAGACTTTTCTTCACACACACACACACACACACACACACACACATATATATATATATATATATATATATATATATTAACTAACGGTACTGTCCAACATACACCTGGACATACAATCGTTTCTTCACATGCACACACATACAATATTACACATTTACCATTCACACATATATTTAGAAAGTACCTATTGACCAAGTACACGTGACACGTATCTGACCAATAGCAACCTCCCCAAATTATAACAGATCAGTATTATGCGTCTTTTTTTATTTTGTTCTCGATCTCTGACGAACCTTTAAAAACAGTGAAAGATGTTGGATTGAGACACGTTTTCTGTTTGTGATTTCCTTATTTTATCATTTTGTCTCGGAATCAGATCTATATATTCAACTCATAGATAGATAGATAGATAGATAGATAGATAGATAGATAGATAGATAGATATTGTAATTTTTTTATTACAATGGTTTATAAAAATATCACTACACAAAGATTTCCATGTTTCAGAACAAAACTGTTCTTCTTCAAGTGATAAGTTAAAAAATATTTAAATTACATAGAAATAAAGAGCTCAATGGATACTATCTTGACCAAGTATATTCAGAAGAAAACTCAACACATAATTAAACGGTTATAAAACCAGAATTTATTTTCAACAATGTAAAGAAAAACAATTACATTTGCCTCGTTCAGAGCGTTGATGAATAAAAAATTATTATATATTAAAACCAGAAATATAGAGATATAGATATAGATATTGATATAGATATATATTCTTGAGGTGTTTTATTTGAGAATCTCAAAAGTAAATCATTTTTAGTTTCAAAAAATATAAATTAAATTAATGCCACACTCACACACACACGCATGCACACACACGCACACACACACACACACACACACATTAATATTTATCTTAAGTTCCTAATTCAATCTTATTTTCTCCAAATGTTTCATATGAACGTGGAAATTATAATAAAAATTTTTGTTTGACGTTTCCGACATCAGTCATTAATTTTCCAAGCAAAGATTATTTACTGTTCGTCTTCAAGCAATTAAAAATGAATAAATTTAGTAAATCATTTGAGATTTAACATCAGGAAGTTAGAGGAGGCCCCCAAATGTGTGCCCTTTAAGAAAACAGAGGTGTATCTTCTAGTTGATAAAGAAAGACACACAGCGTGTACACGAGTATATTTAGATAATTTTCTTTTTTATTCGGCCACAACATAAAATATATTATATTATGGCTGAAGAAATCGAAAAAAACAAAAACAAAAACAAAAACAACTTAATGTCATAATTTATAAGCAGCAAAAGATGCTAAAGATTTCACCGGAATAAATTAGTTTGCCCACAAAATGGTTAGACACAAAAAATGTTTATACCTTTAATAATTAATCAGAAAAGTAGTTATATCGTAGGCTATGTGTTGTGGTGCAGGATGTCTGTTGTGGTGCAGTGGATATCAACTCGGAACGGCAAATCGAGAGCCGAGTTCGAATTCCAGTTGAATTCCTTGTATTCACTTGCGCGTAAATAAACTTGCGAAAGGTATTAATCCGTCATTTCTCCTTCCAGCTATGGATTAAATAGCTAGATGAATTGGCGTTTATAGGCTTGGTTGGCAACTAATCTACCACAGAGAGTAATTACAACCTACTGCGGGAAAATCTTGTGCACAGGCTGTTATGTGTCTTTCGAGACACGATCGCCCAAGCGTGTATCATGTATGCTACTTAACTTAGTTATATCACTGCAAAATGTGCTATCTTTTCTTAGATGAAAAAATATATTGTGAGGATCAAATACGAAACAAATCAATGTTTAGGAATAGGCTGCCCTAAAGACGGCTAAACTAATTTTGACGTATTAAAATGGAAATGAAGTATAAGAATTGTTGATTTAGGAGACGATGTTAGAAAAGAATAGTTTAAAAAATATGATTTAATAAAAAATACTTTAGAATGTAGATTTATTTTATTAAAAAATAAATTTCATTAAGATTTACTTTTTTTAAAATAATTAAAAACAAGAAACTGGTTTATTTTGTTTTGCATTTTTCAATTTATTTTATAAAAAATAATTTAAAATAAGTGTGTTTTATTGAACTGTTTTTATATATCGATTTAATTTATTAAAATATGTAATGTTTACGATATATTTCATTAAAAATATTTAAAAACAAAATACTGGTTCATATTTTACATAATGGCTTTTCAAATTCCTTTTTGAAGAAAAATATTTACTAATTAAGGTTTTATTCTTTATTAAATTAAATTTATTCGCTTATAAAAAAAAAATACACTTTTCTGGTGCTGAATTGTCTCAGTCCTGAAAAATCTCGGTGCCAAATCAGCGTTGTTGTGTTATCCTACATCCGTTGTTCTGCAGTTCACGTGTTTCGAAAACGGAAAGTCCTAGATAGGACGTACAATTTGCATTAATTCAAGGCAATATTTAACCATTGTTCTTAGAAAGCAGTGGTATACAATTTAGATATTTCTCAACGCGTTTGGCTTCATGCACGACATCCAGATGAAAGCTATATCTAAACAGGCTTTGGTAAACTCACCCGCCAAGGTATGACTTTTATTTTTATTACATTTGTTTCATTTTCGAATAGCTTGTTGCAAATTTGAACTAAAATTGTTGATATTAAGTAAAAGTCATGATTTTCTTTATGTATTTTGCATGCTTCACATTATTTACATTTACTGTTGTCCTCATCATTATTGCTATGTTTACAGCGTTTCGGCCATTGTACGCCCCGGCTTTCTTCAGGTGCTAGGAATTTCGAACCGAAGCCTTTATTTCGATCACCGGGGTATATTATTCTCACTTCTTTTTCGATGCCAACTCTCTAAATTATTTGTTCAATACTGCTGTAGCCAGGTATTGAACTAACAACTCTTTGGGTCTAGTCATTGGAAATAACCAAGCCTATATCCACTGGGCCATATGTCTTTGAGGACATCAGTGTATGAATTTTTGGGACTTATAAACCTAATGTCTCAGTAACTGTTTTTTACCAGAGCTCATCTTTGACTCTAATGACTTTCTCTAGCACTCCGTAATACTGGTTCCTATATCGTTTTCATTTCTATGCTTGGTCAGCTTAGAAGATTTTTGTGTCCTAGCATATGCGCTGATTCCTTAAATTTACGTAATTTCCAATGGTGTTCTCTATCAATTATATCAACTTCATCCCCTTTAGGTCTCTGTATGTGGTCCGCTATGCCTGATTTTTTTCTATCCCCCCTTGTGTTACGGCGTTGCGATGTTTTTGTAACCTTAATTTAAATGGGCGACCCATTTCTCTTTTATATTTCTTACACAATTACATGGAATAGCGTACACAGTTGACTCAACATTACATCAAGATACCTCAAATATATGATTTACCCAAGATTCACAAAGACGGTATTTCGCTTAAGCCGATTGTTAGCAGTCAAGGTTCTGTGTGCTACCCTCTAAATCGATTCCTTGTGAATATAATTGACCCATTGATAGAAAAATTACTATCATGTCCGAAACTCCGCTTCTTTTGTGGAACGAGGTTTTGGAAAGGAAGGAAACGAAAAGGAAATTAATACTGAGCATCAGGATGAGACAGCTAAAGTTTCTGGGACATGCAATGAGGAAGAAAGGCTTGGCGAACTTTATACTAACAAGCCAGGTAGAGGGAAAAAGAGACAGGGAAAACAGCGGATTTAAAGGACCTGATCAAGTGGATGGCGGAACGAGTGTTGCGTGGTATAACAAAAGAAAGCGTGCTAAGAGCCACCCGGGATAGGAAGATGTGGAGAGTCATGATCGTCTACTTCCTGAAAGGACAAGGCACATGAGAGAAGAATCAAACATGTTTTCATTCAATGCAAACCAGATGCTGAGCCTGAACGCGTTGAGTTTGCTCACCAAGGTACCCAGGGTGGAGGCACTATCGATAGTCAGGGACAGATTGGCATCCGACTCATTCCTAGGAGAACTTACCAGTGTACCACTAGATAACCTGATGGAGATGCTGATTCTCTGCCCACAACCAACACACTTCGGCAAGGGATCAGACATATATCGTTAGGATGAAGGCTTAGCAATGGGCTCACCATTATCATCGTCATTGGCTAACATATACAGAGAATATTTCGAAGAGATGGCATTAGAATCCACAGCACTAAAGCTAGTTCTATAGGTCCGATACGTTGATGACACCTTCATACTTTGGACTCAACAGGGATAGTTCCAGACACTAGTAGACTATGTGAATTCAATAAGATCATCGATACAGTTCGCAATGACCTGGTATCCAAGCTTCATTAATTTTCCCACCACCATAATGTAGCTTTCTTGTGTCATTTCTATAGATATTTTCATGGTAATTTCTCTGATGAATTTTCCTCTATCCTACATCGACTTCTCGAATTAGAGTGCAGTACTAGATTGGAAAGTAGCTGTCATTAATTTCATGATGACATTAATAAATATATCCATAAACTCTATGATAATAATTTCTCTGTGTCTTTTTCTAAAAATATTTTCAGTATTTACATTGTTCGGACTGTTTCTTCATTATTATTTTCATATTCACGACGCTTCAGCTTAAGTACGCTCCGACTTCTTCTGTCCTCCATCTCAGTGGATGAAAGTGTTGGTTAGATCCAGTGACTTGACCCAAAAGGTTGTGAGTTCAATACCTGGCCATAGCAATTGTGAACAAAAATCTTAGTAATTTGAGTTAAAATTGAGATAACTAAAATATCCGAGAGTGACATCACTCATGGAACGATAGCAATGTACTCTAGCGAACAAAATAAATAGGTTCATTTCAAAATTTCAAGAAGGTCGGGTATACAACAGTCAAAAAGCCGTGAAGTTAACAATAAAAATGAGGACAACAGTCCGAAAAATATAAATAATGCAAATATCTCATCTCAGAAAAATAGAGAAATATTTTCATGGCAATTGTTCTGATGAAATTTCCTCTTTGTAACTCGACTTAATGAAAGTAAGCGCATGTTTCGTTATTTTACATTTCTATATAGGTACTTCTCGACTGTGTAACTCCCTTCCGGTTTGTTACTTTCTCGTAAACCCAAATCCTCAAAAATGTAAATAATACGTCAATCCTCATCTGTCTCCGTTAATTCTATTATTTTAATATTCTTTCCTCTCACTCAAAGTTCTCTAGGTTTTTTTTTCAAATCCAGTATGTTATTGCGTTTTACCCTTTATGACCTTGCTTGGAGTCAAATGATTAAAACAAACATACGTCGATTGTGGTGTAGTAATGAATAGCGACTCGCCGGAGAGCCGGTTTCGAATTCCAGTCGAATTCATTACATTCACTTATGTGCTAATACCCTAGGAAAAGGTATGAATCCATCTCTTCTTTCTTTCTTTCTTATAATTATGTGTGCTTATTAAGAGGCACAGTAGAGTAATGGTTTGTGATTCTTATTAATAAATCAGAGAGCCGGTTTCGAATTCCAGTCGAATTCATTGCATTCACTTACATGCTAATACCCTTGGGAAAGGTAGGAATACATCTCTTCATTTCTTATTATTATTATGTGTGCTTATTAAGAGGCACGGTAGAGTAATGGATTGTGATTCTTATTGATGAATCAGAGAGCCGAGTTCGAATTCCAGTCGAATTCATTACTTTCACTTACGTGCTAATACCCTTGGGAAAGGTCTGAATCCATATCTTCTTTGTTTTTTATTATTATGTGTGCTTATTAAGAGGCACGGTAGAGAAATGGATTGTGATTCTTATTGATGAATCAGAGAGCCGAGTTCGAATTCCAGTAGAATTCATTACATTCAGTTACACGCTAATACCCTTGGGAAAGGTCTAAATCCATTTTTTCTTTCTTTTTTGTTATTATGTGTGCTTATTAAGAGGCACGGTAGAGTAATGGATTGTGATTCTTATTGATGAATCAGAGAGCCGGTTTCGAGTTCCAGTCGAATTCATTACATTCTAATACTCTTGGGAAAGGTATGAATGAAACCATCTCTTCTCCACAAGTTATGTGTAAAATAGCAGGACAGACTGGTTTATATAGCTGAAAACCTGTCTAAAAGAAGGAAAACCCTAAATTCAAACCAGACTCGAGAAGGTTGACGCCGTCATGTTGTCGTGTTCAAAGATATACCACTTCTTCTGTAGAAGTTGGTTGCAGTACATGGGTTGCCCCTACACCTCTAAAGAATTACGGGATACCTGGATCTGGATTTGTAGAGGATATTTACATGTACTTACCAACACTGTTCTCTGAGGAAAGTTGGTGGTGTTTTATTCAATTGTCCATTATTCAAAAGAATTTAAAATTTTATTCAGATAAACGTTTAAAATAGATTATTTTATAAAATGAATACTCAAGGCGTAAAAGACCGCAGGATAAAAAAATAATATGAACTTATTATATTTTATTATCAGTGCAATATGTAGATCTTATGAATGAAGCAGAAAGATTTCAAAAATAGAATAACGGAATAATGCAATGAGGAAGGAGGGCTTGGAGAACCTGATACTAACAGGCCAGATAGAGGGAAAAATAGGCAGGGGAAAGCAGTGGATAACATGTTTGAAGGACCTGATCAGGTGGATAATTTTAAGAAGAAAAAATAACTACAAAAATGATTTTAAAAGAAACAAAATAATTTAAAAATGTAATTTAAAATGAAACATAAGAAATTTAATAAAAATGTACGATATGTATATATATATATATATATATATATATGTAGCTCTGTGTATGCAGGCGCGTTAAATGGTGATCCTTGTTGCTCTCAGAATCAGACTCTGTATCTGTTTCTTCGCTTCCTGAAGAAAGAAACGCTTTCTCATCGATTGGTCATTTGCGTAAAGTTTTTTTTCTCTCTCCGTTGCAGTAAAATCTATCTTCTCACCCACCGAGAGAATGAAGTGTGCAATTGTCGCATCAAAGGAGGTCCTCCCTAAAAGGCTTTAGAGATTGTTGAATAAATGAACCAAAAAGACCAACAAAAATACGTGGTTCCTCTTTGATGTGTCGCTCTTTCACTTGGAAGGTCAGCCAACAGGAAAGAGACCACTTTTGACAACTTTCGCCTGACAGACTCCCGGTCCGCGGCTGAGTAGGCGTGGTTGAAATCAAGGATGTGATAGAGAGAAAGAGATTCAAACCATGCAACTAAGAACTTAAATCAATGTAGAAACTCTCTCTTCCGTCGGAAGCGGAGCAAAACTAGCGGATGTCACCTGATCACAACGGATGCAGTGAATAGAAAAAAATATGATTGACGAATTTAGCTTATCGTCTTTCCTTCCGAAGGTAGTTCGTCAATTATAAAACCTTCTCTCATCCTAATATACACCTGCAATTTGATAGGATTCTTTTCGATTACTAATAAATGCCTTACAATATAATAAGAGATCCAAATATATAACGGTCGTACAAACGAATGCTCTATTGCTTTCGATATGCATATAAAAAACATTTGTGGTGTATGCATATGAAATGCTTGTTTTAACAGCGTAGTGACACAGGTCGGGAATACTAGAATCAAGCAGGTACAAAAATTTAAATACCTGGGAAGCGTTATAACAGAAGACGGAAAGTGCGACACAGAGATCCGAATGTGAATTGGCATGGCGAAGGAAGCTTTCCAGAAGTTGAGTAAAGTATTAAGAAACTGGAAAATTTCACTAGAAACAAAGAGGAGAGTACTGGATTGCTATGTGATGTCGGTTCTTCAATATGGCAGTGAATGTTGGACAATATCCTCGAAGATGAAGGAAAAACTTGAAAATGTTGTTCTACAGAAGGATGCTGCGAATATCATGGATCGAGCATGTGAGCAATGATGAGGTTTTGGAAATGATGGCAGCAAAAAGGAAATTAATACTGAGCATCAGGAAGAGACAGCTGAAGTTCCTGGGACACGCAATGAGGAAGGAAGGCTTGTAGAATTTGATGCTAACAGACCAGAGACAGGGGAAAAGAGACAGCGGAAAGCAACGGATAACATATTTGAAGGACCTAATCAGGTGGATGACGGAACGAGTGTTGCGTGGTGTAACAGAAGGCGTGCTCAGAGCCGCCAGGGATAAGGAAACGTGGAAAGCCATGATCGCTTACGTCCTGAAGGGACAAGGAACATAGAAGAAGAAGAAGAGAATAAAGTAGATTTTTAGAAATATCTTTGTCTGATTAAACACCACTTTAAAAACATGATATTCAACCTGATACATTCTCCTTTACTTCATAGCATTTTAAAAAATTGATGGATCCGTCGTTCGAATAAAAAATGGTTTTAACTAAAACAAGATAAACTGAACCCAAGAAGCAACTGCTGCAGCAAAAATATGAAAAAGACAGCCAAAAATACAGCTCTTGCACTGATGAAACAACGCTAGCAAGACAAATCTCTACATGGCCAATATCCAAAACGTGCTAATAAACTCGATGTTGATAAAGTTAATACTCATCGATGTTTACGACTAAAGTTTTTTTGTTCTTGCAGCGCTAGACGAGAATCTTTTCACCAGGAACTTTCATGCAGATATCATACATAATAATGTGGATTCAAAATTCACGTTCAGTGATAAATACCAAAAAACAATAGACCATCTAATCTCTGGATATTCTATAATTGCTTCAACTGAATAAAAATCGTCACGATATAATAGGGCAATACACCGGACAATACGCAAACACTTCGGAAAATATGTATACAAAAAATTGTCTTGATAAGTACAGCTCAGATACTAAGAAGAACATTGTCTATGTAACGCAAGACATGTTATGGGAGATAGAAAAACATGAAATGTAGCGATAAGAACACAACACAACCTGCCTTATGCTTTTCCTTAAATGTAGGTAGTGTCGCCATAGCAGAAAACGAATTATGATGAAAATAAGATAATAATAATAATAATAATAATAATAATAATAATAATAATAATAATAATACATATATAGAAACTCATGGAAAATGAGAGAATAACGAGGTAGTATCGATTCAAATCATTCTCTTTACTATCAGCTTTTAAACTTTACTATTAGTTGTGGAAGCTTTTGCTGTGTTTTGCTCTTTAGCAGTTCCTTATTATTTTCTATTTTTGAAATAATTATGTCATCGAATAGTGACCAAGGAAACTGTTTGTTTTAGCATTAGAATTTGCCACTGTTCATACTGGGGAGAGAAACATAATAATGAAAGCAAAAAATCTGTTCTAAATCTTAAAAAAAAAGAGTGGAGAAAATTTAATTCCAAGGAAAATGACTTTGATATAACAATGGGATCTTTAGACTCTGCCAAGTCTTCAAGATAGTTGGCCTATTTGTACTATACAATCTTGCAGCCCATAAGGATATAAATACTGAAGATATTAGATAATAAATGGATGATGGTCTTATAATAGTGAGGAATACCACAAATTTTAAAACAGATAAAATTAAAAAGGTAATATATAAAAAATGTAAAACCCTTAATTTAAAAGTGACTATTAATACAAGTATAAAAAAGTAGATTTCCTTGATTTGACTTTAGATTTAGAAAAATATGTATACAAACCAAATAAAAAACAAACACAAACTGTTTATATATCCACCCAAAATCTAACGATCCTTCATCGATTATTAAGCATGTACCCTCATCCATAGAATTTAGAATTAGTAGAAATTCAGCAAATGAAGAAGTGTTTAATAAGCATAGTAATTTTTATAATACCGCTTTATAAAAAGTGGATATAAAAGCCCAAATACTAAATATGTAAAAGAGAAGATCTACTCACGAAGAAAAAATTGGAATAGAAATATTATTTGGTATACACACTCATTCAACCAAATGATTTGCAGTAAATTATGGGAAAATTCCTCGCTTTGACGAAGAAATACTTTCCGAACAATAATCCATTAAGTAAGATTTTCAATAAAAATACTCAAAAATGAAGTTATAGTTGTAAGAATAATCTGGAAAAAATTATAAAAAATCATAAAAATAACCTAATTGAAAATAAGAATTATCAAATAACTGAAATTAACAATTTGAACTGTAATTGTAGAAAAACATATAGAGTGTCCTTTGGAAAATAGGTGCCTTACAGAATTCATTTTATATCAATGTACTATTTCTTCTGTGGAAAACCCTAGTAATGTAAAAATGTATGTGGGCAGTACTAAGATCTCCCTGAAAAAACGATTTTATCAAAACACATCTTCATTTAATAATAATAAGTATATAAAATAGAACAACCTTATCAAAATATTATTAGTATTTAGATACTAATAATATTTCGATAAGGTTGTTCTATAAACAAATAAATAGGTTGTTCTAGAAACAATAAATAAATAGGTTGTTCTAGAAACAAATAAATAAGAAATAAATAGGTTAGGTTGTTCTAGAAACAAATAAAACACCCTAATTGAAATGGAAGATTAAAAAAAAACTAGAATATGTAAAACTTTAAACAACCAATGCCCCTTGTGTCTATGTGAAAAACTATAACTATCGCCCAGTTCACACTCCACCCACGTCTATTGAACAGGTGAAGAGGCTCATCCCTTGTTTCCTGTTTAGGATGCGGTTTCCGGTTTTCTCTTTTCCAATCTTCTCACTTTTTTTTTTCAATTGGAGTAGATAGATCTATCTATCGCCCGGTTCACACTCCACCCACGTCTATTGAACAAGTTAAGAAGCTTGTCCCTTGTTCCCTGTTTAGGGTGTGGTTTCCGGTTTTCTCCTTTCCGATCTTTTCACTATTACGTAGCCCCCTGCACATCAGTGGCATTACCGCCTTGCTCGGGGTGATACGATTAAAAAAAATCACTTGAGCATAAAAATCTATTAAATAAACGTAATGTAATAGTTGTCCTATTTAAACATTGCAAAATGTTCACCTTAGAATATGGTTAAAATGATTATTCGTAAAAAATAAAATAAAACAAAAAATAATGTTTATTAACTTATATATATCTAATAATTTGTTTTATATCATGGAAGAAAAATAATTAAATAGACATTAAAATAATTAATAGGTATTTAAATTTTTAATAATTAAATAGATATTTAAAAATATTGTTTCATGATATTAAGAATTGTATTCGAATATAATAATAATATAACAGATTTTCTAAAAATAATAAAATGAATTTTCAATTTTTAATAAATAAATAGATATTAAAAATGTTCTTTACAAATTAAGAGTTTTAGGAAAAATTAGAATAAAATCCATTCTGAATCGAAATAAAAATAGTATAATTACATTCAAAAGTCCCTTTAAGTTAGATCAAAAATATATATTTTTTCTTTTTTCGTTTTTGTTTTAGAAAATGATGAGATACAAAGAAAACTAAGAATAATTTTTTAACAATAATGGGTACATCAACAGACATGAAGTCTGTTTTGATCGATTGACAATTTTACCGTTTTGACTAAAAGAAGAAATAAAGTATTTTTCAAAAATCTTAACTTCTTTTTCAAATTTAAAGTGGATCGCTATTCAGGTTAGTTAAAGTGAACACACACACACACACATTTTTCTGTCTTCCCACATCCTTAAGTAACAAACGTTTCTTATATTCAAATGAAAATCATTTTCACAACAATGTTCTACATTGCTTGATGACGAGATAAAAATCTCGAAACATAAAAATTTCCGTGTCAGAATGTAAACTATATTAATTTCAAATAAAATAAAAACAAATGACGCATTCCTACGCAGGTACTTCTGTTTCCTTTAGCGAGTCAAAGTGAAACAGAAAGCAATATCAAGTTATCACTTCACTTCCACGTAATAAATCTTTGGTTATTACGCAACCTGATAAAGGCTCTGGTGTCGTCATTCTTGATTATCAAGATTATGTTAACAAGATGATGGGTATCCTTGAAGATACTTCCTAATTTGCTCGGTTAGGTCTAATAGACAAATATGACTTTACGATATATATTCAGGCTAAATTACAAAAAACGTCTACTTAAATGGGTTAAAAGTAATGTTTTACCCACGGAAATTTCTAGTGAAATTAGACTCAAGGGTTCTATTCATCCCTGTCTCTATGGTTTGCCCCAAATCCATAAGGATGGTGTTCCATTAAAACCTATTTTATCTATGATAGGGTCTTTCCAACATGGCGTGGCTAAATGGCTTACAAACATATTACTGCCTCTTTCGGAAAGGTATAAGAAATTCTGTATTAAAGATTCGTTTTAGTTTCCGGACTTTATACAACGTTATTTGTTAAACAAATTCATGAGTTCTTATGACATTTCCAGGATTTTTACCAGCGTCTCTTTAGCTGATATTATTGTTATATGTGCTGATGTCTTATATCGTAGTCAGTTGTCACCTCCGTCATATATATATATAACAAAAAATTCGATATTTAACTCCGCAGATGAAATATAATTGCAAACATTATTGTGCCTGGAGATATTGTCAGTAGGTTCATGACCTCCTCACAGTACATGACACCATTCCAGAAATCAAGGATTATGTTATCAGCAGGCCTGGGTAGAGATCAAATCGGAGGAGAGGAAGATCGAATGAATGCCCCGATTACATTTTTTTCTCCTATAAAAAGACACCTTGTATCATGAGATTCCGGTTAAAAATGGGGGTGAGTAGGTAAAGGAAGTTTAAATTCATGGGTTATTTTGCGTGGGAGTGTGTAGGAGTCAGCATTTTACGGGCGACTTGTCAAATGAAAAGGAGAAGTGATTTGATTCCTGTCTGTCCTCTACCTGTCTGGGTAAGTTATCATTCAGGTGTGAGATATGATGGAAGGGTTGCCTATGTCCTCAGGGCTCAGTCAAGCTCATGAATACAGTTGTCTTTTTACCTTATTTTAATTTGACCACTTCTGCCGGAGCAACATTTGAAATTCCTATTGGGAATTTAAATATTCGCGCTAAGCAATAAAGAGATTAAGTACTTTAATAAATTAAGGAGGTCAATAATTCTAATACGCGTATTCAGTTAGTCAGTTAAGTGCCATACATGATACACACTTAGACGATCATGTCTTGAAAGACATATGACTGAGCGGACAGAAGATTTTCCCGTAGTAGGTTGCCGCTACTTTCTGCGGTAGACTGTTTGCCAACCAAGGCTATAGAACCCAATCTGTCCTGCTATTTAATCCATAGCTGGAGGGAGAAGAGATGGACTAATACTTTCACAAAGAAATTTGAGCATAAGTGAATGCAACGAATTCTACTGGAATTCGAACTCGACACTCCGCTTTCACGTTCCGAGCCGATATCCACTTCACTACAATGCAGATCCTGAGACTCATATTAAAAACTCTAAATGTGAAGAGGAATAGAATACTTCATCTATCTGCCGTGTCCTTTCAGAACGTTGTCGATCATGGCTCGCCATAATTTCCTGTAATTCAATAGCTCTTGATAAATTTTGTCTTTTTGTTATCTCTCTTAAATCTTTTTGGACACCTCGTGGTGTAACGGTTAGCTAGCTTGTCTCCCTAGAACCTATAATAATTCAATAGTGAGCTCGATCCTCACTGGGTGCCCGAAACTTTCAGCCTTGTTTCTCATCTAAGCTGAGATTAGAAAATCATTTTGGGCAACTCGACGTGGTGTAATGGTTAAAAAGCTTGTCTCACTTGTACCTATTACAACTGATTAGTGAGTTTGTTCCGCATTGGATAAAAACTAGAATATGTAAGTCTTTGAACAACCAATGCCCCTTGTGTCTATGTGAAAAACTATAACTATCGCCCAGTTCACACTCCACCCACGTCTATTGAACAGGTGAAGAGGCTCATCCCTTGTTTCCTGTTTAGGATGCGGTTTCCGGTTTTCTCTTTTCCAATCTTCTCACTTTTTTTTTCAATTGGAGAAGATAGAGCTATCTATCGCCCGGTTCACACTCCACCCACGTCTATTGAACAAGTTAAGAAGCTTGTCCCTTGTTCCCTGTTTAGGGTGTGGTTTCCGGCTTTCTCCTTTCCGATCTTTTCACTATTACGTAGCCCCCTGCACATCAGTGGCATTACCGCCTTGCTCGGGGTGATACGATTAAAAAAAATCACTTGAGCATAAATTAGTCATTTTGTTCCGCATTGGATAAAAACTAGAATATGTAAGTCTTTAAACAACCAATGCCCCTTGTGTCTATGTGAAAAACTATAACTATCGCCCAGTTCACACTCCACCCACGTCTATTGAACAGGTGAAGAGGCTCATCCCTTGTTTCCTGTTTAGGATGCGGTTTCCGGTTTTCTCTTTTCCAATCTTCTCACTTTTTTTTTTCAATTGGAGTAGATAGAGCTATCTATCGCCCGGTTCACACTCCACCCACGTCTATTGAACAAGTTAAGAAGCTTGTCCCTTGTTCCCTGTTTAGGGTGTGGTTTCCGGCTTTCTCCTTTCCGATCTTTTCACTATTCATATTTTGGTCTTGTGCCACATCTAAGCGCTGCTTAGAAAATCACCCCTTAAACCTTTTCCGCCATTCACTTACTCATGTTTTTCAGGTGGTTTCTGCTAAAGAGTTATTCGGACCAATATGTTCAGAATTTGAATACTTGAATTAATCTATTATAGTATTGAATTAATCTATTATAGTATTGAATTAATCTATTATAGTATTGAATTAATCTATTATAGTATTAATAATCGTATTGAGCCATTGTAAAATTAAATACTAAGGCTAAAATTTTAAGGAGTTTAATATTTAGAGTTACTTACTGGGGAGTTAAATACTACGGCTAATTCATTAAGGAGTTAAATACTCGGAATAATACGGTAAAGTATTAAATGCCCGGGTTAATACATTTAATGAATTCAATACTCCTGTTAGTACATTGATGAATTCAGTTTAATAATTCAATCAATTAATAAACTAACTACTCAGTGTAATATATGAAGCAGTTAAATATTGAAGAGTTTACTACTGAGTGTAATATATTAAGTAGTTAAATAATAATGAGTTCACTACTCAGTAACATACATAAAATAGTTAAATATTAATACTTTTTTCACTGTGCGCCTCAGTGTTTTTAACTTGAAGTAAATAAATCGTATACATTCAAATCTTCGATCAGGCTGATTTTAAAAACAATCAAAGATGCTTTTTAGAATTTAATCTAATTGTTTTAGTAAATTAAAACAAAAAAAATACTATTTATCACTTATAAGAACTTGTTCAACGAATGTGATACCAAATGCAACATTTTATTTTAATTGATCAATTTCAATTCGTTTATGGTTTTAATTAAAACTTTCCGTTATGATATGTATCTTATTTCATGTGGCGTTTCGCTTCACGGCACAAACAATCATGGCTCTCGAGAAATTCATCACTATTTTATTTCTTACTAATGTTTTATTTTCACTATCCTTTCCAATGTCTGCTCTGCTGCTCCTTTACACAAACATGGTAGGTAGGTATTTCAGGGCTCCTCTTGCTTTCTCCTGTGCGTATCAAATTTTCCAAGCTTCCTTTCTTCATTACATATCAGAAGATTTTTATCTCTCCATTTATTTTTAAGCGTAATACCATCAGCTCCCAGTAGTGCAAATATTCCATTCTGTTGTGTCCTCTTTCTTACCTATTCATAAACTTTGCCAACGTGACCCTTGACAAGTGTTGGCCGAAAGGTTCCTCGGGTTATATCAAAATGACGTCCACACTCTTCAGATATATATATATATATATATATATATATATGATGGATTTCACTATTGTAAGAACTGCAACCTTGAATCTTCTGAATATCGTTTCTTATGTTTTTGTCTATGAGTGTATCAAATTTGATTAAAATTGAACTATTCCTTCTATAACCCGATTTTTTCGATTATCGATTTTCGATCTTTATCGGGAGTACCTCGACACAAAACCTAGTTAAGAACACTCGCAGGCGCTTATAGTACAACTGAGTAAATTTTCAAGAAAATCGGTTTCAGCCGTTTCGGAGGCCATAGGTAACGGACACACACACACACACACACACACACACATACACACACACACACACACACACACACACAGAGTTCCATTTATAAATAAGTTTAGATTAAGTTTTTGGGTTGCATCTTTCGCTGTTCCAAGTCGCCATCGGATTTCTGTGTCTCTTTAATAATGTTTTCTTTTTATATTTTTTCACACTCATTAATCTCTTGCAGCTTAGTGGTTTTGTTGCCTTGCTTGGAAGTGATATGATTAAAAAACATAATTATTGTTGTTTACGTCTTGTATTTGTTTTAAAGGACAAATCGCGAGCCTTAAATCGCTTAAAGGCAGTATAAATTTTTACGGCCATCTTAAGTGTCGTGTCACTTCAGGATGTAGATGATCATGGACCTCTACTTTTCTTTTTCTGGTCGCTCGTAACATTTTGTATGTCTCGCGTTGCTTTTCCCTGTCTTACTTTTTCTCTATCCGTCATGTCATTATTAGATTCTCTAAGTCCTCATTTCTTATTCAGTCAGTTAAATGTCATACGTGAAATACACTTGGGAGATCATGTCTCGAAAGAGACATTACTGACGAGGCAGAAGATTTTCCCGCGGGGAGAGTGTGGCCAGCCAAGGCTACAGAACACAATCTGTCCTGTTATTTAACCCATAATTGGAGGGAAAAGACGGATTAATATCTTTCCCAAGGGTATTTGCGCTTAAGTGAATAAAATGAATTCAACTGGAATTCGAACTCGGCTCTCCGATTTCTCGTTCCGAGCCGATATCCACTGCACCACAACGCACTTTCGTTATTCAGTCATTTAAGTGCCATACGTGAAACACGCTTGGACGATCATGTCTTGAAAGAGACATGATTGACTGGGCAGAAGATTATCCCGCAATAGTTTGCAATTTCTTTCTGAGGTAGTCTGATTGCCAGCCAAGGCTATAGAACTCAATCTGACCTATTATTTAACCCATAACTCGAAGGAAGAGACGGATTAATACCTTTCCCAAGGGTATTTCCGCGTAAGTGAATGCAATGAGTTCAACTGGAATTCGAACTCGGCTCCCCGATTTCTCGTTCCGAGCCGATATCCGCTGCACCACAACGCACATACGCAGTGTCCCCAAAACATCAGTTGTCACTTCTTGATGTTTAGTATGCTTCATTTACGTTTGCATCCTCTCTGAAACCTTTTTGTTGCTCACATGTTCTGTCCATGGTATCCTCAGCATCCCTCTGTAGAACTACATTTATGTTTTTCCGAGACTCTGCTTCATCTTTGAGGAGATTATCCAATATTATATAGGAAGACATATATCACATAACAGTCCAGTACTCTTTTCTATGTTTCCAACGAAATATTCCTGTCTCCCAATATTCTGCTTAGCTTTTAAAATGCGTTCTTCGGATCTCTGTGTCGCATTTTCTTGTTTTGTGAGAACACTTCCCAGGTATTTAAATTTCTGCACCTGCTTGATTTTAGTATCCCCAGTCAATGAAATGAAGATCACATTACATTTGGTCTCACAGATTTGTTTAGGTGCTCTTTTAAATTACATTTCAACTACTGGCAATGGGACTGAATTATTTGTTTCAGTGTCAGAGTATGACCATGAAATACTCCAGCAGTAGACTAGCAAGATTTAATAGCATTACTAGATTCTACCACTTATTCTATTTTATCATTGACATGCCCCATCATTGCAAGCTGTCGGCAAATTAGTTTCTGAGAAAAATCTACTCCAGTGATCGAAGTCAAGGCTTCAGTTTGAAATTCTGATCACTTGAAAAAGGTCGGAGCTTTCAAAAGCTGAACTGTCGTGAATATGGCAATGAAGATGAGGACAACAGTCCATACAATAAAATACATAGCACAAGGTAAATTATTTAATTAAATAATTACAAACAATATCATCTAAGAAATATGAATAAATAAGGTTTTCAGGCGTCAATGCTAAAATACTTTTCTTTAATTTTCATAAAGAAAAAATAAAAATTTTCAAAATACTTATGAAAAAATGGCACAACTACATTTCTGTGGAAAAAATGTTTATTTTTTAGTAATTACTGTATACTGCACGAATTTAGGAACATTCGTTTAAAGAATAAGGGTCTAAGGGAAACGTTTCTAAGGACATTTGCTCTGAGAAATATTCGCCGAAAGAATTATTGGCTTAGAGGAAACATGTCTAGAAATATTTGTGTCAAGAATACCCGACTAAGGACCAATGGTGAATTAATACCCGTCTTAGGGCCAGTAGTTTATAATAATATTTTTTAATAAATTAATACTTTATTCATGTAAAAAATACTAAATTTTGTTAATATTCACTATATTAGTGAATAATATTTAAGAAAATTATAGCAACACTAATAATTGGTGATGTAGTTTATAAGCATCTACTGGAATGCATTGTTTGTATATTAATAGAACCTACATTGGACCATAACTCTCTAGACGAATATTTCTTAAACGTATATTCTTTAGACGAGTGTCTCTTACAGCAATATTCATAGTCCAATTTCTTTAAACTAATATTCCTTATATCAGCATTCCTTAGACGAATAATCCTTAGAGAAATGAGCAAGATCCTCTGCTGCAAATATTTCTGACAACTGATAATAAATTTTATAATATTTTTTAAGTTTAAAGCAATAGCTTGGTATTTTAAAAATATTTTACTGTACATTAACTGACAAAGTTGAAGAGCACAATAAAGCACTTAATGCGGTTTCTTATATTATGTAAAATCGTTTGCATTCACTAGATTGTGCCAATTATTGCTTCTGCATCCAACCTCTCATCAGCATGGATCTGGCTAGTCTCCCTGGAAGCAAAACGCTGCGCTTAAATCGGCCTATCTCAGTCATATGTAACCCCCAGCGCACCAGTGGCATTATTGCCTTGCTTGGGGTAAAAAGATTATAAAAATTCATTTAGTAATTTTGTTCAGTGGCTAGTAACGTGTATGAATCCAAATTATCATCTCAGACAGCGAATTTCTTAACCTTGTCTTTATGATCTTTAACTCTGAAATTTTGCCCCCACATTGGACTTGAGTAATTGATAGATTACGGATGACTTTATAAATGTGTTAATCCTTAAACAGTTGTTTGTATTTGTTTCTTTATTGTGAACAGGTTGGTATGATTTTTACATACAGCCGCGCGAATGTAAAACAGAATACCCCACAATTAATTCACGCATGGTAAATATTGAACACATATTAGCCACAAATGGAGAAGCATGACAAATATAACCTAGCTTATGGTAAACAGCGCCATCTACTTTCTTTAAAGTTAATAGCTCAAAAGTGAAGGATTTGCGGACATATGTTTATATGGATCCTGTCTTTAGTTTGTATGAGGAACCCACCCCCAAATTTTGTAAAAGTACATTTAATACAATCTGTATATTCTGGACCCAAGTTTTTCAAAGTGTACTTTCCTTGATTTCTAGTCACAATGATTATGCACCCTCAAAAAGGACAAGCAACAATTGAAAGCACACTATAATTGGTTTGGTTCAATAGTCGATTACACATGACCCTACACTCACGTAATTCCCTTTGTGTGTTCATCATTCGATGCAGATGTACGCAATTAAATGGAAATCGCGAAGGTTGTCCTCGGCCCGAATTTATTATTTGCAATTCAAGAAAAAGAGAGAGAACAGAAGCACAGATGTCACTTTCGTTCTAAACACAGGCAACTTGCGTGTTTCAGATTGAAAATCCCAACCAATATTGTTCAATTTAGCTTTCAGTCAAGCATTTCCCAAGCTAACTAATAGAATCTTTGGCGACAGGAAAATTAACTTGCTTCGCTGCTTTTCGACTTGATTTCTACTTTTTCAAAATTTCTGTGCTTTACTTTCGCCAATATATATATATATATATACGCGAAAAATCTATAAGTGAGCCACAACCTACCGCGGTTTCACCCTTCGTCAGGGAAAGAGCCTCTTTCCCTGACGATCCGTAGGGTGAAACCGCGGTAGGTTGTGGCTCACTTATAGATTTTTCGTGTTCTTGCTCTACTTCCGTACTTTCGTACTCTCGTATCGAGCACTTTTTCTGGTGTTTAGGTTCCGTCTTGGGTTTTTTTTTATTTCCTGTGGATGCTTGATTGTTTGTTCTTGTTCTGTTGGTTTCTTTTTTTTCATCCCCAATACCCGACGACATATTTCTCATCGGATTTTGACGGATTTAGCTTCTGTTTGTTGGCATTTTTTCGAATATTTATGTTTATTTTGATTAGTGTAAACTTAGGGATTCTAGTTTATTTGTATTACATATATATATATATATATATATATATATATATATACTACAGACCATTTACTCAAGTATGAGTATACATTGAAATAATGTTTAAGCAATATATATATATATATATATATGTGTGTGTGTGTGTGTGTGTGTGTGTGTGTGTGTGTGTAAACTTATCGTTATACTCGTTTGGAAAAGCCTCCGAAAACATACGCGCAAGGAAAAAATGGTTAAAAAAATACGCAGCCCAAAGAAAAAAAAACCGAGACGTGTAACCTAAAACAAACAGAGCTTTGAAATGATATAAGAAGTGCGGCTTGGATAAGATTGAAAAACAGTCGGCATTTTGTAAATTATTAAATTAAATAATTACAAACAATATCATCTAAGAAATATGAACAAATAGGTTTTCAGGCGTCAATGCTAAAATACTTTTCTTTAATTTTCATAAAGAACAAATAAAAATTTTCAAAATACTTATGAAAAAATGGTACAACTACATTTCTGTGGAAAAATGTTTATTTTTTAGTAATTACTGTATACTGCACGAATTTAGGAACATTCGTTTAAAGAATAAGGGTCTAAGGGAAACGTTTCTAAGTACATTTGCTCTGAGAAACATTCGTCGAAAGAATTATTGGCTTAGAGGAAACATGTCTAGAAATATTTGTGTAAAGAATACCCGACTAAGGACCAATGGTCAATGTAATACCCGTCTTAGGGCCAGTAGTTTATAATAATATTTTTTAATAAATTAATACTTTATTCATGTAAAAATACTAAATTTTGTTAATATTCACTATATTAGTGAATAATATTTAAGAAACTTATAGCAACACTAATAATTAGTGATGTAGTTTATAAGCATTTACTGGAATGCAGTGTTTGTATATTAATACAACCTACATTCCAGCCAAACATTCCCTGCCAGTTATAACATGCTGTGCTATTGAAGACTCGGATGTATTTACTGAGGAGATTTGGGACGAGACCGGTTGTTTGTTTCAGTTCTTATTTTTATGTCATTAAAGTTCCCCTTATTCCTTGTCATAATAAGACTTTATACGACCAAGTATCTTTTCAAATATATATATATATATATATATATACACACACAAATGTAAAAAACAATAGGAAAACTGTAATAGTTGCCAACGCGTTTCTTCCAATGTGAACTTTTTCAAAGCAAGAATGAAATTTATTTAAAAAAGTAACTAATAATAACAAAACAAAATGTCCTAAGCAACTGAAAGAATTTAAAGAACGCTATTTTTATACTGAATAGCATTATATCCCGGCGTTTTCCGTGCAACTCAGAACATTTTAGTAGTAGGAGATATAAAAATAATTATATAGACAATTGTTGTTTTAAAATTGTTCAAAAATTCTATTAAAAAATCTATTTTCTTTTGTTTTGCGTAAACCTGATTTGATGTTTTTTGTGACATTCTAAACAATATTGCGTTTGCTTTTGTTTCAAAATTACGGGGGGAAAATATTTACATTTTTTGTTGACTAAATGAATTTAACATAAAAATAAAAATTATTTATTTTGTTTTACTGAAATTAGAAATATAAAAACTAGTACGTTCTCAGTTAAGAAATTTTCAAAGAATATTTGAAAATGTAGACATTTGATTTTAGAAGAAAAAGTTACATTAATGCCACACAAATTACAGATAGTTGATTTCCTGCATGAAATATTAAAAAAAAGCCTTGTTTTTTTTTAAATTTTATTTTCTGAAGTATGAAATATTAAGTCTGAAAAAAAGGACTTAACTTTAAATTAACCATTGACACTTTAAAAAAAAAACTTCTTTTGTTTCAAAATTACGGGGAAAATATTCACATTTTTTAGCGACCAAATGATTTTTTAAAACATCGGAATAAATATCAAATATAAAGGCTCGATTATTTTTAATAAAAAATATTTTAGTCGCGTTTGACACGGGTGATTTGATTTCTGTGACGTAACTTAGCAACCATATATTTTATATATTTTATATTTTATGGAGCAAATGTAAACAATCGGCTCCATTGCCAAAAAGTGCGAAAAGAAAATTGCGGAACTTAAACTCAAAAAGTATTTGTCGACCTGCTTCCCTGTAGATATGTTTCCCGAGAAAGTTTGCATGGCGAAGGTTAAAAAATGTAGCCGTGCATAGGGAACAGTCACACACTAACTCACAAATTGCCTTTTATATATATAGATAACAAAAAATTACGTCAAATACTGTTACGTGTAGAGATATTGTTTTTATTGCTGTGTTGACGGATTCAACCATTGTTTTTTATTTCTTGGTACTGTTGTGTACGATTGTTTTGGAAGAGTAGTGATTCTGTTAAAAAAGGTGAAATAGAGAAAAGGCCTAGGCGTAGATTCAGTCAGTTGAGTGCCATACGTGATGCAAACTTGGTCGATCATGTCTAGAGAGAGACATGACTGACTGGGCAGAAGATTGTCCCGCAGTAGGTTGCCATTGTTTTCTGCGGTAGACTGGTTGCCTTTCAAGGTTATAAAACCCAATCTGTCCTAATATTTAACCCATAACTGGAGGGAAGAGACGGATTAATACCTTTACCAAGGGTACTTGTGCGTAAGTGAATGCAAGGAATTCAACTCGAATCCGAACTCGGCTCCCCGGTTTGTCGTTCCGAGTCGATATCCACTGCCGCACAACGCACATCCATAGATTAATATTTGGTTAATATTCAATGGCGGCATTATCGAGGATTTTCCTTCTAAGTGAGTTATTTTCATACATGATACATTAAGTGTCCATAATTGTATGTGAAGGAGGTATTGTTGGGTGTCTGTGGGTTTGTGGTAAATGTCTTTGATGATTATCCGTTTATACACATGCTGATGTGAAAAAACACAAACCATTCAACGTGCCAACATTTGATTTATTTTTTCTTATTTTATTTTATTTTACTGATTTTATTTATTTTCTTATTTTTTCTACTTACTTATTTATAAAACAACAACTTGGCCCTCAGAAACAAAAGGAACTCGGTAAGTAAAGCCACAAATTTATTCGTCTGAAGAGAGTCAATTTTAAACTCGAAACACCTCTAGCGTCACAGATACCATTATGGACACTTAATGTATCATAACATGTATAATAGCAAAAACAATAAATATACACTTTAAAGAAAACGTTCACGGCTTCTGACACTTTTTATTCTAGACCAGTTTTTCTTGTTAGAACAACCCTATTTCTTTATCCTATATATATATATATATATATATATATATATATATATATATATATATATATATTTATATTTTACTTATTATTAACAACTATATTTATTTATTTTCATATACCGGTCTGAATATTTGATAAATTTTGTTAGAAAATATTTGAACCTGCGTCTCCTATGAGAAACTGTCATTATGTCTGACGTGCATTGTATTACTTTTTAGTTCTCTACTATGTCTGACGTGTCTGGTCAAACAAATTCCGCGTAGTGCTTTTGAATAAAGATTTTTTTCCCGGATTTCCGAATACTCAGGCCGGTAATTGGAAATAAATAAATTAGTAGAATACGGCGATTTCCTGTAAAACAACTTAATATTTAGCTTAGAAATTCATTGACAATTTATTTTTATTATAGAAATTATATTGCTAAATATATAGATTGCAAATTTGAAAGTGGATAAGCATTATGAATATGAAAGAAAGAGGTTATTACTGATCGAGAAGTTATTCCAATGTTACTGAGAGAATAGACTTATTATATATATATATGTAACCCTAATATTATAACTGTATATTTTATAAGTGTAGCTTTTTCAAATGTTGTATAGGACACTTAGGTTTTACTTAGTGCTACAAAGTAAAACCTAAGTGTCCTATAACGAAACCAATAAACTGATATTAACATTAAGATTTAAAATCTCTCGGCAAATATTCGCCATGTTCTTTATGCTCTCCAAGACGAAGTCGATGTTTACTTGATCTGAGAAGGTGAAGTGAAGGGAAAAAAAGGATCGACTGCCGATTAAACATTTCAAGATTGTTGCCCGGGAGGGAGGGTTGTTTAATATTTGACAAGAAAAAGGATACATTACTTGAAATTGTAAATTAACACATAACAAAATAAACGGGTGGAGGCAATTACAGGACTATTATCGAAAATATGAATTTACGCAAGATTCGTATTACAGGATCAAAGTAATTATTGAAAGCAATAAAACCTGTAACAGCAAAATTGTTTCTCAGGAAGCAAAAATAATAATAATAATAATAATAATAATAATAATAATAATAATAATAATAATAATAATAAAAGAAAGGAAGGCAGTAAATTCAAACAAGATTTACAGTTAGTAGATTCTGTAGAAAAGCAGAACGGAAGCCAAGAGCCGGCTATTGCGGCAAAGAATATGAAAATGAAAGCCAAAGATAAAGCTCTTGAACAGATGAAACAGCGCTGGCAAGACAAACCTCTGCATGGCCAATATCCAGTACGTGCCAATAAATCCAATGTTGACAAAGTTAATACTCATCGATGGTTACGTGCATCTGGATTAAAGTCTGAAACTGAAGGCTTTATTCTTGCAGCACAAGACCAAAGTCTTTTCACTAGAAACTTTCAGGCAAATATTATGCATAATAATATGGATCCAAAATGCAGGTTTTGTGATAAACACCAAGAAACAATAGACCACCTAATCTCAGGCTGTTCTGTGCTTGCCCCAAATGAATATAAAAATCGCCACGATAGAGTTGGGCAATATTTACATTGGGCAATATGCAAACATTATGGAAAAGCTGTAGGCAAACACTGGTATGAACATCACCCAGCACCGGTTACAGAAATAGAAGATGTAACCATTCTATGGGATTACACCATCTACACAGACAGAAAAATTGAAGCAAACAGGCCAGACATTATTGTTAAAAACCAGAAGGAGAAAACTTGTCTATTAATTGATATGGCTTGTCCAGCGGATTGTAACATAGCAATCAAGGAATTTGAAAAACTGTCAAAATATAAAGACCTGGAAATTGAAATAGAAAAAATGTGGAAATTGAAAACAAGAGTTGTGCCAGTGATAGTAGGTGCACTTGGAATGATAAAAAATGGAACAAAACAACACATTGAAAGAATCCCTGGAAACCCCAGCTTAAGAGATATACAAAAAATTGTCTTATTAAGTACAGCCCACACACTAAGGAAAACTTTATCTATGTAATGCTGGAGATGATAGGGAAGATAAAAAAACATGAAATGGAGCCATAACAACACGCCACTACCTGCCTTAGGTCTCCCCGCAGACTTGGTTGGTAGTGAGACCAAAGCAGAAATCTAAATATGATGAAAAATGACATAATAATAATAATAATAACAGCACTACCTCTTTTCTGCAACGGTTTTATAGTATTGAAGAAAAAATGCAGCGCCGTCATTTATTAAATTCATGAATATTTTTCCATGTTTATTTCTTTGTCAAATAGCAAGTACAAAGCATTTCATTATAGTTGACTCACATATTTTCAGAAAAAATGAAAACGTCTTTTCCAATACAAATTTATCAGTAATTTCAAACCCGTTGTTTTCATTTATTTGAGATTCTTCTAAGACATTCTAAACTCTTTTGGTAATGTTTATCATTCCTGTCTGCAAAGAAATTGTTTTTTAAAAAGAACACTGAATCCGCTATTAATGCATACACTTTTGACTCCCTCGGCAATATTTATTAATCAGATTATAAACAAGTACAATACGATATTTATGACTTACCATTTATGAAAATTTATGATTTATCATTTTATAAAGAAATAAATGTGAAAAGATGTATTCTTATAAAATATTTACCAATAATTACAAAATTATCATTATGTGGAAAGAAACACAGTGTTTACTGCAAAAATTAGACATTCTGTACTTTTACAGAACGCAAACATTGTCCACCCAATGAATAAAGTAAAAAAAAAAATGAGATCTGGACTAAAATCTAAAATTAAATGAATATTTGTTTCAAATGAAATGATATGTTAAATATTCTTTTGTTCGATGGGTAATTTGGTCTGGAAGTGTAATTTTATAAAGTCATTGAGTCAGGTGACAAGTTGAATTTTCTTTTGACGATCAGGGTAAAAAATGTCAGCGCCTGAGGTGGGACAATATGTAGCAAATGTGCTGGTGTCAATGAGGACACATATTTATGTGACGTTCATCGTTAGTATTCACAGTTGAGTTTAGCAGTTTGCCGTCAGCATTTGAGACCAGAACAGAGGATGGACAGCCATCTGACTGTTGGCCGCGATGCGTCTGTGCTAACCATTCAATCCTATCCATCTACTCTACTCTACAGCCAATGTCACCGAAAAAGAAGCGAATACAGATATAATTGTATATTTTATATATTCGTGTTGATGTCCGTTATTTTGCAGTATGAAAAAGCATGTTACTTTGGGCCTAGTTTATGTGTTTCGTCATTTTTCCTGAAAAGATAATCAACATTTGGTTTGAGCTTATTCTCGCTCAATTGTTACCAAGTTAATCTTCGTCGTCGTCGTCGTCGTCGTCGTCTTTATATATGATGTAGGGACCTCTATCATGTTAATCAAATTGACTTTACACCAAACATAACCGAACTCTCCACAGTTTATAGATCAGAAGATGCAGAGTGGTTAAAAGGCATCAACGATTGAAAAAGATGTATTTTTTATAATAAAAAGAAGATTCATTATTCAGTAAAAAATGTTATTTATAAACATTGTAAAGTGTTTAAAGTTCATTGGAAAGTTTTTTTTTCCGCAATAATATTTTTTAAAACTTAGATTTTGTTGAATTTCGGAGGAAATATTTTCAAAGAATGTCTTATTGATATTCTATTTATGTCTGCACGGATAGTAGTAAGCATCTTACGTTGATTTCTTGTTCCTCTCTTTTTTGTTGTTGCTGACTAGTTGTAATGGAGAAGAAATGTTAAGGAGAAAGAAAGAGTGATTGAATGAGAAATTTTCTTGTCATCTGCTTTATAAGAGCCAGCGCATACAACTCTTATTTTTTCTTTCGTTGCATGAAGAAAAGATGATAAAGTGAGAAAGTGAGAAAAATATGTGTCCGACATTCAGCCCAAATTCGTCATTTTTTAAGTGGGTAATACAAAAAACAACAATATATATGTTTTTAGAACATCAAAATCAGATTTGGTTGGTCAATAAATAATATGATATATATTAATTACTTTTTTTTTATTCATATCACCCCGAGCAACGCGGTAACGCCACTGATGTGCAGGGTCTACATAGAAGTGAAAAAATTGGAAAAGAGAAAACCGGAAACCGCATCCTAAACAGGAAACATGGGATGAACCGCTTATCCTGTTCAATAGACGTGGGTGGAGTGTGAACCGGGCGATAGTTTAGTCTATCTACTCCAATTGAAAAGAAAAAAGTGAGAAGATTGGAAAAGAAAAAAACCACAAACCGCATCCTTAACAGGAAACAAGGGATGCGCCTCTTCTTGGTTCACCATTACGTCCGTAAATGGTTAAAATGTGAGCCAATTGTCCATTAACAAAGGATTTATTACTGGTTAATTTAAAAATGTAATTGTTATTTTGATTGTCTCCGGAGAGGATAGAGGTTTGTGCAAAATCGGATTTATCAGGCAATCAAAATATGAAGAAATCCGACCATGATATACAACACTAAGTCTGTTTTCGTGAATCTATGCGGCGAGAGTAAATAGAAGAAATGTCCAAAAACATTTTTTTTAATTTACAATTATTAATCGTTATGCCTTTACTTAAATTTCTTGTTCACCGAGATTTTTTATAAATTTATGAATATTTTTCCATGTTTATTTCCTTCTCAAAAGGTAACTATTAACATTTCATGATAGTTGGTTCACATACGTTTTATAATTTTACAAATATAAAAATATTCTTGCAAATAAGCAATCTAATAAATAAATAATGTTTTATTTTAATCATCATAGACAATCGCACCTACCTCCCATTAGCATGGAATAGGCTTGCCTCCCAGAGAGTAAAACACTAAGCCTCCTTGGCCTCACACTCTTAGGAGACCTCAAGTGGAATGACTATATCGAATCCATTGCTAATTCCGCTGCTATGAAAGTCAATTCTCTGTGCAGGGGCCGGAAGATTTTCCCATCTGAATCTATCCTGCACATATATAAATCTGCCATCCCCCCGTGTATTGAATACTGCTGCCACATCTCGTCGGGTGCCCCTGCTATTCTCCTCCGTGTTCTTGAAGAAATCCAACGGAGAATCTATAATGTGATCGATGCCGACTTGGCAGACCGGCTGCAGTCACTCTCTCACCGGCGTGCCGTGGCTTCCCTGTGCCTCTTCTATAAATACTTTCATGGCTTCTGCACCGATGAACTTAGATCACTGGTGCCTCCTAGGTACGAATTTGCACGAGATACTAGATTAGCAACTAGGTCCCACCCTTTTACAGTGAAACCGATGAAATGTAACCGCAATTTCTACTCCAACAGCTTCTTTTCTCGCACTTCCCGCCTGTGGAATTCCCTTCCACATACTTGCTTTCCCGACAGCTACAATATCCAGGAGTTTAAATGTAAGGTCAATAGACACCTCCTAACTCATTAACTCGCAAACACTCTTCCCATCTACCCAACCCTCATCCTCAGTATCCTTAACAGTCTATCACCCTCCGTCTGACATTTCCTATATCTAAGCACTCTTTCTCATCACTTTCCCCTACGTAACCCCCCACGCAACAGTGGCAGTGGAATGCCTTGCTCGGGGTGAAATGATTAAAAAAAGTAATATATATATATATATATATATATATATATATATATATATATGTTTGATGTCAATTCTCAAGAAAAAAGAAAATGCATAAATATTCTTTCATGTAATTGGGTTTTATTAAAATTCTAATCATATATTTTTTTAAACAATAAATATTGCGGAGGGAGTCAAAAGTGCATACGGCGGCGTCAGGTGAATAACCGTTCTTTTAACCAACACTTTTTTGTGTGTGCACGAAGGTTAAACGTTGTCCTATTTCTATTAGACGTTGCAGATCACCATTTATTTATTGTAGGCTTAGAAAAAAAGATGGTAAAAACTTCTAGACAAGTAAAATGAGAACGAAGCACTATTATATATAAAAAACAAAAGGTCATGAGTGACAATCAATTTTGTAATGTACGAGGTTCAAAGTATTGTTGAATATTGAGTGATATTTTAGAAAGCAAATTATTATGAAATAAATAAAAATCATTTGAAACAATTTGTAACTATACAGAAGACGCTTATCTCCCTTTGGTAGAGATAAAATGACATGTATGTAATATGGCAGCCGTTTAGTGACGTCATTCCATGCATTTCTTTTACAGCAGCCACCACCAGAGGTTCCTATTTTGGGCCTGGGCCAAAGAGCCCAGGCTGAAGCTAAATCTGCTTCTCCAGCAGCTTATAAGTTAATGATTTCTCTTTGGGAATATATCTTTCCCAGATATAGAATGAAACTCCAGCTCACAGTCCTTTGTTTGGGAACATCGTGGAATATGTTCTCTCCTGGGATGAGTCCGTTCTTTTGTTGTTTTTTTTCTAGAGCACCAAACAGGACTTTTACCGAGGGGAGTATCTCTATATTATTTGTAAAGCACATTTTTTTTATTTCACCTCTGCTTTGTTGTGTCGATATATGTCATGTATTATTCTACTCATGGCTCGCTTTTGTATATGTATATACAGCTATGTGCATGTCTTAGTGATCTAAAAATTTATCTGAGAACAAATCACATTTGTCATTCATTTTTCTTTCAGCCGTTCCGTTTCATCCGTGAAGTACGGTGTTATTATATTACGGATATAATAATGCCTATAACTGGGAAAATTCAAATTGAAGAGTAAATCATTCTTCCCTAGCTTTCACTTTCTTTCTCTTCCTCGCACTCTTTCTTTCTCTTTCTCTCTGTCTCTCCTTCTTTCACGTCTTCGTTTTCTTTCTTTCTCTTTCTCTATCTATGTCTTTCTCTTTCTCTCTCTTTCTCTCTCTCTCTCTCTTCTTTTTCTCTTTTTATCTCTTTATGTCTCTCTATCTCTCTCTTTCTCCATTTTTCTGTTGTTACAAAAGAAAATTCCTGAACAGTTGTTTCTCCTTGAATCCTTCTATAAGACAATGAATTCAGGAAAATTTTCTCACAGATGAAAATGATGAGGGTACATGTGGACAACAAAAACGTTTTCAGGAAAGTAAGAAAGAAAAGGATGATTATTCTTAAAAACAGTAAAAACTGGTTGAAATTTCTGAAATACATAATGAGGAAGAAAAGCTCTGAATATCTAACACTCACAGGATATATTGAAAGCAATAAAGGTACAGGATGACAGTAAATAACCTACCAAAAGAGTTAATATAAATGACTATAGAATAAGGACTGAACGGAATGGTAAGCGTAAACGTTACTTTGCGCTAAAAATGACCAGAAGAGCCATGATCATTCATGATTCGGAGAAGAAGGGTCTTGAATCAATACGTAAATAGAAGGGTCTTGAATCAATACGTAAATAGAAGGGTCTTGAATCAATACGTAAATAGAAGGGTCTTGAATCAATACGTAAATAGAAGGGTCTTCAATCAATACGTAAATAGAAGGGTCTTCAATCAATACGTAAATAGAAGGGTCTTCAATCAATACGTAAATATAACGAAACAGCTATTAATAAAACTAAGAGTATCAGGAAAGATTATTACGTAATATTGACAGTAACGGAATAAAAATCTTCCGTCATATCGTTCGTTTGTCTTGTGAAGAAACTGAATTAATTTTCTCTTGCTAATCTAATGGACCGGTTTTATTTTCTCGGGAATTCAGCTAGTTAATTGTCATACGTGATAAACGCTTTGGGCAATCATGTCTCGACAAAGACATGACTGACTGGGCAGAAGATTATCCCGCAGTAGGTTGCCATTGCTTTCTGCGGTAGACTGGTTGACATCCAAGACTATAGAACCCGATCTGTCATATCATTTAATCCATAACTGGAGGGAAGAGACGGACTAATATCTTTCCCAAGGGTATTTGTGCGTAAGTGAATGCAAAGAATTCAATTGGAATTTGAACTCGGCTTCCAGATTGGTCGTTCAAAGTTATATCTCGGGAATTATCTTGTTATAAAAAGTATCACTATTACTGTTACATCTGAGCAGGCCTGACCTTTAAGGTTAGAACCTGCCATGCCACTTACATAATAGCAAGCCATCCATACTCTCTCCGTATTCTACTGGCGAGAATTAGGTTCCACTAAAGCAGCTTCATCCCGCCTATAAAAAAAGACTCCGAAGAGGATGTTTTCCCAATCAATACAATCTTGACCTCTTCAAGTCTAGAGTCAACTGTTATTTTACGTTCCTATCCATATAAAATACCACATAACATAATCCCCTACCTCGAGTGGACCACAAGCCTTGTAAAGGTCGAACGATACTGTAAAATAAAGGTACGGCGTGAACTGGTCATATTTGAAAATAACAGAAAAATAACAACCTATACATGAAGTGCTGGATGTGCCCCACAGAATATATTTAGTGCAGAAGATATTGAGAGAGGCAGCGAACCACCTACCTGTAAATTTGTCTGAAAGGCTAGCGTAACTGGGTGGGGGTTTTAGCCTTAGAAAAAGGAGAAAAACGGCTAAGTGATACCAGGAATATGATGTTTTGAAGGTCCACAATTGGCCATGTCTTGAAGCAGACTCAGAAAAATAACAGCAATTTTTTTCTTAACAATATCACGTCTCTTCAAAACGTAGGCGTCAATGACTCTCCACAGATTCCTTTTTATTATTATTTACGAATTTCCCGCATTCTTGGGAAAGGGTGTAATAGCTTTCAGTTACTTTCTTTATGATTTGGAATTCAAAGATTTCCTTCTCTTAGATTGGTTACTACCAAAGTTAAGTAAGTCATATCTGCAAGATAATCGATCCCGACTTGGCAGCCCACCTTCAGTCACTTTCTCACTAACGTGATGAGGCTTCCCTCTGTCTTTTCTACAAGCATTTTCACGGCAACTGCTGTGACGAGCTTTTTTCCCTTGTTCTTCTACCACCTATATTGCAACTGGACTTGTATCTAGGTCCCACCCTTTTACCGTCAAATAGTTCAATATAGCTTTTCTTCTACTCTAACAGATTCTTTTCTCACACATTTCTTTTGTGAAAGTAACTTCCATTTGCTTGCTTCCCTGATAACTACAATCTCAAAAAGTTTAAATGCAACGTTAATTGCTATCTTCTATCTAGTTGAATCCCTTCCATCTCTTATCTTTCTTCGACAGTAGATTGATCGTTTTTCTCACTGTAAACTTTTGCGCACTAGTGCCAGTCCTATTTTGCTTAGGGAGAAATGATTATATATATATATATATATATATATATATATATATATATATAAAAGAGGAGAAAATACAGATTCATTAGTTTCACAGTGGCATTTGTACAAAAGTGAACACCCAGAATTTGAACTTGACTTTCCAATTTCAGTAAACGCACCTATACATGTTACACCACACACACATTCTTCGACAAAATTTCAACATTTTAAAATAACTCTGAAGCATAAACTGAGTTGCACTGAAGAAATGCGTTTTTAAATAAATAAAAAATCCATCAAAATCTGAGATGGGCACCCTGTTGTTTTCAGCATGTTCAAATTATCAGCAAAGAGACATACGCTTGATTTTAGACAGTTTTTTCCCGACACGTTAAGTGTAAGCTAGCCTGAAGTACACTGAAGATCATGTTCTTGAGTTGAACTCTAAATAAGAAAACTTTTGCTTTCTAGAACAACGTACAAGTAGATATGTCACCGCTATATGTTATCAAAAAATTAATCTTTAACATGAAATTTTACTCATGATTCTGGATGGGAATCATGAAAACGTCAAGGAAAACGCGTTACATGTGTTACAGTACGTTAGACTGAAATTCAAGAGGTTTAAATGTAAGGGACATAAATTAGCTTGGATAAATATTAAGATTTATTCCACATGAATCTAATTTTATGCAATTCTTGTATTAAGTCTTAGACTAATGTAGAAGACAGATCATCGTTAACAGTTTTAAGGCAATTCCATACAAGGCTTGTGAATATTATTTACATTGTTTGGACTGTTGTCCTTATCTTTATTGACATATTCACGACGTTTCGGCCGTTGTACGCTCCAAACTTCTTCAGGTTCTCAGAATTTTTAACTGAATGCCACTTCCAGATGTCGTGTAAGTTAACTCGCTTTAACTCAACTCTCTAACTTATTTGTTCACCACTCCTATAGCCAGGTACTGAACTCACAACTCTTTAGGTCAAGTCATTGGATGTAAACAATGCTTTTATCCATTGGGTCATGTGTCCTTGAGGATGATATACCCCAGTAATCGAAATAAAGTGATTGGTTCGAAATTCCAAGCACCTGAAGAAGACCGGAGCATACAACGGCTGAAACATCGTGAATATGATAATAAATACGAGGACAGCAGTCCGAACAATGTAAATAATACCTCATCTCAGAAAAATAGACCAAGTTTGTGAAATATGAGAACGTCCCATTATTGTTAGATAGTATATGTCAGTAAGATCACCACGGGAAACAATGTCGTGCCTCCAGATTTTAAACCCCTCACTACTGAATATATAAATATATCATAGAGATGCTAGTTTTACTGATATGCTCTGGTTTTAATTGTGTGTTTCGGGTTTTACACACCCTACTGGCTCTACAAGTAATACGCGCCCTGTTTCTGAAAATAACACTTCGATCGCTGCACAAGGCGCATTATCAAAAGAAAAGTTAAATGCTAAAGTTATATTGAATAGTTATGTTGAACTGCACCAGCCAATCAAAACACGTATACTGCAGCCAAGCCAATGTACAGTGGACGGGCTCATACATGATGTTAAAGGTTATTTTATTTTTATTGGAAATTTCATTACATTTTAGGCGCTTTTTCATTTGAAGGTTTATATAATATTTGTTTTTTCGCCGAGTATGTTTCGTATTGAGGTCAGTTTTAATATATGCGTATGGAGCTCTGGCCAGAGAGATGCAAAGTCAGCCGTCTTGTTCAGTGAGTGGTGGTGCGTCCAGCGTAATTATATATCTACTTTAAAACCAACTGTATATCTTTTATAGTTAGTCAATTTACAATAGCACTTACGTACCATATACAACAGCACAACAATTACACTATTCAATTATCATATTGTTAATTGGAATGATTGGTGAAACATCGGTTAATTGCTAATTGATCCGAACTTTATAAAATGATAAATAATATCGATTTGCTTATAGTTGGTTCATCTATTTTGATATTCCGATAATTTTTTTTATAAATTTGTGAATACAAACTGTTTTCATATTTAGTTTTTTATAAATTGGTGAATGATATATTTTGCGTTGCATTAGTTTTAATTGTATTAGTTTTAAAATGTTGTAAATATTAAATTATTATTGTAAATGAATAGTGTTTAATATTTTTGTTGTAAATTCTAAAGAAAAAAAAAGGATTTCTGACACTCCGGACTCTAAAATTTCATCCTCAATGTAAAAATTTACTATTTGTTGAAATAGTTCACTTTGGAAAATAATTTTTGTCATCTGTTAAGAATATCCGAATTGCTATCACGAGTTATTTTGCGAATTAGTATTATTATTAACCCATAACATTTTAGTATCATTTTAAACTGACACCGTCTTTTGTCCTTTTATTTGGTTTAACCATTTCACCCCAAGCAAGGCGATAATGCTACTATGACGCAGGGGTTTACAGAGAATGAAAGAAAACGAGAAGGTTTTAGTGAGGAGAACTTAGAAAAGAACATAAAATAAATAAAAAAATAAAAAAGAAGATGGCGATTGATATTGCATTTAAATTTTTCAAGACTGCAGTTGCGTGGAAAGTAAGAAATAAGTTCAACAAATGGGAAGGGCGGGAAAAGAAACGATCAAAAGTAGAAGTGGCGGTTGCAACCAGCTAGTTCAACAGTAAAACAGTGAGACCTAGTTGCCAATCTAGTAGCATGCTTTAATTCCTGCACATTAGGCACTCTTCTTTTTGTGCGTCGTGTCACTTCGGGACATAAACGATCATGGCCTTCCACATCTTCCTGTCCCTCGAGGCTCTTAATACATTTTGTCTTGTTATTTTTCCCAAACCATGCTCAGCCATCGGTTTGCTTAATTCCATCAAGTACGTCATGCGCTGTTATCGTCTGTCTATCTTTCCTCTTTGTCCACACCGTGAATAACTGATTCGTCAAAATTTCTTCCTCATTACAAATGTCAGAAACTTCACCTGTCTTTTCCTGGTGATAAGTATCAGTCAGTCAAATGCCATAAGTGATACACGCTTGGGCGATCATGTCTCGAAAGGGACATGACTGACTGGGCAGAAGATTATCCCGCAGTAGGTCGCCATTGCTTTCTGCGGTAGACTGGTTGCCGACCAAGGCTACAGAACCCCAGCTGTCCTATTATTTAACCCATAACTGGAAGGAAGAGACGGATTAATACCTTTCCCAAGGGTATTTGCGCGTAAGTGAATGCAAGGAATTCGACTGGAATTCGAACTCGGCTTCCCGATTTCTCGTTCCGAGCCGATATCCACTGCACCACGACGCACATCCTGGTGATAAGTATACGTTTTCTTTACGTTTCCATTCCCTCCAAAACCTCGTCGTTGCTCACATGTTCAGTTCATGATATCTTCAGCAACCTCCTGTAGGACCACATTTTTTTTTTTTTGCTTCAAGTCTCTCTTTCATTTTTGGGAAGATTGTTTAACATTCGCTACCAAATAGTAGAACTGATATCAGATAACAGTTCAGTGTTCTTTTCTTTCTTCCAACAAAATTTTCTTGTCCCTCAATCTTCTACTCAGCATTTTTTTTTCAATCATTTCCCCCCAAGCAAGGCATTTCATTGTCACTGTGGCGCAGGGGGTTACGTAGGGAAAACGTGATGAGAAAGAGTGGTTAGGGGGTTACATAGGGGGAAAGTGATGAGAAAGAGTAGTTAAATATAGGAAATATCAGAGGGAGGGTGATAAACGGGTAAGGATGCCGAAGATGAGGGTTTGGTAGATGGGAAGAGTGTTTGAGAGAATGGGTGCAAGTTAGTGTGTTAGGAGGTGTCTGTTGACCTTACATTTAAACTCCTGGAGATTGTAGCTTTCGGGGAAGCAATTGTACGGAAGGGAATTCCACAGGCGGGAAGTTCGAGAAAAGAATCTGTTGGAGAAGAAATTGCGGTTACATCTTATCTGTTTCACTGTAAAAGGGTTGGACCTAGTTGCTAATCTAGTATCTCGTGCAAATTCATACCTAGGGCGCACCAGTGATCAAAGTTCATCGGAGCAGAAGCTGTGAAAGTATTTATAGTAGAGGCACAGGGAAGCTACGTCACGCCGGTGAGAGAGTGACTGCATCCGGTCTGCCAAGTCGGTATTGATCTTTTGGAAATGCGTCCTTGGCCATACCAATACGCCTTCGGATCTTAGTGTCGCACCTTCCGTCCTCTATTTAATTTCCCAGGTATTGAAATGTTCATACCTACTTGATTTTAGTGTCTCCGATTTGTAATTAGTGTTTTGGGCTCACTTCGAAAAATGCTTTGTGGTACAATGGATATAGGCACGGAATGAGAAATCGGAGGGACGAGTTCAAATTCCAGTTAATATTCGATGAATTCACCTTGGCACCCTTATAAAGAGTATGAATCCATCTTTTCTCCCTGCGGATATGAGTTGAATGCCAGGGAAGATTTAGTTCTATAGCCTTGGTTGGCAACCAGTCTAACTCAAAAAGAAACGACGACTTACTGCTAGAAAATTTTCTGCCTTGTCAGTCATGTATCGAAAGAGATATGATCGCCCAAGCATGAATAACGTATGGCACTTAACTGACTAAAGGAGAGATAACAACCCTTGTATAATTAGCTTTTTAGAAATTATAAAATATAATTTTTGGAAAGTA
>JBBBDQ010000420.1:3047500-3242500 GCA_037127315.1 Ascarosepion bandense | reverse complement strand
TCATTTGTAAACTGATTATTACGCGACCTAGTTTTCTACCAGATAGTGTCTTTAGTCGATTTGCAATAACTGATTTTACCGTTTTCTCAAGAACGCTCACGTGACGTGTATTTTTTTTAAAACAAAATTTTCAAAAATTAGAAGTTGTAACGTTTTCGTCCATGGTTGTACGACCCCAATAGGTATTTTATGGCATGGTTATACTTAGTCATAATTTCTGTTCTTTCGTTCAGTAATTCATTTTGTTTGGGAAAAACATACTAGCTAACTTTTCTACCTGGCACAGTATATATTTTGCCACCGTTGTAAGGCTTGGTTGTATTCACTATACTCCACGATATGTCTGGCTCTTTTTCATATTTAAATTTCAATAGACACGGAAATAAAACTACAAGACCTTCTACAGAAGGTAGCTGTGGAGAGTGACAAAAATAAAGGACTACATATAAACTTTAAGAAAACTCAATGCATGGTCATCAGCAAAAAGAGCACTCCAAAATACCAATTACAGGTGGTTGATACCAGAATCAAGCAAGTACAAGAATTTAAAAATCTAGGAAGTGTTCTAACAAGAGATGGAAAGTGCGACACAGACATCCAGAGGCGAATTGGTATGGCAAAGGACGCGTTCCAGAACCTGAGTAAAGTATTAAGACACATGAAAATTTTACTAGAAACAAAGAAAAGAGTGTTAGATTGTTATGTGATGTCAGTTCTTCAATACGGCAGTGAATGCTGGACAATATCATCGAAAACGAGGAAAAAACCTGAAGCAGCGGAAATGTGGTTTTACAGAAGGATGCTGCGGATATCATGGACCGAACATGTAAGCAATGATGATGCTTTGGAAAGAATGGCGTTGAAAAGAAAACTAACAGTGAGCATCAGGAAGAGATAACTGAAGTTCCTGTGACATGAAATGAGGAAGGAGGGTTTGGAGAACCAGATACTAACAGGCCAGATAAAAGGAAAAAGAAACAGAGGAAGGCAGCGGATAACATATTTGCAGGGCCTGATCAGGTGGATGACGGAACGGGGGTTGCGAGGTGTAACAGGAGAAAACATACTAAGAGCCACCAGGTATAGGTTGACGTGGAGAACCATGATCGCCTACGTCCTGAAGGGACAGGGCACATAGAAGAAGAAGAATTTTAAATGTTGATATGTGATTAAAATTTTCTTAAATGTATCTTTGGTTCATCCCAAATATATTTTGTTTTGTCTATTTAAGTCATGTACTTTTGCTTTGTAAATGACTTCTTTTGTATTACAAAATCCTTGAAGTGGGCATTTATTTTTGTCCCTGCAGTTGCATTCTTTGTTGGTGGTTTTTGTTTTGTAGAATGCTATTTAAATTTCTGGCGTTTTGTTTCTTTATGAAATTTTCTAAATTACTAATACAGTTATAACTAAATTTTCTAAATTACTAGTACAGCTATAAAATCAGTTATATCAAATTGCCTAAAGACACCATAACTTAGAAAACTAGGTCGCGTAATAACTCGTTTACAAATGAAAAAAATATTTAAACGTTCTACAGTATAATTCTATTGAACACTTTTTATACAACTGTGTACTGATCTAATTTAATTATGAACAAAAACCAAGTAATTAAATAATTATATTAGCGAGTTTTTGGTGATAATTAAAATAGACCAGTGCACAGTTTTATTAAAAAGTGTTCAATACAATTATATTGTAGAACTTCTTAATAGTTTTTTCATAACTCATTTCCAAATTATTTATATGTAGTCATCCGAAGACAGATATGTTTCGCAATATCACAGCTCATCAGTACGGTTAGACATCTGAATGCTTCTAGCCAGGATTGAAACCCGAAAATTTACATCAGTCGGCGTTTCTAACGATCATACCCTTGTGCAAATTAAATGAAACAGCTGCTTTAGATTGCTTTCATTTACAATACAAGCAGCTTTAGACCCTCTGGAGGCACACGGTGTAATTGATTTCTATTCTTCATTTTGATTGGGTCTTTTGCAATGTTGTGCAGTAATATTTATCTATATTCGTGGTGTAATTTGAAATTTGTTTGGCCTCGAAAAAATATTGCGTCAGCATATATTTCAACAGATTTTTATCACGACCAGACACTACTGACTCGGCTGTCGATTAGTTGTCCTACGGCCATTTTCTGCGATGGATTGTTGGTGTCAGCCTTTCAACTGCCAGTCGTGTCATCAAGGCGAAGAAACAAACTGGATCCATCTATCCCAAACGCAAAAGGAAATGCTGACGGAAGCGAAAAACAACACTAAGATACGACGTATACGTGATCAGGGAAAGTGTGAAAGATTTTAGGAAAACATTATTTGTTTAGGAAACGAAGAAACATTGACAATGTTCAAAACATTCACATAAAACAGAGCTCCATATAAAAGAGAGTTGTGAATATTGATTATAAATTATAATTTAGAACATATACGAATTATTATCTACTACAAAGAGTACCTTGTGTTTCGACATTCAAATGAATGATGAGACATTGTCATTTCAATGTTGAAACAAAATGTACACTTTGTAGTAGATAATAATTCGTACATGTTCTAAACTATATATATATATATATATATATATATGTGTGTGTGTGTGTGTGTGTGTAAATTCAGATAAAACTTAGAGTGGAAATAACCATTTTTCAACATGTCATTTTAAGACATGCATTCTAAGACTCGTTTAAATAAAGAATGAGAAAAAGTTCTGAGCCCAGAGGTTTGCTCTAGTAAAGGAAAGGGTTGGGTGATATTGGTTTTTATAGGGTTAAGCTAGCGGAATGTTAGTAGTAATTTCTTCTTTAGTAGTGGGAGGTATGTGGCTTGACACTTGAGTTAGTAGTGGTTGGAAATAACTGCTTAACCAATATTTAAAAAAAACTTATTATGACTAATTGGGAAAATAAGGTAATTATTGCAGTTTATACTTATTTCTATAACGAAACATACTAATATTCTCCCTCCCTATATACTAATGATTTCACTCCCTCCTATATATATATATATATATATATATATATATATATATATATATATATATCATGGGGTGTAGAGATAGAAGAATACAAAGGAGTTTCCTGTACATACAGTGGTAGGATGTGTCTCTAAGAGAGCTCTAAATATATATGTATATAAATATATAGAGAGCAAATAATAAGAAAAATTAGAGCAGGTACATTATTTCATGGTATTTCATTTTAGTTGATATCCGCTCTTACGCGTGCTCTTTGATTATATGTTGTGTATATATATGCTTATGTGTGAATATGTGTGTGTATTCGCCGAACTGATGTAATGATGTATTTTTTATTAAATTTTCTCTTTTAAGAAAGCGCCTTTATTTTTATTCATCATTTTTAAGTCTTTTTGAATTTCATTTGATTCAATTTTCTTGTTTGTGTAGATGGGGTAATTCCATAGAATGGTGACATCTTCTATTTCTGTAACTAGTGCTGGATGATGTCCTTACCAAAAGAACTTTTCTGAATTGTTTGCACATTGTCTACCGTAAATATTGCCCTACTCTATCGTTATGATTTTTATATTCATTATTATTATGTTGTCATATTTCATCATATTTCTATTTCTGCTATGGTAGCACTACCTACTAAGTTTGCGGAAGACCTAACGCAGGTCGTGGTGTGTCGTTATGGCTCCATTTCATGTTTTGCTATCTCCCCTATTATCCCTAGCGTTACAAAGACAAAGTTCTCCTTAATGTGTGGGCTGTACTTAACAAGACAATTTTTTGTATATCTCTTAAGCTGGTGTTTCCAGGGATTCTTTCAATGTGTTGTTTTGTTCCATTTTTTATCATTCCAAGTGCACCTACTATCACTGGCACGATTTTAGTTTTAAATTTCCACATTTTTCTATTTCGATTTCCAGGTTTTTATATTTTGACAATTTTTCGAATTCCTTGATTGCTATGTTACAATCCGCTGGACAAACCATATCAATTAATAGACAAGTTTTCTCCTTCTGGTTTTTAACAATAATGTCCGGCCTATTTGATTCAATTTTTTTGTCTGTGTAGATGGTGTATTCCCATAGAATGGTGACATCTTGTATTTCTGTAACCGGTGCGGGGTGATGTTCATACTAGTGTTTGTTTACAGATTTTCCATAGTGTTTGCACATTGTCCAATGTAAATATTGCCCCACCCTATCGCAACGATTTTATATTCATTTGAACAAGTACAGAACAACCTGAGATTAGATGGTCTATTGTTTCTTGGTGTTTATCACAGAACCTGCATTTTGGATCTTCATTATTATGTATATTTGCCTGAAAGTTTCTAGTGAAAAGACTTTGATCTTGCGCTGCAAGAATAAAGCCTTCAGTCTCAGACCTTAATCCAGATGCACGTAACCATCGATGAGTATTATCTTTATCAACATTGGATTTATTGGCACGTTTTGGATATTGGCCATGCAGAGGTTTGTCTTGCCAGCGTTTTTTCATCTGTTCAAGAGCTTTATCTTTGGCATTCATTTAAATATTTTTTGCCGCAATAGTTGGTTTTTGGATTCTGCTTTGCTTTTCTACAGAATCTACTAATTCTAAATCTTGTTTCTATTTACTGCCTTCTTTCATTATTGAATATTTTATCTTTCTTTCTTCATGTTGCCTTACTAATTGTATCTTCCAGTCCTTTGCAGAACAGAATTATGGCCATCCCAGTTGTCTAATATAGTTTCAACATCTTAAACTGGACTCTAAACGACATAAGGCGAATGGATTCTAAAACAAGAAAGCTTCTTTCTAAGCATAAGATGCATCATCCAAAGGCTGATGTAGGCTGTCTATTATTATTATTATTATTATTATTATTATTATTATTTAATAATAATAATAATAATAATAATAATAATAATAATAATATTCATAATGTATAATAATAATAATGTAAATATTGCTATTATTATTGGACTTCTAAACACTAGTAGATGGTGTTCTATGACTGAACTACCCACAGGTTTCTTTCTGGTGCGAAGCTCGACCGCTGATACGTGTCGTTAAGTACCGCTGATTAGTTATTTGTCCACTTATCTGCCAATTCTATTATGACTATTATTATCTCTCTCACTCTAAAGTGACATGTCTTTTATGAGTGCGACTCACAATCAAACGACTATGTAATCATTGCTATCTAACCTGGGAACTGTTCAACATACTTTGTCCCAAAGAGCAGAGAATCATTTATTATGCACATTAAAAGTGATTCTCACTCGTTTCCTTATTCAGACATGCTGATATCAAAAGACAACGTGCTATGCAAACGGCAAATATAACTTTTAGTGCCCTGGGAACAGAGAAAAAGACAAATAATACCGGTGTAATCAGCATTAGTTTAAAAGAACACGAATTTCAGACCTAAAGTTGTCTTTTTCTTTTTTTTTTCTCGTGTTTCGTCATGCTGTACTTATTGCTAGATATTGTCTTTCTCACAATGAACTTTTATACATAGACATATATATGTATATACTCACACAATGATCTTGTTGACAATATTTCCATAATGAGAATAGATGCCAATGGATACATTCTATTCTTGTGAACATTGTGCAGACATGACTACACAAGGTTTTTCTTTTTGTTTGATGAACAACTTGCAAAAACAGGAAAATATAATGAGAAACAAAAATAAAACTTTAATTTGAACAGAGAAAAACACAGCGAATACACGTTTATCTATATAGCAATTTGAAGATGACATTTCAAAGAAATATAACACATGCGTGTATATATATATATATATATATATATATATATATAAAATCCAAAAGGATGATCAGATAGGCAAATCCCCAAAACCCGATCCTAATTAATATTAATTTCATCAATTCATCAACCTTGTTGAGCCCACCTTAAAATAAAATAAAATTTATTTATATTTCTTTTTATTTATAATGCTAAATCTATATTACATTTTACTCAAAAACATTAATTTTGGCTAATTTTTAGCAGAGCTCTTACAATATATATAATAATTCGGTTCCTTTCAAACTAAGCCGCCTTAAATTTAGTTTCTTACATTTTAAAAATAATTAAAATTGAATTTAACTCGTGAATTGCGAATATCCTTTAGATATTTAAGTAAATTAAGTTCGGGAATGTAAGTGTGTGTGTGTGTGTGTGTGTGTGTGTGTGTGTGTGTGTGTGTGTGTGGTAATTGATTCTTTTGAGATCTATCTTCAAGTTAATAATTTTAAGTTTAAATTTAAAATTTAAGATTTATATTTTAATTTTTTTTTTTATAAAATTTATCCCCGTCATTGTTTATTTAAACTAAAATCTCTTTGATAAATTTTTCAATGTTTTCTTTCAACATTCATGGTAGCAGTTTTCATTTTTTTTTTTTTTTGCTTTTTTTTCATAGCTTACTTCCCAGTCAACCTTCCCTTTCCACCTTTTTCCTTTTTTCTTTCGTTTCCCCTGTCACTTCTATCCCTCTGACATGGCTAACTTTTAAACTTTTGACTCTTGTATGGAGGAGATGTATGTCTTCTAATATGAGACATAGGAATCTGTCTGCTTTCTCCTTTTTACTTCCTTAAATTAAAAAAATATTTGTCAATCACACAAGATTTTATTTTTCTGTGTATGGATGATTTTTTTAAAATTCTACCGGTATAAAATCTTTTAACACATTTGAATTTGAGTAAATAAAATTTTCGTTTGGTCGTTGATGAAGAAGCCAGGATTTCCTAGTGGGCATGGCTATTCAACGGATTTAAATATCAAAATTTATATATATATATATATATATATATATATATATATAATTTTTAATGGATACTCATATTTGGGTTGATGCTCTGTTTTTATTTATTTATTTATTAAACAGTATATTCAGCCCGGTTGGCACAAATAGATTATTTATATCTACCAGCTTGAAGATTAAAATTGTTAAAAAATATGCACCATCAGGTAGTATTCAGCTCTGTGTTTCCTAGGAAAAAACCGTTATTATCTGACGTGCCTTGACCACCTGATCAAACAAACACGAATAGTGCTTTTGAACCCACATCTTTCCCGATTCTCTAAATATACATATCTACTCTGTTCCGTATCCTAACATGAAATAAGATATTTTTGTTAAGAAATGGATTAACTGCGACATATTTCTAATTTATTTGTTCAAACGTTATTTTATTATTTAATTAGAAAAGTTTTTAATTTCTTTTATAAATAGGATTTTATTAAGATAACGGTGAATATTTTCCAACGTTTTTAAGACTTAAAAATTATATAAAAATATAACTCAGCCATAAATTTCTTAAACTATGTTTGATCAGATACACTATCCGGAGAACAACAATAAACATTTTAATTCCTTATCAGTAATTGATATTGCTCAATAATTATGTAAAAATGGGTTCTCTTGGTTAAAAATCACCGCAATAGTAGGGTTTAAAAATTATACATATTTTATTTTAAATTTTAAGTAAATATTTTTTCAAATCAGATTAATTATACTTTAAATTAGCTAATATTTACCAAATAAAAATTCAGGATAGTATATTGTATTTTTGTAAGAATTTTAATACAAAGAAACACATTGTGATGAAAGACGACTAAAAGAAGCGCTTATCAGCTCTATAAAACAATCGATATAATTTATGTTTGAAAAACGAAAGAATATTTTGTTTACTGTAAACTGATTTCTTGTGTGTGTGTGTGTGTGATTATGATAGGATACAGAGTCCAGACAAAGTCCTGAAGAAATTAGACAAATGAAAGCCCTTTTCATTGAAACTAGATTTAATTACGTGTTTCGCCTTTTTAGACCCCGTCAGATCCAAAAAGGAAAAAAGATAAATATGAGTACGTGTGCATTTGTGTGTGTGTGTTTCAATAATAATTCATTAGTATTTTATTTGCTGAGTTGGCGCTTCTCATGATGAAAAAAATAATGAAAATCAGTAACTTTTTAAAAAAGCTATTAATATTTATTGCCTATTTTTTCTTTATACTTTTGAGGTCATATCGAAAGTTATAATTATATTCTCTCAGCGTTTCCATATTAAAAATTGTCTTTTTATTTTCAAAATGACTCGAAAGAAACAAATACATTTAGCTTTTCTGATATGAATTCATGGTAAATCCTTATTCAGTTTTTCAAAATGGGTTGAAAGTAAAAGATTTATATGATTTTAGGTCCGCCTATGGGTTTTCCCTATCGAAAAAATGTGCTTAAGATAGGATTCAGAATATATATATATACACACACACACACACACACATACATATATATATATATATATATATATATATATGTGTGTGTGTGTGTGTGTGTGTGTGTGTGTGTGTGTGTGTGTGTGTCGGTGTATAGAGATATACACACACGCACAAACATGCACTCGCACCCACCCAAACATATGTATGACAAAGTGAAAAAAGTTAAACTGTCACGCGTTTCCTCGTTTAATATTTCAGCAGATTAAATTTGTTACCGAAGCCTTAAATGACTAAACGCCTCACAAGTCACGAGTTTCACTTTGTCATACATTTTTGATATATATATATATATATATATATATATATATATATATATATATATATATATATATACAAGTTCAGATAAAATTTAGAGAGAAATGTTCATTTGCAACTTGTCCTTTTAAGACATGCATTCTCAGCCGCGTTTAAACAAGAATGGGGAAAATTCTAAGCCCAGAGGTTTGCTCTAGTAAAGGATGGGTTTGTGGGATATTCGTTTTTATAGGGTTAAGCCAGCAGAATTTTAGAAGTGGTTTCTTCTATGGTAGTTTGAAGTATATGGCTTGACCCTTCGGTTACTAGTGGCAAGTAGGTGGGAAGTAACTACTTAGCGAAATTTTAAAAAAACTTCATGTGACTAATTGGAAAAATAGGATAATTATTGCAATTTATACTTATTTCTATGACAACACATACTAATGATCTCTCTCCTACACACACACACACACACACACACACACACACACACACACACACACATATATATATATATATATATATATATATATATATATCAGCATGCGGTGTAGATATAGAAGAATCCAAAGGATTTCCTGTACATACAGTGGCGAGATAACTATCTAAAAGAGCTCTAAATATATATGTATATAAATACATATCGAGCAAATATAAGCAAAAATTAAGGCAGACACGTTATTTCATTGTAAATCGGAAGTGTAGGCCTATTTTAGGCGAACCATCATCAGCTTCCGTCTTTATTGTACAGAAGATTTTACACAAAGGCCTAAAATATACGCTGGAATAGAAATAAAGATCGCTCCTTTAAAAGAGAAAATTTAAGAAAAAATGCATCATTACATCAGTTTGGCGAATACACACACACATTCATACATAAGCATATATATACGCAACATATAATCAAAGAGCACGCGTAAAAGCGGATGTCAACTAAAATCTAAAGATACATTCAGCAAGTCAGTTAGACTGCTGACCTGTAGATTTGAAACGTAAAGGAAGGGGGTTAGGTGAGAGAGAGAGAGAGAGAGAGCGTTAAAAAGAAAGGGTAAGTATCTTAAAGCGAAAACGAAAAGGGAAGAAGAAGAAAGAGGAATAAATTTGAATTAGAAAGAACAGATGATAAGAGAAAATGAAAGAAAAATGTTATATATTAACGGTGAAAGGATAAGAAATTGGGGTCTAGAAAATTAAAAATATTAAAGAGATAATAGTTACTCAATCCGTTGTAATCACAAATACCATCACACCACTATATAATCAAAATTATACTAATTATACAATTAACAAAACAAATATAATACAATATAAAGTTAAAAAAATACGCTCTCGCCTGCCGATTGAGCACCATGGAGAAATGGTAGACTTTAAAAACAGTAGCAACTCAAGCAATTACGTATCGTTCATTCAGTAATGAATTTGAACACTCTCGGCTACTGGGGTGTATTCACATTGTGTATATAACACGCTAAAATCTGCTTTCTTCCATCGAGCGCCATAGCTTAGAAGTAGAATCGCCGACTGATGGCTAACCGTGTTGATGAGCTGTGTTACAGAGAAACAGGACTGCCTGCAGATGACTGTTTAAGGTCTCGCCCTCCGATTGACCACTACGGAAAAATGGTAGACTTTAAAAACTGTATCTGCTCACGAATTTATGCATCGTTTATTCAGTAATGAATTCGAACACTCTCGGCTACTGGAGTGTGTTTACGTTGTGCATATAACACGCTAAAATCTGCCTTCCTCCACCGAGCACCCATACGTTAGAGACAAAATCACCAATGATGTCAATTCGGTCGGGTTGCAATCACATGTCTAACCGTACTGATGAGCTGAGTCACAGGAGTATCTGAGGATGACTAAATATATACATATATTTTTTAATCTTATCACACCGAGCAAGGCGGTAACGTCACTGATGTGCAGGGGGCTACGTAATAGTGAAAAGATTGGAAAAGAGAAAGCCGGAAACCACATCCTAAACAGGGAACAAGGGATGAGCCTCTTAACCTGTTCAATAGACGTGGGTGGAGTGCGAACCGGGCGATAGATAGATCTATCTACTCCAATTGAAAAAAAAAACCCAAAGTGAGAAGATTGGAAAAGAGAAAGCCGGAAACCACATCCTAAACAGGGAACAAGGGATGAGCCTCTTAACCTGTTCAATAGACGTGGGTGGAGTGTGAACCGGGCGATAGATAGATCTATCTACGCCAATTGAAAAAAAAAATAAACCAAAGTGAGAAGATTGGAAAAGAGAAAGCCGGAAACCACATCCTAAACAGGGAACAAGGGATGAGCCTCTTAACCTGTTCAATAGACGTGGGTGGAGTGTGAAACGGGCGATAGATAGATCTATCTACGCCAATTGAAAAAAAAAATAAACCAAAGTGAGAAGATTGGAAAAGAGAAAGCCGGAAACCACATCCTAAACAGGGAACAAGGGATGAGCCTCTTAACCTGTTCAATAGACGTGGGTGGAGTGTGAACCGGGCGATAGATAGATCTATCTACTCCAATTGAAAAAAAAAGAAAAAAAAGAGACCAAAGTGAGAAGATTGGAAAAGAGACAAGCCGTAAACCACATCCTAAACAGGGAACAAGGGATGAGCCTCTTATCAGCATGGAATGAGAAATCACAGAGCCAAACCCAAACTCCCGTTTAATACGTTGCACTGACTTATGCACAAATACCCTTGTAAAAAGATATTAATCCATATCTTCTCTCTCCTGCAATGGGTCGAATAGTAAGACAGATCACGCTCTACAGCCTTGGTTGGCAACCAGTCTACCACTGAAAGAAATGTTAATCTACTGCGGAAAAAATTTCTGCCTAGTCAACGAAAGAGACATAATCGCCGAAATTTGTATCACGTATGATACGTAATTGATTAGATAAAATTACAAAATCCTTTTCTGCTGATTAAGACAGGTACAAAAAATGTTCAATACTTTCCAACAAAGATAAAAAAAAAGGCTTTGTACAGGTTATGACTGAATCTTAGAACTACTAGAAGAGCCAACAATAAACTCTATAATATACTGGATCTATAAAACTATTAAAAGAGCCAACATACTGTATAACACAGTGAAACTATAAAGCTACTGTCAGAAAAAATGTATGTGTTGTACTGTATAAAAATCAGATTTGATTCTAATTTATAGAGTTCCAAATGAAGTAAATGTGTCACCTTTAACTTTTAATGTATTTGTTTTAAAATAGATTGACTTATCTTTATGTATACAAAATTAAATTGCTTTTATTTTGTGGCAAGTCAATTTAGGTTATTAATGCTAAATATTAAACATTTGTAAAAGGTCCAAGGTTAGTGCATATAGAATTTGACAGATATTTAATGTAAAGAATTAAAAAATTCATCACTTTAAATGAACAGGTTTGTTAGGATACCGTTTTGATGTCTTCACTCATCTGGGCTGGGTGACAAATTCCTTGAATCAAACCTATCAACGGTCTATCTCTACTCCGATAAGCAGCTCTATAAAATAAAATATCTGAACTGAACAATATATATATGTGTGTGCGAGTGTGAGCGCGTGTGTATGTGATGACTTCGAGCGTGCGTATATGCATGTGTTTAATATATGTCTTACTCTCCATGCTGTATAGTTTTATGGCATATATAATGCACTACATATTTAGAAAGAAATGACACTCAAAGTTACCCTGCGACCTACTAAGTAAATATCAAGGATTCGTTTTAAAATATTGAAAGGCCATTATCAGCTCTAAGGCCATAATTCTGAACGCTGAGATCTCAAAAAAATCATAATCCCCAAACTTTGAAGTTCTAAAATTCTAAATCCCGAAGACATAAAAATCTCTTGAAAGTCGTTTATTTATAGTTTCGCGGGAGTTTATTTGAGAAACATAAAAATATATTGACTTGAAACAACCCACTTAAAGAAATCAAAGATATTAAGAAATGTACTACAGGGACACATTATGGGCGAATTTTACTGTCATTAACTCTATTTTGAAATCTAATCTTTAACCCTAACTATCGATGTATAAAAACTAGAGCACCTGGCAATCTAAAATCTGTATATATATATATATATATATATATATATATATATATATATATATATATATATATTATTTAGTGTTTCCGTTCATGGGATTTACCCGATTCAGAGATATCACCGTTAAAAGATTATCATCTTCCGGGTTTGAAAATATCCTTTCGAAATGCTAATTTTTCTGAATTTCAAAATTCGGAATTATGACGTTCCGGATTGCTCGTTTTGGGATTATCATCCGATATTCAAGGTTATCAAAAAAAATTTACCCAATTTTCATTCCTTACTATAATACTCCGTGATAAATTTAGCATTCGTTATATATATATATATATATATATATATATATATATATATATATTGCATAGTGTTGAAAGAATTTGACATAATTTAAAATCTGAACATCGGAATAGCTACATGTCCTCTGCAATCGAAATTAAATAAACTTCATATTGAATAATACAAGATTTATTCATCAAATTTCGAACACTATATACAGAGGGATGCAGATTTTATAACAGATTTCACAAAGCTTCACAACTGTTCAATATGTGCTGGACTACCTCGTCAGGTCGGTAGTCGAGCTCCTGAAAAAACTCGCTGAAGAATGTCTTGCGTAGCATTCTTCAGCGCCATGAGGATTCTGTTTTCATAGATGCTCTTCTTGTAGACATTCTTGGGCTTTGCACGAATGTTTCCTAAACCTGGTTGACGATATCCGCCAATACTGATGGTCGTCTAGATCCCTTTGTCCTGCACAGACAGGATCGTTCTTTGTAGTTGTACCATTTCCAAATCAGCTTCTCCGTAGGTGCATTTTTCTTGAACTTTCTTGAAAATGACGATTGTATGATTGTGTTCGAGTATATTCTAACACACAAAATGCCTTCTTTTATTTCGAGTGAACGTCCTTCTTCAACCTAAAAAATTAAGATTAAACATTTATATAAGTTTTTACATATTTTATTAAAAATTTAAATCATTTAAGCAAGAATTAGCGATGTTATTAGACTAAAAAATGACGTCAACTTTTTTTATATTTTTTACCAGAAATGTTTTATTTGTTTTTTAAGTAATATCATTAATGTATTTTATGTCATATACAATATACTACTGGTATTATGCAACCCAGTACTAACCGTTGCATGGCCGTATTCATGGTCACCAAACTAATCTACACTAATCTTTTCTGGCGAAGATGTTGGCTAAACATCTAGTAAGTTATATAAAAAAAAGATATCTCATAAAGCAGATGAACTTCCTGGTATGATCAAAGATAATCCTGTATATCATTAAATTTATATTAGCAAAGAAACTACTTAACGTCACTATCTGTTGTTTGTCTATAAAATGCATAGCTTTTTTAAAATTTTGATTTTAAACCATAGTAGCCTATAGTGTTAGAATCTTTAATAAGTTATCGCTGTTTTTCAACTGACGCTGTTCTGAGAACTGTGTACGTGTAGGTTCAGATGGTAACGCCTCTATAGGGAAGTACTATAAGCAATTTTGAAATTCAGTGGATGTCATTTAGCTGAAGTGTAAACGAATTTGTTTTTCATAGCGTTAAACATGTCGGATTTCGTGCCAAAGAAAAAGTATATGCGCGGAATTTTAATGCACTACTTTATTCAAAAGAAATATGCAGTTGAAGCACACATCATTATTCTTGACAGTTCTTGTTGCGCGACGATGCTCTGTTGGAAACAACATGCTGGGATTGGCTTAGACGCGTCAAAAATAATGATTTTCATGTAAAAGCTAAAGAACACTCTGGTGAACCGAAAAACATTTGAAGGCAAAGAATTAGAGGAATACTTCATAAAGACTTATGTCAGGCGCAACCTAAACTTACAGAATCAGTAGAAGTCGATCACACAATAGTTTCGAAACGTTTGAAAGTATCAGAAATGATTAAAATCAAGATCGTTGGGTGTCGTAAGAGTTGAAGCCGAGAGACGTCAAACACCATCTTGTTACGTGTGATACAGCTGCTTCAAAAACGGCATTTCGCCTCGTATCCTGACCGGCAATGAAAAAGGTATATACTACGTTGACACTAGAAAATCGTTGGGTAAACCCAGCCATGCAAAGCCGCCGAATACCCATGGTTAGAAGCTTCTGTGCTGTATTCAACAGAAATTGCCCCGTCCGATTATCACTTGTTCCGAACGATGGCCCATGGTCTGATTGAGCAGCACTTTAATTCTAATGAAAATGCAAAAAATGGGTCGAAACTTGATTAGCCTCAAAAGACGTGTCGTTATTCGAATGCTGCCAGAAAGATGGGAAAGTAGTGGTTATTGATGGACAATTCTTTCACTGACATGTTTCTACTAATTTTTGTAAATAAAACATTACTTTTCATGATAAATCAGCGATAACAGATTCAAGGTCCTAATATTAAAAAAGAATACAGCTATTAGCTTATAATTCTGAATTTGAATAAAAAATTCGGATCGTAACTTTTTTAAATCAAAATAATTTTTAAGAACATCACATAATAAATAGAAATAATAACACTGGTAAAAAACAAAAAACAAAAAAAATTAAAAACAAAATGATGTCGAAACCCCAAACATCTTCATTTGACTAATTTGAGGTAACTGAATCTGAAATCTTAATTTTTCTTGGTTAGCTTCTGTTTTTACTGTACAAAAACGGCTTTAAAATAAAAGAAAAACATTTTTTTTCGTTTTTTTTTTGTATATATGATATTAACCGATGGCAATATTTCTCAAAGTAAAATTGTAAAACCCTTTCAATTAGTATTTAAACCAACAAATATTGGTCTGTTTATTGAGAAATACTATTTTCAATAATAAGCAGACCCTAAATCTTTAAAAATAACATAGTTGAATATACGAAGACCGACAAGTAAGTTCATCAAAGAATTTTATAAACTAACAGTAGAAATAAAACCTTTGTGAGCACAAGAACTATGGTAAAAATTTTACTTTCGGGATTGTCTGTCATGTTAGATGTTAACTAAGTCCCGTTTGAACACCTGCAGTTGCCAGCCATCATTCGGTAGCACTCTTCCATTGCTTTGATATCCTGATAGAATCGTTCTCCTTGCTCATCGCATGGTCCCACTTATCCTGAAATTTATCTAGATGGCTATGTAATAAATGAACCTTAATATTCATATTAAATGAACCTTAATATTCATCTTAAAGTGTATTACTGATAATGTTTATCAGTTAATTTGAATTTTGGTAATTCATTGGAAAAATCGCTATTTTTATTCTAAACGTTTTGACTCAGAAACTCTTTTTTTCTAATAAAAATAGTTTATTTAACTTGGCTGACACAAATTGTTGGACATACTTGAAAACTGCTGGGTTTGTACGACTTTTACTAACTAAATATTGTGATCAACAAAGATTGTAAATTGATCCTTTTTCCAAAAATTATCAGTTTATGTACAGTAAAAACAGTAGCTAACCATGATAATCTGAGGTAATTTCCGGAATCAGCTTCCATCTAATTACCTAAAACACGTGTTTTTTGTTTTTTGGCACCAAAAATTGCGTTAACCATTGTAATTCTACGAGGGGTTTCAACTTATTTTTCATGTTGCTGCAACATGTTCATGTTGCTGCAACACAGTTTTCGTTGATCAATTTTTAAAGTTTGCAAACAGTAAGGAAAGATTGCGTTATCTTTTCTACAGAAATAGATGGAGAACAAAAATAAATGCTAGCACATTTAGCAATGATTTGGAACCATTTACAAAAAAAAATATCAACAAGGGAAACAAACAAAATCAAAACAATTCCTGCTATTTTAAGAATTTTTTCAGTGGCCTGAAATTATAATTATTTGAAATATCCGCGTCGTCATGCTCTAAATATTCAATATGTCGGAACCTGTGAATAACAACGTAGTATACTGAGCCTTTTCTAAAATCAATTTCGTGATAATTGTTCCAATGAGTTTTCTCTTTGGACAAATTATACATATGAGAACTAGTTCTCAAGGACACATAGCCTAATGGATATAGGCGTTGGTTAGTTCCAGTGACTTGACTCAAAGCGTTTTATGTTCAATACTTGGCTACAGCAGTGGTGAACGAATAACTTAGAGAGTAGAGTTAAAGGGAGATAATTACATAGCATCTAGAAGTGACATGGCACATGAAGTAAAAATGATATACTGTAGGTATCGAAATAAAGTTTTCGGTTAAAAATTTCAGAGCCTGAAGAAGGCTGTACAATAGATGAAACGTCGTAGACAGGGTAATAAAGACTATGAAAACAGACCAAATAATGTAAATAATGTAAATACTACCTAATCTCAGAAGTATAGACAAATAGTTTGCGCTATATAGAGACTTGGGGGTATTATGGTGACTGTTGTAAGAATTGTAACTAAGAATACGTTGTGTTGGTGTAAGAAATTCTGTGGCATGTTTGGGCCAATGATCGTGGCTAGCTGCATTTAGGATAAGTCAGATTAAAGATCAGTCTTTCCTTACCTCCCTTTTTTGCTCTGTGCTACATTTCTGTATATTAAAAAATAAATATTGCTTTCGTTTTTTGGTATTTCGACTCTAAAAATATAAACAACGTACTAGATTGGTTGATATATCTCGCTATTGAAATGGTTACAAGTAACAGTAAGTTCTATGCTAAAAAATTTCTATTTTGCCCTTCTCGCTTGTGTAAATCTTTTCCGGCTCTTTCATCTCCAGTCAAATTTTATCTTTGAAAACTTAAATGCAATTTCAATCGTTATCTTCTAGTTTCTTAATCTCTGTTTTTATTGTTTTCTCTCATTAATATTTTTTGTGTCATATTCACAAATAACCAGTAACCTTGTATATCTCTAGCTTTATTACTATGCTTAGTGTGAAATGATTTAAGAAAAAAAAATTATATTTGAAGAAAGACTGTAATGTATAGCTTAGAGTAATTTTAATTCAAATATTCAAAGGTACTGGGTAAATATTGATTAGAAATGAAGTACAGTGTATCTTCGCTTTTCGCGATTAAGGTGTTCCGAGCCCGCACCTTCCCTGCGCGAAAAACCGCGAATTATGTACACAATAATTATTTTATTATTGAGGTATATTTTAAGCGTAAATAACCTTACCCCATGCTAATATTAACCAAAACCTCAATCTGTATTACCCTTTTACTACACACTTATATAGTACTAGCAGTATAGCCCGGCGTTGCTCGGGTGTAATGAAAGCTTTAAAACTAATCCATGGTCCTGGAGCTCAGACTCTTTGGACGTTGGCACGAAAGACTAAAAAGCAATAGTGGTTTCCAGTTAAAGCGAAACAGTAGACTGAAAGAAAAATGAATGGATGTAAGTCAAATTTTGATTTCCTGGTATCGATATCAAATACGTTCTTTTCGTCGTAAACTAAATTTTGAAGGCTAAATAAGTCCTCTGAGTAAATGGTATCATGGCTGAGACTAAGAACTACAATTATACCTACATAGAGAAAAACCCGAAGAAAAAATTAAAATAAAAAGGCTGAAAAAATACAGACCTACAGGGATATAAACAGACACACACACACAAACATCTTGCCTTTATATATTATCGATTTTCTGCACCATTGTAAGAACTGCAACCTTGAAACTTCTGAATATCGTTTCTTATGTTTATGTCTATGAGTGTATCAAATTTGATTAAAATCGGACCACTCCTTCTATAACCCGATTTTTTCGATTATCGATTTTCGATATTTATCGGGGGTACCTCGACACAAAACCTAGCTAAGAACACTCGCAGTACAACCGTTGTAATTTTCAAGAAAATCGGTTCAGCCGTTTCGTAGTCTATAGGTAATGGACACACACAGACACAGACACACACAGACAAATTTCCATTTATAAATAAGTTTAGATTTCAAATATAGACTTTCGTATTTATGAAAATATATGGTAGAATATCGCTTTACAGTGCATTAGTAACTGTTGCACATGACCGTGCACATTCGTAAAGTAATGTACGCGCGTATTGTACAAGTATTAACAAAACATAAGTTATGCAACCTTTCGTATTTGAGAAGTGTGTAAAAGACTAAGTTACAAAAACCTCTTTTTGCTGCATAAAAATTTAGAAAGTTTCATAAACAGTTTAACATTACAGCGTGTCATGTATGGCCTCTCGTAGGTAGGGACCACGCGAGAAGACGAGACCCATTGTGTTCGCCAACCGCAGAACTACTTTCAACACGTATTTTTATTTATTTATTTATTGTAAAATGGTGCAATATGCTTTATAATTTATGTAGTTTATTTTTTAAAATTAATTTTTAACTGTTTTTGACTTTCTAACGAAAAAATCCCTATTTTACTATTAAATAACCGGGGAGCCGAGTTCGAATTCCAGTTGAATCCATTGTATTCACTTACGCGCAAATACCCTTGGGAAAGGTATTAATCCGTCTCTTCCTTCCAGTTATGGGTTAAATAGCAGGACAGACTGGGTTCTATATCCTTGGTCAGCAACCAGTCTGCCGCAGAAAGCAATGACAACCTACTGCGGGATAATCTTCTGCCCAGTCAGTCATGTCTCTTTCGAGACATGATCGCCCAAGCGTGTATCACGTATGGCACTTAACTGACTGACATTAAAATAGCGAATTTTTATGATTTTTGACTTTCCGCAGATTTTCCATTATTTTTCGTAATTTTCGCGATATTAAATTATATATATTTTTTAAAAGCTAGCAATACAATGAGACCGCGTAAGGTGAAATGTGAGGGAAAACTGTAATGCATTTAGACGAAGGTATTCTGAGTCTACTCTTTTTTATGTTTTTGTTTCTTTATTTGTTTTGATGCATTTTCCTTTTGTTAGGTTGATATATGTACGTTTTGTTTTCTTTTCTTTTTAACCTGACTCAGGACACTTTTCACAATTTCTAAATTAAAGTATCATAAGATTTGGATGACCGAATACAATTACACAATTATCTTATTTCCCCTTATTTTCTTCCTCTTTCCAACATTTGCATTTCATTTAGGTATCGAGAGAGCCACTATTTTCTGTTTTTGATGCCTTTTAACTTTCACCAACATTACTGGATTGTTATGTGGTGTCTTTTCTTTACTATGGGAGTGAATACTACACATTCTCACCAAAAACGAAAGGAAAACTGGAAGCGACCGAAATGTAGTTCTACAGAAGGATGTTGAGGATATCATACACCGAGCACGTGAGCAACGACTAAGTTTTGGAGAGGATGGAAACGAAAAAGAAAATAATCATTCACAGGAAAGCATCAACTGAAGTTCCTGGGACATGTAATGAGAAAGGAGGGCTTGGAGAATCTGATACTCACTGGTTAGATAGAAGGAACGAGAGGCAGAGGAAAGCAACGAGTGACATACTTGATTGGTTTATGAAAATAGATGGCAGAGCGGAATTTGAGAAAGGTAACAGAAGAAAGCGTGTTAAGAGCTACTAGTTATAGGAAGATGTGGAAGACCATGATCGACTACGTCCTGAAGGGACACGGCACATAGCAGAAGAAGAATTTTGATTGTGATAGAAATGGCATGTAATTTTATGACAACACGTTACAAATAATCGGAGTAATAAGAGCCATCTCTAAATAGCAGAAAGACAGAAAAGTTCTCATCTCGTACAATTATATTCGCAAAAAACTTCTACCTCAGTTCTCACGCAAACCACACTGTATTATATCTCGTCACCTTATACACTTCATAATTATAAACGCTCATATCAATACAATTTGCGAGATATGTAGGTATATTGTGTGAGTATCTCTCTTTGTGATTTCTGTCAGTTTTGAAGTGTGTTTGTGAGAGGGATCGATTAATTTTGGGGTCGACTTCTTTCATTACATGGCATGTGAACTCTTGTGTTATATTCGAGAATTGCATAAAATCACTGGGAAATTTTCTATGAATAAATCATTTGAATGAGAACATAAAAAGAATAGCAAGAATAATTAATGGCTTGTAAATCTGGTGAGAATATGTCAGTGGGGGTAGCCTCTCAGATCCACAATTTCCCAGCCAATCGGATTGGTTCACTAGATTAAAAAAACCACTACATACAGTTCCATGATATATATATATATATATATATATATATATATATATATATATATATATGTAGAGAGACAGAAAAAGTTAAAAATCTTTTTAATGACAACGCGTTTCGACTTCGTGTGCTAGATTGGCGTCTTCCTGTCAAAATGAAAAAGGAATGATAAAGCTTTTAAACTTTGTCTCATATATATATATATATATATATATATATATATATATATATATATAAATTATTGTTTGTACAAAAGCACATTATGCCAAGAAATAAATTAAATTTGATACTTACAGGCATTTTTGTAAAGATGGAAAATAAAAAATAAAAAGGCACTGGGAAAACGACGGACCGGTTTCTATCCCAAGCTCCATCAGGGTCGTTTGCGAATATTTATTTCATCCTTTTTTTTAAATATGTAAAACTAAAGATGAAAAATGTGAGGGAAACAAAAAACGGAGGCAAGCACTAGATACTGATAATATAATATTCAAGGAGGCAATCTTTCTGTTTACAGAGACGGCCTCCTAGACCTATTATAGAATGATTCTAATGCCTGCAAGTGAAACACAGAGTATGAACCATACAAAACAGAAAACTGGTCTACACTAAAGTCAGTCACACAATCTCTGCTATTTATAAGATGCTGGGTAATTGCTGACCCGGATGTTTTAACCAGTTATCTTGTGCGGGCATCTGGTTTAAGAATTCTAGATGAGATATGCTGCTTGATTCTACAATCTAAGCGCTGCGAAATCCTTCCTATATAGTTGCTACCACAACTACATCTAAACATATAAATTATAGATGAAATATGATGAGGAGAAAGGAAATTTTTACGCATAGAAGGAAAAACAGAATGTATATCAAAATGAACTCTAATTTGGGCAGATAAATAACAAAAGCAAACTGCAGTAGAAATCCGCCTAGCCAAAAGCCCACCATGTAAACCAGTATAAGGAAACTGTAAATAAACTATGCATTTTTCCAAATATACGGCTTATCCTTAGAAAAATAATTAATCATAACCTGCATAACACTATTCACAATATCACTTGGATATCCATCTTTCAGTAAAGTGCTGAGGACAAAATGTATTTCGACATCCAAAAATCTTTCCGTGTAGATTTTAAGAGTCCTATGTGTAAGGGTCTTAACACGATTAAATTTTCGCTTTTTTGGACAAAATGAGTCTCACCGCGTATACAAACCAGAAAACGTAGCTTTGCGAAAGAGTGAAGTTTGAAATTCACACGGAGTTCGATGCAGATAAACATCAAGAAATGACAAACAGCATTCGGACTGCTTTTCCACAGTAAATTTCAAAGACGGATGTAATTGGTTCAAAATTGGGAAAAAAGAGTCAGCTTCAATCTTCAGTTTTAAACAAGCAGAAATTATCATCCACGTACCGAAAATACATGGATAGTCTACTATTATACGTGAAGAAAGATGACTCATAAAAGTACACAAAAAATTGGCCAAATCTGGACCCAATGTGGAGCCCATAGAAACCCCATCAGTCTGCCTATACATAAAGTTATTGAAACTAATTTCGAAAGACGTATTGGCGAATTTCATAAGCTCTATAAACACATTCTCCTGCATATCCGAACGAGAGAAAAAACTACGATATAACATATCGCAGCAAATATCAATAATTTCCAATACGGGAACACATGTAAACAATGAACACACACCGAAGGAACGCATAAATTTGCCACAAGTAGGAGTATTAATTTCAGAAAAAGAAAAGGAACCTTTAATAGTATATGAACTATGATATTCAACAACAGGTTGAAGTATTCCAGCCAGGAAACTAGCAACTTTTTGTTGGGAAGACCCAACTATAGAAAGAATGGATCATAAAGGTATCCCGTCCTTATGAATCTTCGGTAAATCATTAAGACGGGGACGAATAGACCCTGTAGGTTTAATATCAGCTGAATTTTCGATGATAGGTAATGTTTAACCCAAACTACAAGCTGCTTTTGGAACTTAGCCACGACAGAAATAGTGCGGTCACGTGTTTCAACTGGACCCAAAGGTAAAAGTTTTGAAGTGTCCCCAAGAATGGAATGCATCTTAGAGACTTAATCAGAATGGTCCAACAAGACCACACCAGCACCTTTATCAGGACGAGTAATAACAAAATTGTTATCATTTTTAAATTCTGAACAGCTCTCCGATTCTGTAAACCCCATTTAGACAAAAAAGGGGGATGGTATTGGCATAAGTATGTACCAGACTGTTAAGTGTAGCCCTAAGCCTTCTGAGGTTTAAGTCGGCAAATCAGCGAAGATTATATATATATATATATATATATATATATATATATATATATGGTGAGATTTAAACACGAAAACTGAGAAGTCTAAACCTTAAGGTTACTATAAAAACTAATCTAAAAAAGTAGACTTCCTCGGTGTAACCTTTGATCTAGTCGATAACACTTATTCTCCCTACTTAAAAACTAACGCTAATCCTATATACATCTACTTTAAATCTAACCACCCTCGAACAATCATCAAATATATACCCTCCTCTATTGAAAAGAAAATTAGTAACAACTCCTCTAATGAAGATATCTTTTATAAACATAGCGATATCTCAATTATAGCAAACACAATAATAACAACAATAAGAAGCGAAAATCAGTTGTTGTAAGTTCACATTTAACCAGATAAGTACTAAGTTAAGACATAAATTCCTCAAATTAGTTGAGAAACAGTTCTCTAAAAATAACCCCCTTAGCAAAATGTTTTAACAGAAATACTTTTAAATTGAGCTATAGCTGTATGTATAACCTTGAGAAGATCATGAAAATTTAATAATCGAAAGTTAAACAGATATAACAACCTAAGCATTCAACAAAATCCTAAAATAAATAATGATCACAACAACGAAAATTGAAATTGCCGAAAACCTCTTGAGTGTTTATTGCAAAAGAGATATCTAACTGATTCTACAGTCTACCTATGCTCTATTTATGTCACCAAGGAGAAATTAATACCACACCACTACCAAGGAGGAATTACTACTAACTCCTTCTACAAGTCCAACCCAATGAAAACCATTATATCTCAACCCCTTCCTTTACCTAAGCTAACCTCTGGGCTTAAATGTTTTCCTCATTCTATTATCATAAGGGGGCGAAGAATGCATGCCTTAAAATGACATATTAAAAATGGCCCCATTAAGATTTATCTGAAATTACAAATAAATAAAGACTATTTACGCTCTCACACCCTGATTGAGCACTCTGGAAGAATAGTAGACTTTGAAAAAAATAGCTACTCTAGCATCTACGCATCGTTCATTCAGCAATGAATTAGAACACTCTCAGCTATTGGGCGTCTATAATGATAATAAATAAGTCTGCCTCCTTCTACCGAGCGCCCATAGCTCAGAGGTAGAACCGCCGACTGACGCCAATTCGGTCGGTTTTCAATCCTGGGTTAAAAGCAATCGGTTGTCTAACCGTACTGATGAGCTATGATACAAAGAAACAGATCTGTCTGCGGATGACTACACACATATATATATATATATATACTAGCAGTTATAGCCCGGCGATGTTCAGGTGTAATGAAAGCTTTAAAACTAATCCATGTTCCTGGAGCTCAGACTCTTTGGACGTTGGCACGAAAGACTAAAAGCAATAGTTGTTTCCAGTTCAAGCGAAACCATAGACTGAAAGAAAAATGAATGGATGTAAGTCAAATTTTGATTTCCTGGTATTGATATCAAATAAGTTTTTTCGTCGTAAACTGAATTTTGAAGGCTAAATAAGTCCTCTGAGTAAATGGTATCATGACTGAGACTATGAACTGCAATTATACCTACTTAGAGCCAAACCTGAAGGAAAAACTAAAATAAAAGGGCTGAAAAAATACAGACACAGGCAGATAAACCTGACACACGCACAAACATCTTGCCATATATATATATATATATATATATATATATATATATATATATATGTATGACAACGAAAATATCATAGTATCATCCACATGCAAAAAAGGCTAAAAACAAAAGAACCGTTATTTATAAAAAAAAAAAAAGAAAAACTTAATACTCAATAATATTAACTATGAACACGCTAACAATTTACTGTGTTCGGAACATAAAACGTACACATTACTCGACGAACATTCATAACACAACGTACATTCTGGTACAGGTAAATAACATCATTCCTCGATAAAGGCTAAAAGTATAGCCGAAAATGCTCAGATAAACAGAACTTTTGGATAATTTTTATATAATTTATGTCCTGAAAGAAAAAAAAATCATAAAATCGCATGAAAAATTATATAAAAACTTAACATAATACCTTGCCTGTCATTTTTACAGAATTCCATGAATTGTATATATATATATATAATTCCAAGTGAAGAGGACTCAAGGTTTTTTTTAATTTGAGTACTCTGACATTTATTTTTTTATAAACAGTGCTCTCTCTAATTATATATATATATATATATATATATATATATATATATATATATATATATAAATCAAAATAATAACTAATCCGTAAGTATGTAGGCTGTAAATTTATACTAAGATAAATCATCAAAAAAACCACTAACAAACAGAACCTAATTCCGTTACAATCCGGTTCACTGAGGCGTCGGATAAATGGAGAGAAAAAAAAAGAAATCCGCGGAACAAGAACAAAGCATTCAATACTCCGCAGTAAAGAAAAAAAAACCCAAACGGAACCAATCACAAGAAAAAGTGCTCAGCCTTTGCCCTGACGATCCGTAGTGTGAAACCGCGGTAGGTTTTGGCTCGCTTTAGATTTTTTTGTGTATATATATATATATATATATATATGTGTGTGTGTGTTACTTAAATACTTTAATCCAAGCGGAAAAAGCTGTTGAATGACCATTTCGACATGAAATCCCCGAAGGGGATAACACATCACCTCAGCAACAAATTCTATCCCGAAACTGGAGATCTCCATTTCGGGATAGCATTTGTTGCTGAGGTGATGTGTTATCCCCTTCGGGGATTTCATGTCGAAATGGTCATTCAACAGCTTTTTCCGCTTGGATTAAAGTATTTAAATAATATATATATATATATATATATATATATATATATATATATATATATGCTAATGATCGAGTAACATTTTGTACTCGACCAATTCTTTCTTCCATCCGTAAGGGTACCCTCCCCACTCATCATGTTATTTACGTAATTTACAAATTTGAATGTAGATGCGGAACGACTACAAAGAGAGGACGTATCAACGGTTGAATTTTAGAATTAAACAACATATACCTCGTAGAATTTGTAATCCTACCGCTAGTAGTAGCCAAATTGTGGACCGTTTCACCATTCTATCACGGTCCCAATCTTTATATCATTTAAAGGTGCTAGAGCTAATGTACATCAAGTCCCGCAGGCTGTCTCTCTGCAAACAGAAAGATTGCCTTCTGGGTTTAAATGCCACTGGACTCTAGTTCTCCTTGCATTTTTTCTCGCCCTCCTCATTATCATCGTTTAATGTATATGCTTACCATTCCCAGAATAAAACTTGATAAGCCCTGGGGCGGAACCGGATGTTTTCTTTTTTAGTTTTTAGTAAAAATGTCATGTAATTTACGCTTATTCCTAGATTATAAAATCCGCCTTCTTCTACCGAGTGCCCATAGCTCAAAGGTAGAATCGCCGACTGATGTCATTTCGGTCGAGTTTCAATCTTGGTTAAAAGCAATCGGATGTCTATCAACAGACAGATTCATTTGATGAAACCTTGGTAGGTTCGTTGGCTCTATGTTAGCTTCTTACTTATTTATTTGTTCTGCTATTGTATTGAGCGCTTTACGTGTTAGGTTCCTCATCTCGGGGTTTTTTCATCCGACTAGTACTTTGACTAATATCCAAGTGCTTAGTTTGTTTCATTTTTGTTTCCTCTTTTTTTGTTTCCATTTTTTCCCCTCCGCGTTTATACTGGGTGGGTTTTTCGAGACGTATTCAAAGATACATTTACAGTTATATATATATATATATATATATATATATATATATATGCCCGGATTCTCTTTTGGGTTATATATATATATATATATATATATAATAACAGAATATATATATCTATATAATAACAAAATGATCAGATACTCAGAGAAACCCAAACGTAAAACAACGAATTTGTTCGCATGAAGAGAATCAATTTTAGACTCGAAACACGTGTAGCGCAAACCATGACAAATTACTACTCCATAACTTCTATGAATACCAAACAATAAATATATATTTTAAAGAAAACGTTCACGGCTTCTCACACACTTTATTTTGTACTAATTACTCTCGTTGGAACAACCCTATTCCTTTATTCCAATATATATATATATATATATATATATATATATATATATATATATTGTAAGGAATTATTTGGACATTAATTTTTACCGATAAAATAAATCAGGCTGGTAGATATATATATATAAAATACTGTTTAATTAAAAACAGAATATCTACTTAAATACGAGTATCGTTAAAAATAATGTCCAAATAATTCATTACAAATTGTCGGTTGCTTATAACCAAGTTTCGTTAAAAAATTCGTTAATTTCCGTCACTTGTTTACATATATATATACATAACCCAAAAGAGAATCCTGGCATTGTAAAGTTATGGGGTAACAACTTATTATAAGAAAGTTGAACTGAGATTATGCAACCATCAACAATTGAAAATTATAAAAAAAATATTAAAAAACCATTAGCCATATAACAACCAAAAACTCAAAAATCGAAATCCATGACTTAGCAAAAAAAACTGGCTTAAAGATTTGAGAAAAACCTCTGTTTGCAATAAACAAGAAAAGTTGATTGACGGGAGATAAAATATTTGAAGGAGCTCAGCAAAATATATGAAGTCAGATATCGATAGCGAGATAATATGCCGTGTCTCGATAGTCAATCAGTTAAGTGCCATACGTGATACACGCTTGGGCGATCATGTCTCGAAAAATACATGAGTGACTTAGCCAGAAGATTATCCCGCAGAAGGTTGCCGTAACTTTCTACTTTAGACTGGTTGCCAGATAAGACTATAGAACTCAGTCTGTCCCATTATTTAACCCATAACTGGAGGGAAGAGACGGATTAATAGCTTTCCCAAGAATATTTGTGCGTAAGTTAATGCAAGGAGTTCAACTGGAATTCGAAGTCTCTTTGCTTAAAAAAGGCAACACACGAACTGTTAAATTTTGTTAAACATCAAAGAAAGAAAACTGTAAGTTGGGTAAAGAAGTACATGAAAACTGAACTCATTTACGCATTTTTAACAATGAATTTTGAGCTGCTTGCAGGGACATGATAGCTAGACAAGAGTCTTAATCCTTATGTAGCAAATAGTCAGCCAACAAAATTTCGAATACAACAGTTAGAGATGGAGAATCGAAGAATACTAAATGTGATAAGTTTAAAATGTGCATTCTGGTGCAGTGGATATCGGCTCGGAACGAGAAATCTGAGAGACAAGTTCGAATTCCATTTGAATTCGTTGCATTCACTTACTCCCAAATAGTCTTGGGAAAGGTATTAATCCGTCTCTTCCCTCCAAGTTTAGGAAAAGTATGAACCCATCACTTCTCTCTCCAGGCCAGATTGGATTCCATAGTCATTATTAGTAAGCAGCCTACTGCAAAACATAATGGCAACCCATGACGGGAAAACCAGTCACGGATCGAAAAAGAAATGATCGCCCAAGCGTGTTTCATGTATGACACTTAACTGATTGTTAGTTTGAATAATTCATAGATTTTTTTCTGAGTATAGAAAATTGCTGTATTGGCTTCATTAAGAAGTCTTTTAATAATGCAGCTAACAACTAAGAAGCTTTAAACAAAAGGGTGAGACCTAGATGCCAATCTAGTAGCACGCATAAATTCATGAGGGCAAAGCATTAAGGAAATAAGCCTCGTCAGAGCAATTGCGATGAAAATATTTTGAGAAAAGAGAGAGGGAAGCCACGTCCCGTCGCATATTTATTCCAAAAAGCTGACCTTTAAATTCTAAAATGTTGTCTCTTATTCTGCAGTGGACATAGATATATGATTTTTAAGCTCTGCTTAGAAGTGGCATAAGACCGAAAGTATGGGCTACCCAGTGAGGATCGGACTCACTACCTAATTGTAATAGGCTTTTGCGAATCAAGCTTGCTAATTATTACACCAGGTAGAGGTGCCTTACAGATTTTCTAAGCGTCGCTTAGAGGCGGCACAAGACCAAAAGTATGGAATACTTAGTGACGATCGAACTCACTACTCAGTTATAATAGGTTTGAACGAGACAAGCTTGTTAACAATTATTCCACGTTGATGTCCCCATATGAATAGCGATATATATGAGAACGGAAAGGAAGACTCATACGAAGTACTCTATAAACAATTAAAATCCTGCTCGTTACAGTTGAAGAAGTGTTTTAAAAATTGATGAAAGCCATAGAATGTCAACGAGTCAAAATTGTTGTGAAATAACAAAATTATATAATAATTTTGCTCGTTCCTTCCTTAGTTATTTAGTTAGTTACTTAGTTACAAAGTTCGTCCGTCCGTTACGCCACTGAACACACTTACTCTCTACACGAGATTTTCCTTCCCCTCTATCTTTTTATAATCTATAAACTCTACTTACCTCAGGCTTTCTCTCACCTTTGCCAAACGGAAGGGTAGTAAAGAGAGAGAGAGAGAGAGAGAGTAGGAGGAGGAGAGAGCCTATAGCATTACCGTAGCAGTAAGGTCAGGATTGATTAAATTACAGATCATCAAATTTTGTAAAGGATATCGGAATATATAGTAAGTGCACTATGGCAACAGTATTCAATGAACGATTTATAAATAAAAAAGACCATGTTCCATATAATCTGCATATTAATATCCTTTTTTAATTTTATAACAATTGGAGTAGATAGACTAAACTATCGCCCGGTTCACACTCCACCCACGTCTATGGAACAGGTGAAAAGGCTCATCCCTTTCTTCCTGTTTAGGATGCGGTTTCTGGTTTTCTCTTTTCCAATCTGTTCACTCCTATGTAGCCCCCTGCACATCAGTGGCGTTACCGCCTTGCTCGGGGTGATGTGATTAAAAAAAATAATATTATATTAACAAAGAGATATATTTATTCGGCACATTTTCAGTATACTTGAATATTCACATCGGATGGGTGATAAAAACTGGTACTGCATAAACGTTAACTTGCAAAGAAAATCTGATACATTATATATATCAGTCAGTCAGTTAAGTGCCATCCGTGATACACGCTTGGGCGATCATGTCTCGAAAGAGACATGACTGACTGGGCAGAAGATTATCCCGCAGTATGTTGCCATTGCTTTCTGCGGTAGACTGGTTACCAGCCAAGGCTATATAACTCAATCTGTCCTGCTATTTAACTCATAACTGGAAGGAAGACACGGATTAATACCTTTCCCAAGGGTATTTGCGCGTAAGTGAATACAATGGATTCAACTGGAATTCGAACTCGGCTCCCCGGTTTCTCGTTCCGAGCCGTTATCCACTGTACCACAATACACACACACACACACACACACACATATATATATATATAAAGAGAGAGAGAGAGAGAGAGAGAGAAAGATATGACTAAACACTACATACTCACTTTCTGTTTCACGCATCATTGTGTTCTTCAACCAAGCTGAACATTGCACTGAGGCGTGAAACATACTCTCTAAATCTGGAAACACTTTTTTTCCTATATCAAATAGTTTGACTTTTTAAATATAGCAAAGCTTAAATTTATCATATTTCTCTTCTATTTAAGCTTCATCAGTTCTGTGGTGTGTTTTTTTTTATTGGTCGGGAAAACCTTAGGTGTTTTTGTATTGTCATTTTAGTGTGTGTAACGCGTGTACGCTTGAATTTTAATATGCATTTTGTGTTAGTCTGGTAGTATATATGTTTAATTCCCGAAGATGGTCGTAGGATGAACTTGCGGAAGTTAGTTGTGCCGGTACGTGCGTTGATTGGGTATATTTTGAAGTAAAAGACTTCAACTAAATGGAACACAGTTATCTGGATTCTTAGATTCTTTAAGTATGGGTTTTATGAACGTTAGTTCCAGTGACTTTACCTAATATGTTATATCTGGCTACAGCAATCGTGAAAAAATATCTTGACTCAAGGACACATGGCCCAGTGGATACGGCTTTACTAAGTTCCAGTGATTTGACCCAAAGAGTTGTGAGTTCAATACCTGGCTACAGCAGTGGTGGACAAATTAGTTAGAGTTGAGTTAAAAGGGAGATAACCACATGGCATCCGGAAGTGACATCGCACATGGAATGAGAATAATATAATCCAATTATCGAAATAAAGGATTAGATTCAAAATTCCTAGTACCTGCAGAAGACTGAAGCGTAAAACGACCGAAATATCGTAAAAATGGCAATAAAGATGAAGACAACTCCCCGAACAGTTTAAATAATGTAAATAAATAAAAAATAATAATAAATATACTGATTGATATTTCGAAATCTGTTGTGGTATCGGTTCTACTTTCTTAGTAAGTAGATCTCTGATCGCCTTGGAGGTGGTGGTTATGAACATACCAATTCAAAATAAGATAATCGAATAGGAAGATAATAATAAAAAGATAATACGTCAGTTAAGTGCCATACGTTTGGGCGATCATGTCTTGAAAGAGACATGACTGACTGGGCAGAAGATTATCACGCACTAGGTTGCCATTGCTTTCTGCGGTAGACTGGTTACCGGCCAAGTCTATAGAACCCAATCTGTCCTGTTATTTAACCCATAACTGGAAAGAATAAACGGATTAATACCTTTCCCAAAGGTATTTGTGCGTAAGTGAAAGCAATGAATTCAGATGGAATTCGAACTCGGCTCCTCGATTTCTCGTTCTGAGCCGATATCCAATGCACCACTACGCACATACGTCACTAAAAAGGTTAATCGTGCAAACGAAAGAACAGAATACTTTCCCAAATATGCTTTAAATGACAGGAAGTAATTGTTGTGGACACATTTAAGAGTCCAGCAAGAAATAATACAAAAAGCAAAATAGGAAATAACGATATATATATATTGAATACAGCAAAATATAATACGTGAAACTCTGTTAGTAGAACTATAAATACAGGTTAGATAGTAATACTATAATTCAGTCCCCGAACTGGGACTCGCAATGGTCGTAAGTTAGCAGTCTTGTCCATCTCAATCTGTCTCTGCCTATCGCTGCTCTTCTGCTTACCTACCTTCTTCTACCACCTCTTGTGCGAAGGAGTATACGTAGTTGTAGGAAGAGTTCAATCCGTTGAAAGGGTGATGCCACCATCACAGTAATTCATCCAAGGTGTCTCAAAATATCTATACACACTTTTACACTCTTTTGAGTATGCAACCACTGTTTCTCATTCACAGAATTAGAGAAGCTTTGGAAGATGGGGGACTTTATTTTCAGCAAGATGGAGCACCATAACTCTATTGTCATGATGGACGATCGTACCTGAATTAAATCTTGGTAAACAGATGGATCGAATCGGTAGAATACATTAGTCGCTCATAAACCTTTATACTTTTTCTTGTGGCGATAAAGCCAGTAACAATCAATAAAATTAAAGATTCCATAGAGCAAGAATGCAGTCAAGTACCTATCGAAATGTTGATTGCTGCATTTTTGATAATATAAGATTTCGGTCGGGATTCAATCCTGGGTAATAAAAGCAATCGGAGTCTAACCGTACTTATGAGCTGTGATACGGCGAAACAGATCTGCGGATGACAATATTTACGCACTCACACCCTGATTGAGCGCTCTGGAAAAATAGTAGACTTTGATAAACAGAAGCTACTCTGGCATGTACGCATCGCTCATTCAGTGAAATGAATTAGAGCGGTCTAGCTATTGGGCGCGTATAATGATATGCGCTAAAACGTCTGCCTACTTCCACCGAACGCCCATAGCCCAGGGGTAGAGTCGCCGATTGACGCCATTTCGATCGGGTTTCAATCCTGAGTAAAAAAGCAATCGGAGTCTAACTGTACGGCGAAACAGATCTGTCTGCGGGTGACAATATATATATATACGCACACGGACACACACACACAGAATATAGTAGATATTAATTATATATATATATATATAGAATTAATTTCTACTAGTTTAGATATTGAAAGTTGTAATATAAAATGTGCTTCTTGATATTTCTTTAGTAAGATTTTTTAAGATATTTTCTTTAGTAAGCTCTTCTGCTTGGCATTCACGCCGTATGGCCCAATTTCACTGTTTTTGGGTGTCAATCTGAAGACAGTGAAGAGAATACGAAAATAGTTGGATGAGTCTAATATTGATTACGAAGTCGTTTGAAGTGATCACTAGAGATGGCGACGTTATGCGTTCATTCATCTTTACACACGACCTCAGGCTCAACACGGAGTCTTATATCAAGTGCCTTGAGGAGGTAGTGCTGCCCTGAGTGAAAGACTATATATATATATATATATATATATATATATATATATATATATACACTTTTCGGAGATGAAATATATGGCAAATTAATATATCGAAGATTTCTAACGAAAGATCCGCCTTTCTTAAAAAGGTTAATGAAGGTTGCTTTGCTGCAGAGTTATCCGTAACTGAAACGTTAAAGCCTTGAGGAGGTAGTGCTGCCCTGAGTGAAAGACTATATATATATATATATATATATATACACTTTTCGGAGATGAAATATATGGCAAATTAATATATCGAAGATTTCTAACGAAAGATCCGCCTTTCTTAAAAAGGTTAATGAAGGTTGCTTTGCTGCAGAGTTATCCGTAACTGAAACGTTAAAGCCTTGAGGAGGTAGTGCTGCCCTGAGTGAAAGACTATATATATATATATATATATATATATATATATATATATATACACTTTTCGGAGATGAAATATATGTCAAATTAATATATCGAAGATTTCTAACGAAAGATCCGCCTTTCTTAAAAAGGTTAATGAAGGTTGCTTTGCTGCAGAGTTATCCGTAACTGAAACGTTAAAGCCTTGAGGAGGTAGTGCTGCCCTGAGTGAAAGACTATATATATATATATATATATATATATATATACTTTTCGGAGATGAAATATATGGCAAATTAATATATCGAAGATTTCTAACGAAAGATCCGCCTTTCTTAAAAAGGTTAATGAAGGTTGCTTTGCTGCAGAGTTATCCGTAACTGAAACGTTAAAGGCGGCCTGACTTAAACTTAATTTCTCATGATGAAAAAATGCAGGTGCGCCAATTCACATGTCACCTAATCTGTCATGGTCGCAGGAGTACAATCCTCTTATATTCATATCAACCAAACCTGTCGTGTCCCGCATCTCATAACTCACGGTAGAAGTATTACATGGATTGCAGCCTTTGCAGCAGTGGTGTGTCTCCAGTAAGTCTGCTTTTGATAAGGACCACCAATCTTTGTTGGTCTGGGGCAAGAAATGGCTCGTAAATTTTAATGCTTTCTAAACAAAGCTCCTTTAACCACCATAGACAAATCTTTCTACCTTCCGACAGTATGGATCACGCTAGTCTCCCAGAAACCAATATACTGCGCCTCCTCGGTCTCACTCTCTCAGCTTATCTCAAGTGGAATGACTAGATTGATTCAATAGCCACAGCTTGTAAATCGGGTCACTGTGTCGGGCCAGGATGTTTTTGTCGTCAGAATTCATCTTGCAAATATACAAATCTACCATTCGTCCGTGCACTGAAGACTGTTGTCATATCTGGTTGATGCTTCTGTTAATCTTCTCGGTGTTCTCGAAAAATTCGAAAGAGAATCTGCAATATAATCGATTCTGAATTGGCAGCTTGACTTCAGTCACTTTTTTAGCGACGTGATTTGGCTTCCCTTTCTTTTTTTTACAAATATAATCATAGTTTCTGCTCTGACAAACTTATCTTCCTCTGTGGTATATCAGTGATTTATACCAGAGCGACATATGCTGCATAACATGGAAATGAAAACGACATATATGTTGGATACATTTCGATGGAACTACGATTATTAATTCGACTACGGGGTCCCAAAACTTATCTTCTCTTTTATAAAGTTATTTGCATTTTTCACGCTGATAAATAGTCGATATTCGCGCTTAATAAAATGACGACCGCAACCCGTTTATATGAGCAAATGTAGACAGAATATCATTTATTCGCTCATCAGGTGACGTGTCGTAGAGTACCAGATAGGTTCAAAGGTGTTAGCACATACGCATCGAGGCGCCAGATGCCGCTCTCGTCTGTTGTTTTCTCTGTGTCTTTCTCTGTCTGGGTTCCGATCTCAAAATGCTCACGTAGTGCTTACTACTATCAGCAACCTCCCTTTTATATATGCGACTACGTCATGTTTTAACACATTGTTTACATATTATCTGACCTTGGCTACGCTGGTTTCAAAACAATCACATATTTTCTTGACACGAGGAGTTTTGCTCGCATTCTTAACTTTCACAACAATCAAATATTTATTTAAAAAAATGTCTATTTTTTCTTTACTAGTCAGTTTTTTTTGCATATTTTTTTTTTTTTTTTGCTGTTTCATAAAAATACATTTCTTCAAGAAATTATTTCTTAGCTCAGATAATCTACAACACTTGGTGCCCTGGTGAATTTACTAGGGTTACTAGATTGGCAACTAGTTTCCACCCTTTTACAGTCAAAATATAACTACCACTTCTACTCAGATACCATCTTTCATCTCCCTGATTCCGATCTTTCTCTCATCCTTTCCCCGCCACCCTCTGTATATTGTTCTTCCTTCATGCCTTACTCTCACGTAACGCTCTGTGCACCAGTATTTCTATCTTTCTCTTATCCTTTCTCTAACAACCCCTATATATTGAGCTTCTTTCTTCTCGCTCTCCTCTAATGTAAGACACTGCCCACCAGTGACAATACCGCCTTGCTTGGGACGAAATTATTATAAAAATCCGATTCTATCCCTTTTCAAGTTAGTTTTGAATTCAGATTTCAGAATTTTATTTCTCCTAGAATGTTCGCGAAATGACAATCAGAGACTCGTGAGCCCTTTGAAGTGGAGTTGCTAGGAGAAAATATAGATTTGTTTTTCTGAAAGTCTTACTGTAAAAATGAATATATCAAGTCAGTTAAGTGCCATGCGTTAACTGACTAATACATATGCATGTTTATTTCGATCTATAACAGTCAGTGCCATCTTGGGGTATCATGTCTTCAAAAAGACATGACTGACTAGCAGAAAATTTTCCTGCAGTAGGTTACCATTACTTTCTGCGGTAGAATGGTTGCCAACCAAGACTATAAAACCTAATCTGTCCTGCTACTTAACCTATTTCTGAAGGGAAAATAGACTGATTAATACCTTTCCAAAGATTTTTCTTACACATAAGTGAATGCAACCAATTCAACCGGAATTCGAACCTTGCTTTCCAGTTTCTCATTCCGAGTAGATATTCATTGCACCAACGCCCATCCGTGTCTATATACATATCTATTATCTATATACATATCTATTACTTTTTACCCTGAAATAGGAAGCACCTGTATGCAAGAATTGTGGCTTTTTATTGATATTTTTTCAAACAAGCGTTAAATCTTTTCCAGCAAGCTATATCCGGGGTCACCTCAGTTGACAGAGGATATCCAGAGATGACCTAATATATGTGATCACAGTCGAACGACATCCGGATTTGACCAAATGGTTTAACAGCCTCATGAATGCATATTTATGAAGATTGGCCTCCAAAAATCATAAGGTTTCGATTTAAATCTCGTTTTCTTGTCTCTCCCTTGACTCTTTTTTGAACAGTGAGGCGGCAAAATCTATGAACTTCATTATTTCTAGATGCTTCGTGATGCCGTTAAGTATTTCTCGCTTGATTAACCCGTCATAGTGAAGTGTGTTTTTTCCTTTTTTTTATTTTAAATATTCACTGAAGACCACCCCAAATATCCGGAAATATGTGTTTCTTTTGATTAACTGTGAAAGTTTTTTTTTTTAATTTCCCTTTTGCTTTTTATGAGTTGTGGTCCTTCAGAAAGACGACGACCATGACTTTTTCTAACTCCAAGTCCTTTGGAACTCTTTGCAATATTTATACTATCCATTTGCAAAAGCTTGTTAGGTAGGTTACTCTCGCCTTTATTAAGTACTGTAAGTGCCAAATTCTTCAAACCGTCTTTCCTCATTATATATCCAAGAAATTTCAACTGTTTCTGTTTGATTCTATATAGAATTGAAATTTTATTTCCGTTTTCCATAAAACATCTTCGTTGCTTCCATGTTCGGTCAATGTTATAGGATTATTCTGTAGCACGACATTTGTGTTGTATCCCGTCTCTTCTTCATCCTTCAAAACAGAGGTCAACTTTTTTCTTGCTATATTGCGATTTGGGCTTTTAGAATCCTTCGTTGTGTTAACAGCAAACGTATTTTTATACAAGTCAAGGTCAGTATACTTGTTCTGCAATATATTTTATATTGTAATATATGTAATAATATATCAACCATATTAACAGAAATAAACTTTTTTCAAAAATATTTTTTTAGTTTTTATTAAACCTTGCACTTTCATGGTCTTAGCTAATTGCTCAATATCGGCAACTTAGTTTATTACTTTGACTTTTACAAAATTTTCTAGATATTCGTTTGTCAGACAACTTTGTTGTGGAATTAACACTAGTTTTATGCAAGATAAAATTTGCTCACGGGAATAAATTGAACAAAAAACCGAAAGTAAAAACAGTTATCTTCAAACAAATCGAAACATCTCGGGAGTGTTGTCTAACAGTTGCGAATACCACAGACTTTTCTAAATTTTCGCCTTCCAGGGACTTCCTTATTTCAACAAATCGTGCCATTGGAAATTGCTTGGCGTGCCAGGTGTAGTACGCCTGCCGTATTTTTGGCGGCCCCTGTTTTAAGAAAATTCCAGGTATTCCCTGCTGTATAAAAAAACTGGTATTACACAAGAGTTCAGCACTCTTCTTTTTTTCTAAACAAAATTTACTTGTTTCTTAATAATTTGCTTAGCTTTTGAAAGGCAACTTATTCTATCTAAATGCACCATCGGATTTTGTCATATTTTCCGTCCTCTGTTAAAGCACATCCTGTATATTCAACATGCATCAATTGATCGTGTATTGGCCCCTTTCGCTTTTCTTACAATTGATGTTTAGTCCTTTCTTCTTGATTTCCGTTACTATTTTACCCAGGAAGTTCTGTAGTTCTCTTTTTTTATAACAAAATGTGTTACTATGTTAACGTTAAATTACGTATTTATTTTATTTAATAAGATGCGTTCTGCAGTCTATGGCTTTTAAATTTCTATTTGTTTTATGCTTTCTTGAAGTGATGGTTGGTTGGTTGTTTGATGTTTTATCGAGCTCTATAGGTTATTTAATGCCGAAACCTAACATTTTAAACCCAATTGGATGCTCTTAACTACCGATAAAATGTATTGTTGGTTGATTTTGTTTAGTGTCATATCAAACATGTTGATTGGTTTTGTTTATTTATTTAGTGCAATATCAACACCCAGGAGTTATTTAATGCCAAAACTAAACATTTTGTACACAATTTTATGACTTCAACCAAATATATTTTAAATATAATTGAATACACTTAAACTACAGACGAAATATATTCTATTGGTAGTCATTATACCATAAATATCTATTGGTATTTTTTAATATTAAATTGTAATTTCTTTATATAAGTATGTAAATAATTTTTTTATATAAAAATATATGTTCACAGTATTTTATTTTAGATTGAGGTTTGCTGTTAGTTCATAACTGAGACTTTAACAGGTGTTACCACTCGGGCTCAGGTGGACCTAGGAACACCTTTAGGCCGGATAAAGTTTATCGTCATAACCAGGATTGGAGTTATAATCTCAAGAATAATATCAACATCCAAAACTTTCTTCTTCATATTACCAATCTGGCCAAGTTACATTGTTTTGAATCCAAATCCACTGTTCATATTTAATGTCAATCTCTTTGAAAAGAAAGATGAAAATTTGAATGGACTTGAAATGTTAAAGAACAGCACGAAACAAAAGGAGTAAATCTTAATATTAATTACTGTTCAACTTTCTGAAAATGAGTCTTTTAGTTTTATTTTATCGAACGAACATTTTCACTTATTCAATATTAACAATTCTCTTCAAATATTATTAAACATTTTTACATGAGAATGCTCAAATAAGCAAGTACACTTTTACACGGGAAGGGACAACTCAGTACCACCGATTCATCACCGCCGACTTAGCGCTGGGTTAACTCAGGTCCGAAGAAACTTAGCACAAAAAAAAAACTTTTTTATAACCGAATAAAGGTAATTTATTAAGGTATAAAGTCTAATTAGTGAATATTTTTCTTCAAATGAGGCATTTGAAAAGGCATTATTTAAAATATGAAAGAGTTGTTTTTGTTTTAAATTGTTTTTAATAAGGTAAATTGTATAGAAAATCATTTTTAATAAATTTAATTGAAAAATAAAAAATAATTCAATAATACACTTGTTAATTATTTTTTAATAAAGTAAATTGAAAACTTGAAAAAACAAAATGAAGCGGTTTATTGGTTTTAATTATTTTCAACAAAATAAATCGTAATGTAATTTATTTTTAGTAAAGTGAATTGACATTATAAAATCAAATTTTATGGCAATTTAATCGTAATTGTTCCAGCGAATCACTGGATGCCCCTTACTTTCGGCTTTGTGCCACATCTAGGCTGTGCTTAGTAAATTGCCATAAAATTTGATTTTATAATGTCAATTCACTTTATTAAAAATAAATTACATTACGATTTATTTTGTTAAAAATAATTAAAACCAAAAAACTGCTTCATTTTGTTTTTCAAGTTTTCAATTTACTTTATTAAAAAATAATTTTATACCACGTGTAAATGCCCCAGAATATGAACTAGTTTTTGTTTTTAATTATTTTAATAAATGAAATCTTAAAGAATTTTATTTTTTATAAATTGATATATAGAAATAATTTTAAATTTGTTGTTAAATATTTTTAATAAAGTAAATAAAAAATTACAAAACAAAATGAAGCAGTTTTTTGTCTTCAAGTATTTTTTAATAAAGTAAATCGTAATGTAGTTTATTTTTTAAAATTTTGCAATTTCTATTTTTTCTGCAAGAGCCAATAATGAAACTTATAACAACCAGAGAAGAAGATCTATGTAAACCAACACTTTACTACTTGGGTCACGTGTCTCATCGATAATGTGGGGTTTATGATCACATTGAAACCACGTTAAAATATCTGTTCCCGTACGATTACCGAAGTTAAGCAACGTCGAATTTAGATCGATAACTGCTTTATTTTTTATTTAGTTAGTTCTGGCTAACCACCAGTAATTTTACATGGACTTCTGGGGTCTATATGTATCCCGGTTGAGAAATACTGGTTTAAACACACGCGATGTGACATGAAGAACTGGAATAACTACTCCTGCTAATTTTAAACTGGTTTCACGCATAAAATACGATTCGATACTTGCTGTTACAACCAAACTAGCAGCAGTAGAACTATTACTAGAATTAACTAGAATTGGTTGATCCATTCCATCGTAGTTTACATGATCAAACAAGTTTACTTTGGTCAAACAAGAAAAATTGAAGTGGTGTTGAGACATCAATCATCTTTTTTAGCTATTTTGAGGACGCTGAATCGGAAAATGAGCTTACTTTTTCGTGGTTAGCTATTGTTTCTCCTCTACAAGAATACATCATTTTTCGGGAAAAAAAATTGTTTTTCATTTTTCTTCTGTATATAGAATATTGATCGATAGCAATATTTCTCAAAGTAAACAGTAAAAACCTACCAATTCGTATTTAGACCAACAAATATTGATCTGGTTATTAAGAAATACTTTTTTAAAAAATAGCAGTCAAACCCTAATTCTTAAAAAATACCACGATTGCATATAAGAAGACGAACAATTCTTTTCATAAAATCATTTAATAAGTTAACAGTAGGAATAATATCTTCGTGAACATAAGAGTTATGGTAAAAATTTTATTTTCCTGATTGTCTGTCATGTACAATGTTATTTACGAGTCTTTTGATCCTTCATCAGTAGTCATGCGTCATTTTTGTCCCACTGTTCCTGGCAGCACTTCCGTTGTTTTGATATCCTAATGGAATCATTCTCCTTACTCTTCACTCACATCACCGCAATTATCTGAAAACTAATCAAGATGGCTGTATAAAAAATGAATCTTAATACTCATATTAGCATATTATTGATAATGTTTATCAGTTAATTTGAATTTTCGCGATAATTTGAAAAAAATTCGGTACTTCTATTGTTAAAATTTGTCTACGGCTATATCGTGTTGAATGCACCGGTTCCCGTCCGATCACCGAAATTAAGCGACATTTGAACCTGGTCAGTACTAAAATGGGTGATTATTTGGGAATAGCAGGTGCTGTAAACGTGAGGACCAAGAATGGTCTAGCGGTCCTCCAGGCATGGAGGTTGGGCGCAGGGCTAACAACCCTGCCCCGTAAAAAACAGTTTGTTACAGAAACAGCAACAAAACGTTGCTGTCCTATGCACCAATGGGTGTGATGGATAAATGATGATGATTTTTAAACTTTTGACTCAAAACACGTTTTTCTTATAAAAAGAACAGTTTATTTCAGGTGGCTGACAAAACTTGTTCAACCTACCTGAAATCTGATTGGTTTCTACGATCTTTATCGGCCAAGATCATTAATTGATTTTTTGTTTTTTTCAAAAAATGAACAATTTTAGTACAGCAAAAACGGTAGCTAAGCATCAAAATCTAAAATCATTTTCGGAATTAGAACCACAACGTGTTTTGTTTCTTAGCTCGAAAAAGCATGTTGACAATTGATTAATGTTATCGACAATCGATTACTGCATTTACCAATCTGATGATGCTTACCTAAGTAAGCAGCAAGCTAAACTACACACTAGAAGTTTATCATCGAGATTTGGGTCTTACCCACTGACTTGTTTGCGTAGATTAGACTTGACAGAAGTTAAACTCCCGCCAGCACAACTCTTCGTGTCTTAGAAGCAGGCAAGTCACTTCATGTCAAGGCATTTGATCTTCGAGTGGATAAAACAAATCTTAATAAAATCGAATTTGAATTCAAGTGCGAGCTTTCCATATTTTATGTCAATAGTTTTCTGTTACTCTTTGCTTGTTGATTAATGATCTGGATACTAAGAAATACCTGGCCTGTTATTGCAATTTTCTAAGCGTCGCTAAAATGCGGCACAAGGCTGAAAGTATGAGACACCCAGTGAGGATCGAACTCACTACTTAGCCGAAATAGCTTTAGCGATACACACAAGCTAATAATTATACCACGTTAAATGTTATGATCTTGCATAAAAACATTTCTTTTTTTAAATGAAATGCTCGTTTATGTCCGGATTACGACTCTCTTAACCCTTGAGGTTGGTCGGTGTACCTCAGCCCTAGCAACGACGTATGTGTCTAGGAAAAGAGAGTTTGACGTAATCCGTTCCTCATTAGATGATATTTAAATTTAAGAGTTGTCAATTTAGACTGGTTTTTACCCAGGTCTACAGAACCCAGTCTACTTTAATTTTAACCAGAGCGAAAGCGACGAAAAATGGACACAAGGGATTAATTCGTCCCGCGGATTCCACTTTTCCGCGCCGATATCCGTTACGCTTCCTGCAGTGGTTTATGTACGCATTACTTATTAAATACTTGATAAGTTAACGATTAGAAAACATTTATCTTGTTAACTGTTGCAGCTGTAGAGATTTTGATCGTCATTGCTCGTATTATATTTTTAAACTTTTTTGAAATAGTATGAGAAAATGGAAAAAAGTTTTGGTCCTTTAGGGCTACATGGGATTAAATGTGTTATACTGTAGAGATTAGAGATACACACAAACGAAGATTGCCGGAAATTTTAATTTTTAAAAAATTTATTATTATTAAATTATACTTATACTTATATATATATATATATATATATATATATATATGAAATGAATTGTTTGAACATTATTATGTCTTTATCGATACTCGTATTTAAGTAGATATTCTGGATTTAATTAATTTAAAAATTAATTTAATTAAATATTTATATCTACCGACCTGATTATTTACGATAAATTGTTATTGCAAAAACGTGTGCCATTCGAACATGCGACCCCTATCTACATAGGGAAAACTACCATTTACGCTGGTAACGTCTTAGACCGCTCGACCATGAATGGCCTCCAGTCTAAACGAGGCTTTAATCAAGCCTATATAACACAATTTTCGATTTATAGTAACAACCATATTTGCTTTGAAATGTATCGTAATGTCAACAAATGTAAACATGTTACGGAAATTAACGAATTTTAAAGAAACTTGGTTATAAACAACCGACAATTTGAAATTAATTGTTTGAACATTATTTTTTTATTTTTTCTATCAAAAATAAAACCAAATAAATTCTAAATATGAAACATTAAATACATCTCAATTTGTAAAAGAAAATAAAGATAACAATAAAGATAAAATAACACAAGAAGAGAGATCATATAGTTAAAGTAAATTATCGAGATAGTAAGATTAAATTTCAAACTTTAGATTTTAACTTTTATTAACTTTTTACAGTATTAAAAAATGATATTTGGTTTACAGTGAGAAGAGATAAATAATATTTAAAACGAGTGCACCCCTGCCGTAAAAAATGATGGCAAAATATTTGAGAGGATTATTAGCTGTTTCCTCACAAGTCATCCCCCATCTCAGCATGACAGGAGGTAATATATATATATATATATATATATATATATATATACTCTTCGTCATGATTATTGCAAAAATATAAAATAATAAGGCACGGTTAAAGAGCAAACATGTGGCAAGAGCTTTCATAATTGGTAGTAAAGTTGAACAACTGATAGTAAGGAGAATGAAGCGAGCCGACGCTACCTCGCTATTGTCTCTCTTCCTCCTCTGAGCGTCACAGGAGGGTATATATATATATATATATATCATTTGTTTTTTTTATTTATTGCGACACGGTAATTTTTATGTTTCGGGGTTTTTATCTATTGAGCAGGCAATGTTAGCTAATTGTTGTGAAAATGATTATTATTTGAAAATAAAAAAAATACGATTGTTTTTGTGGATGTGGAAAGACAGAAAAGTATGTGTGTTCAATTTAACTAATCAGAATAAAGCTCTACTTTAAATTTGGAAAAAAAAATTCTATTTTTGCGGAATACATGATTTCTTTTTAATGGCAAGAGTGTCAGTCGATCAAAACCCCTGTCTAAACTGCATTTCCGTTGATTTATCGATTATTGTTACAAAATTATTATCTTAGTTTTCCTATCATTTTCTAAAACAAAAAAAGAAAGAAAGAAACCATTTTATAGTTTAGATCTGACTTAAATGAACCTTTGAGTGCAATTATAATATTTCATTTCAATTCATTTTATTCCAATTTTTCATCAAACTATCAATTTGTAAAAAATTCAATATCTATCTATTATTAAAAAATAGAATATCCATCTTCGTAAATTTTTAAAATTGATCATATTTTTATTATATTCAAATAAAGTTTTTGATATCTTAATAAGAATCTTTTTATTAATTATATATATATATGTATATAAATATATATATTGTCATCCGCAGACAGATCTGTTTCGCCGTATCACAGCTCATCAGTACGGTTAGACTCCGATTGCTTTTTTACCCAGGATTGAAACCCGACCGAAATGGCGTCGGTCGGCGACTCTACCTAGGCTATGGGCGTTCGGTGTAAGTAGGCAGACTTTTTAGCACATATCATTATACGCGCCCAATAGCTAGAGCGCTCTAATTCATTTCACCTAATGAGCGATATATATATAGGGTTTCTATTTTTTAAAAATTATATATACGGCGTATAATTTCTCAGAATCAAATATATTTTCGATACGTTGGCGATATTTTAAACAAACCCGAGGACAAAAGCAACAACATTAATATTTTTTTACGAGTCAAATGCACAATAACTATATACAGAATGAATCTTCACTTCACAGTATCATTCGTGATTATGTAACACTGACCAATTCAAACAAGAAAATTAAATATATTATCTATTATAAAAAATGTAAAATTGCCAGCCTCATTATCAATAATATATAATTCACCTGCTAAATCTAAACTGCAGAGAATCAGTGTCGTTTAGGAATTTATATGTCCTTTGAAGAATTGTGTTCCTCAACCATCCAAATCCGTAAACAAGATTGGCTTATACCATCACAAAATTGACGAGAAGATTGACCTTGCATCTTTCCCCACAACAGTTCTATTCGATCTCATTTGAACACACATCGAGATCTTCCAAAACCAATCCTTTGTATCAGTGTTGATAATACATCATAAATCATCATCCACATATAAAGAATAAAAATAATGAAGGCATTAATAATAAAAAGAGAAATCCTACACTCAATAACATCATGTTATGAACACGGTAACAATGTGCTTACCGCGTTCGGAAGTTAACATACACAAGATCCTATATGCATAAACTTTCAACATGATTATTCATAAGTAAAAGAAAATTAGTTCTTGATAATGGCTAAAGATATAGCCAAAAGCACTCAAAGATACAAAAGCTTTGGGAAATTAGTCAATAGTTTGAGTTCCTAAAAGAAAAACATTACACGAACATGAAATATGAATATGAAAATTATATAAAAAACTTAATGATAATAACTTGCCTGTCATTACATATATATATATATATATATATATATATATATATATATATATATTTTTTAATTCAGATACTTCAATCCAAGGGAAAAAATTTTCCCTCCCTTCCTTCTTTTATCTCTCTTACCACCTTTTTTCCGTGTTGCTTAAACTTACGTCGATTTAACACGGCTGTCTGTTAATTTTTAGTTACATTCTCTTTTTTTTGCGAACCCAGACGATGTCAATTTTTTCTTTTCTTATTTATTTGATTTTATTCTATCTTTTTCTTTTTCTTTTTCTTTTTCTTTTTCTTTCCCTTTATTTTTATTTTTAATTTTTTTTTCTTTGCAATCTATTTAAAAAGGAAAAGTAGACTAATTTTTCTCCAGTTTCTGAAAGGATTTTTCTGTTGCTGAGGTGATGTGTTGTCCCCCGTGGGGATCTTCATATCGAAATGGCCATTCAACATTTTTGAATTAATCCTTTCTTAATATATATATATATATATATATATATATATATATATATATATATATATAAGGTCTTTATTATAATACAGTTGCTTATCGAACATTACTAATACGTAAACATAAAAAAGCACTCACTTAATTAACATTTCATGTTTTTTGCTAACCGCAGAATTTTTATCGGAGACCATTGCAATTTAAATACATTTTGATCCACACTTAGTACTTTAGACTTATGCTGCATTAAGCTATTTTTAGTAAATAGAAGACCTTAACGTGAAATCGTTGTTAGAAAATAAATCTTGTAGACTAGTGATGCTATAGTGAGTTGGACCATTTCAATTTGTCTCATACTTTGAGTGCTTTTACCAGAAGAATCTGGCATTAATGAAAATTTCTACTTCATACAAATTTCGGAAGTCCTCACAAAGCGCACGAGCTTACATACACGCGCACATTCACACATCAGAGCAATTTTGACATTAGCAAAAAAATAATAAATCTTATATAATTTTACATGAGGGTCATTAATAAAAGAAATATGTGTTATCATTTTAATTTATGAGGTATTGCTACAAACATAGTAGACACTGTGGAGTAAGAGATAACAGCTCGGATTAGGAAATTGGAGAGCCGAATTTGAATTCCAATCGAATCCATTACATTCACTTACATAACTTGGGAAAGGTATGAATACATCTCTAGTTATGGGTAAATAACTGGACTGACTGGGTTTTATAGCCTTGGATGGCAACCAGTCTAGGATGCCATCCAAGATCAATTCTGAATTCAAACTGGAAGGGGTGGGGCTCTATCAGGCTCTCGTGCCCAAAAAGACACCACCTTTGCTAAGACTGCAGTATATGTGGCGCCTCTACGACCCCTGCGAGTTACAGGATAAAAAAAACTTAATTATTATTAAACGAATGTAAAGCAATTTGTGTATTTTATCTTTTTCAAGTATAACGTATGAACAAAAAGCATCGATTTTGTTGTTATGATAAAGCAGCTGAAATATGCAGAGTAATGCTGATTGACACAGTTTGACGTTAGACTTTGTGGCGCATACTGTCAGTCAGTTAAGTGACATATGTGATACATACTTGGACCATCATGTCTCGAAAGAGACATAACTGACTGGGTAGAAGATTATCCCGCAGTTGGTTGCTATTACTTTCTACAGTAGACTGGGTGCCAACCAAGGCTATAGAACCCATTCTACCCTGTTATTTAACCCGTAACTGGAGCGAAGTGACTGATTAATATCTTTCCCAAGGGTATTTGTACGTTAGTGAATGCAAGGAATTCAACTGGAATTCGTATTGCCGCATAAACCTTAAGTTAAATCTTTCTTTCTCACTTGCGTTGTATAACAGTACTTATAATAACAGCACTTATAATAACAATGCTTAAAATGAAGGTGTGTAGAATGTGGTCGTCTCACCACACCATAGATGTTCCATCATTGATCATGGCTTGTGCAGCAGTTTTTGGATGCTGCGGATATTGTGGACCGAGCATGTGAACAATGACGAGGTGTTGGAAAGGATGGAGACGAAAAGGAAATTAATATTGAGCTTCAAGAAGAGACAATTGAATTTCCAGGGACATGCGATGAGGAAGGAGGGCTTGAAGAACATGATACTAACAGGTCAGATAGAGGGAAGGAGAGACAGAGGAAAACAGCGGATAACATATTTGAAGGGCCTGAGCAGGTGGATGACAGAACGGGGACTGAGACACGTTACAAGAGAATTTGTGCTAAGAGCCACCAGAGATAGGGAGATGTGGAAGGCCATGATCGTCTACATCCTGAAAGAACAAGGTACATAGAAAAAGAAGCAGGACAACCACCATATTCACCAGATTGCGTTCCTTGAAACTTTTTACTCTTCAAAAATCAAATCATACTTGTTACTTTCAAGATGTCGAAGAAAATCAAGAGAATGCGACGGGACAGCTGCTCGCTATTCCAAAAAAAAGCAGTTTCAGGAATACTTTCGTCAATGGAAACGACGTTGGATAAAGTGTTTGGCTTCAGAACGGGACTATTTCGAAGGAGATTTAATGTGGAATTAATATGCGTTGTAGTTTTCTTTTTAAGGCACCAGTCCCTATACTTGTTAAACAGAACAAGTACACTAATACTTCTGTAGTATTTTTAGTATTGTCCAGAGAAAAGTAAATACATTTCTAAAATATTATTTGTGGGAAAATCTTTAGTATAGTATAAAGACATGAAGCATATTAAAATCGATTGTATAAATTCAGTTAAGCGATCTAATCCAGTGCATGTGTCAGTATTATAGCATTATTCAACTGACAATTCCTAATCTCAAATAGAACTTGATCCTACACTCTAATCTCTGCAAGGTTGTTTTTCTTTTTTAATCATATCACCCCGAGCAAGGCGGTAAAGCCACTGATGTGCGGGGGGCTACGTAATAGTGAAAAGAGTGGAAAAAGAGAAAGCCGGAAACCACATCCTAAACAGGGAACAAGGGATGAGCCACTTACCTGTTCAATAGACATGGGTGGAGTGTGAACCGGGCGATAGATAGATCTATCTACTCCAATTGAAAAAAAAAAAACAAAGTGAGAAGATTGGAAAAGAGAAAGCCAGAAACCACATCCTAAACAGGGAACAATGGATGAGCCTCTTAACCTGTTCAGTAGACATGTGTGGAGTGTGAACCGGGCGATAGATAGATCTATCTACTCCAATTGAAAAAAAGAAACAAAGTGAGAAGATTGGAAAAGAGAAAGCCGGAAACCACATCCTAAACAGGGAACAAGGGATGAGCCTCTTCACCTGTTCAATAGGCATGGGTAGAGTGTGAACCGGACGATAGATAGATCTATCTACTCCAATTGAAAAAAATAAATAAATAAAAACAAAACATGGCGGTAGATTACTAAGTTTTAACTTAGTAAAAGTCCAGTCAAGAGATATTTGTCTCCAATGCAGTCAGTTTCCAAATAGCATCTGAAAAACGATAAAGATTTTATTAGAGAAAGAATACTAACGTTGGTAATAAAAAGAAGGCCTTCCTATTGTTAAACATTCAGTGTAAACGGGCTGCCAAAAATCAAGTTTAGATTTGAAGAAAGATATCTTTTCCCCAAGCAAAACGATAATGCCACTATGATATTCAGTCAGGCAGGTAATTATTATTCATGATACACGCTTTGGAGACATGACCGACTAGGCAGAAGATTTTCCTGCCGTAGGTTGCCATTAATTTCTGCGGTAGACCAGTTGCCAACCTAGGCTACAGAACCCAATCTGTTCTGCTATTCAACCCATAGATTGAGGGAGAAGAGATGAATTAATACTTTTCCAAAGGTTTTTGTGCGTAAATGAATGGAACGAATTCAACTGGAAATCGAACTCAGCTCTCAGGTTTCTCGTTCAGAGCTGATATCTATTACACCACAATGCACAAGATGTTACTGCAAATGGAGTGAAAGAAAATGAGAAGACATTAGAATCATCTTTGAATTATTTCGAACTTTTTTCTCATCTTGGTTGATATAGGTGTTATAATATACACAACGTTTCAACCAAGTACCCACTAGTCATCATCAGGTGTTCATAGATTAGCTGATGTGGATTATCTCGTCAATTATTGAGAAAAATCCTGTGAAATCACATATTGTTCTTTCTTGTTGGAATTCGATTCGTTTTGCAAGTACAAGAATCGAACTCATGATCACTAGACGATACTAACATATGTATAAACAGCTACTATATCCACTACGCCACAGTCACGAAGGATTTTAGTATTTTTGGAGCCTTTTATATTCAGTGTCAGATTGATTTTTTACAACTGGATTATATTAGTGGGTTTGTGCCACTTGTCATAATTATTGAACATTACTCATCTCAGAAAAATTACAAATTATGACAAGTGACACGAACCCACTAACATAATCCAGTTGTCGAAAAATCCATCTGACATTGAATCTAAAAGGCTCCAAAAATACACCACTATGGTGGCCTAGTGGATAAAATAGTTGGTTATCCATGTGTTAGTATCGTCTAGTACTCATGATTTCGACCCTTTGTAGTGACGAACCAAATTTCAACATGAAAGAACAATAGTTGATTTCACAGGATATTTCGTAATAATCAATGAGATAATCAACATCAGCCAATCTATGGACACGTGATGATGACCAGAGGGTACTTGGTCGAAATGCTGTGCCTATTATAACACCTATATCAACCAAGATGAGAACATGAGAGGATCGGGAAGCGTGTAAAATAAATGATAAGTAAAATTTTGACAAAAACAGAAGGTGGGATTATGTCAGCCTTCGGTTTTTGTCAACATTTTGCCTATCATTTATTTTACATGCTTCCCTATTTATCGACATACCGAGCATTTTGGCGCTTAGAAATTTTTATCGATTAAAAAAAATTAAGAATTGATCAAAGAATTAACCTCTTTTTAGCACCCATTTTTATTTTTTTCGGTAGTAATTTTTCAACATGCCTCCGATTCTTCATGCTATAAGTAAAATTATTTTCGTTTTTTTTTTTTTTGTTACTTAATATATATGCATGCAAACTCATAACAGGCATAATCTCCCAGACGTTTTTCAAATGTTGATCATTATCGTAGTGTTATTTTGAATTTACCCGTTTTTCTTTCATTTTCTTCCAGTAACCGAATTTTTCGTTAGGTGTGACGACTTAGTCATTTGTTGATTGTTAGTTTTTTTTCTTATTGAATGTGGTCTACAAATCTTGTAAGGTGTAAAACCGTTGCTTGTACTAAAAAGGGAGTGCCGTGCATAATGCTCCGAGCAGGTAACTTTACTGGAAGAAAGAGAGGATGTTTTCACTACAACGAAGACACGTGGCTTGACACAATTGTCGGACGACTTTAATTCTCACGGTTAACTCTTAAATGGCGGCAAGAATGAAATAGAGGCACACTGTTGTTTTCTATTGATTCATTCCTTTTTACGGCAGCTAAAGGAAATCAGGTTACAATTTAAACGTAAAATCGCGCATAGGGTCAGCTAATACACGCCATTGTGAATATATCTATAGATATACACTTGAAGTACTTTCTTATTTGCTTTTTCTTTGAGAATTTATCGGAGTCCCCAAAACCAGACGATGTAAATAATAGAATCAATTTCCTTTTGTCTTTATTCGTTTATATATATATATATATATATATATATAAAGAGAGTGAAAGAGAGAGAGAAAGAGAGTGGAAAAAAGAAAGAATTAATGTGGTGAGTGATGTTATTTCAGTCATGCCGATTCGAGGTTTCGTGAGAGCATTATTGTGATGACTTTCCTTTTCAGTTTCATTTGGTTTACACTTTTTTCGTATTTATATGATGTTTGGTGTTATGCGTTATTTTTGTGTTCGTGATTTCTTTTGCTTGATGAATGGTGTATTATTTATTTATCTTTTTGTCTCTGTTTCTTAAGTGGTATAGGATTTGTTGGTGGTTAATAACTTATATATATATATTTATAATGATATATGTGTGTATGAGTGGGTGTTTAACTAACAATTTCTGGTTTCCGAGCGTTGGAAATGATAAAGGGATTTAATTTATGTCAATTCTTAGCCTTAAATATCCGTACACATTTTCCTTACAAACGTAATTGTATTTAATTCAAACCTAAAGAAACTATGTCTAACAGATGACTTGCAGAAAAAAACGGTATCTTTGACTTTACAAAGGATTTTATACGCAACAATTTATTAAATGCATTAATCATACAAAGAAATAAATTCATCCACAATTTCAAATGTCACACTTATTAAAAGAAAAAATAAGCTTTTTAAACGGGAAATTACTGAGAGTGCCGCTATCGAAACTTACCAAAATATAATTTTTACTCTGTTGCTTTTCAAATATTTTCGTTTATGACAAAATATTTCTTTTCGAAGCCATATACATAGCTATAAAATGATAAAAAAGTTTTCAGAAATTGTTAAATTCATAATATTCTATAATTTAAAATATATAATGTATAAATTAATTCCAAACTTAAATAATATAAGTAATGATTACTTTATAAAAGAAAAAATGAATAATAATTCAATACTAACAACATTTACTCAATTTTGTTTATTAGACATTAGATTACAGCATATAACATCCTCCATATTTTACCTTGGTTTTCAGTTAGCCTAATGTATGTTGATTGGTGTTCGCAAAATCAGATTTTTTTTCGAAAATTAACCTTATTACTTTTTGTTGTTTCTTAAGTGGTGCAGAATTTGTTGATGCTTAATTGATTATATTATATATTATGTGTGTCTGCGTGTGTGTGTGCGCGCGATTCTGCCTCTTATCTCTGGGCGCTCAGTAGAAGAAAATGGACTTTAGTGTGTTATATACAATGTAAACACATACCAGTAGCAAATCTCTGAAGCGAATCACGTTAGATTAAAGACACTTTTCCTAACTGTTCTTTACTTATTCAACTATCTTGTTGAATTTCAGTCCATATCTATCTAGCTATCTATCTATCTATCTATCTATCTATCTATCTATCTATCTATTGATTCTTTAATTACTTAGAATTTTGGTCATAATAAAATTTGACCAGTGCACATTTGTAATAAAAAGCGTTTAATACAATTATATTGAAGAACTTTTTAATATTTTCCATTCAAGAGTAATAACTCGTTTACAAATGGAATATACATATACACACATATATATATAAGTTAAAAAATACCTAGTGAGCTAGACAGACCAACCTAGGTTTCACTTAAACGGATCCGTTTAGGTGAAACCTAGGTAGGTCTGTCTGGCTCACTAGGTATTTTTGCTTATTTTGCTCTACCTAAGTACTGAGCGCTTTTTGTTAGTTGATTACTGGTATCGGTGTTTTTTCTTTGGGTACGTGCTGACTCTGTCCGAACTCTTTTGACTGATGTTCATGTACTTAGCACTTTCTTTTTTAAAACCGTTTTTTCCCTTGGTCGTAGATTCGTGGAAGGTTTTTCGACACGAATATATAATTTATATATATGATAATATATATAATTATAAATATATATATATATATATATATATATATATATATATATATATATATATATTCTACACTGACTCGAAGATTCACACTGCATCTCTCAAAACAGAGCTTAATTCAATCTCATTTAAACACACACAGAGATCTACCAAACCATATGCGGAATATACTTGTCGACAAAACAAATATCATTACATCGTCCACAAGCTAAAAAGACTTAATAAAAATGAAAGACCCAACACGCAATAACATCAACTACGAAAACACTAACAACATGCTTACTGTGTTCGGTACATAACACATACTTCTACTCTACATTACTCTACATAACACTACATTACTCTACATAACACGATATACATTCCGTTACACGTAAAATAACATTCATCCTAGAAAATGGCTAAAAGTATAGACGAAAGCGCTAGGATAAACAGAACATTTGGAGAATATTTATATAATTTAAGTCGTCAAAAGAAGGACTTTATAAGATCACATAAAAAAATTAACTATTACATCTTATCTGTCATTTTCAGTGAGACCTGCATAGGGAAGAGATTGCTGCCCAAATATTATTTAGTTTGTTAGAGATACATTCTCGAAAGGGGCATTTGAATTTATAAAGTACATTGTTTTTTTGCAAATCGCTAACGGTGAGGGAGGAGTCGTTGCGGACGATTGAGTTGGATGTTGTGGATTTTTTTTTAATCGTATCACCCCGAGCAAGCCGGTAACGCCACTGAAGCGAGGGGGGCTACGTAAGAGTGAAAAGATTGGAAAAGAGAAAGCCGGGAACCACATCTTAAACAGGGAACAAGAGATGAGCCTTTTCACCTGTTCAATAGACGTGGGTGGAGTGTGAAATGGGCGATAGATTAGTCTATCTACTCCAATTGAAAAAAATAAATCAATAAAGGAGTGAAAAGATTGGAAAAGAGAAAGCCGGGAACCACATCCTAAACAGGGAACAAGGGATGAGCCTCTACATCTGTTCAATAGACATGGGTGGAGTGTGAACCGAGAGATAGTTCAGTCTATCTTCTCCAATTGAAAAAAAAAATAAACAAAAAACGAAAGTGGAAAGATTGAAAAAGAGAAAGCCGGAAACCACATCCTAAACAGGGAACAGGGGATGAGCCTCTTCACCTGTTCAATAGACGTGGGTGGAGTCTGAACCGGGCGATAGATTAGTTTATCTACTCCAGTTGAAAAAATAAATAAATAAAGGAGTGAAAAGATTGGAAAAGAGAAAGCCGGAAACCACATCCTAAACAGGGAACAAGGGATGAGCCTCTTCACCTGTTCAATAGACGTGGGTGGAGTGTGAAAAGGGAAAACGATAGATTAGTCTATCTACTCCAATTGAAGAAAAAATAAATAAATAAAAGAATGAAAAGATTGGAAAAGAGAAAGCCGGAAACCACATCCTAAACAGGGAACAAGCGATGAGCCTCTTCACCTGTTCAATAGATGTGGGTGGAGTGTGAACCTGGCGAAAGTTTGATCTATCTACTCCAATTAAAAAAGTTACAGGTGGTGAGTTAACTAAGTTTTAACTTAGTTAAAGCCCAATCAAAGAAATTTCTTAAAAATAAATAAATACTAAGTCATTATTTACTTTTACTAAAATTTCAAATAAATCTAACCAACCTGACCGAACTTGCTTCATTGCCAGTTGACAAAAAAGAAAAATGGTTATTTTATCTAGTGGCCAGAGGAATGGGTTTGGGAGGTAGGTTAAAAATTCAACTAGCTAGCCGGAAGTGACATGGCTAAAAAGAATACACGGAACAAGGAATTTACCAGAGGATTTAGCGTAATATATGATAAACTTAATTCTTTTGTTTGGGTCTGTCGGAGAGATATTAGTGTTTATGAGTTTTTTTAGGATATTTTCGTGTAGTTGGTAGTTGGAGTGCATTTGGCTACTAAATAATATCTACATTGGACATACTACGAACTCACTTTCGCGGAGGCTTACATTACACTTAAATGAAAATTCTAACATATTCCGACATTTAAAACACCACGGTTATCAACACACATTTCTTAGAAAAACACTTGTTGAAAATACATATATACTTAGACAAGAAAATAAACGAAAACTTAAAATTCTAGAAGCTATCTACATCAAACAGTTTAAACCTAGCCTAAATAAAATAAATTTCGACACCTCCACTAACATACTCCAATGCCTATAATCGACGGGAGGTCATAGTTATTATACTTACCCTCTACACCCATAGTAGTAGCAGTTCCCAGACCAATCCCCTCATGCCACTATACTCTCATTTAACCAAAAACTTACTACCACCATTCGTTCACGGCCTGCGGCCATCTGCGACGCAAAAAATGAACCTGTTTAATTTTCTCTGTATAAATCCACTCTGTTAATAATTTAAATGTTCTATGTTCACTGTATATTAAATGTTCATCCATTGATAATGGCTTATGTAAGCCGAAAGCTCAGACCTGATAAAAAAATCAACAATTACTGCGATTTCTTGTCGTCTTTTCATGACAACACTATCAAGCTAATCAGATCATACGAAAGGATCTTACACACAATAAATAGACAGAATTTGTCTATATTATTCAATAAAACCTGCATTAATGAAAAAATGCTGCAAAAATACTCACAATATATATATATATATATATATATATATATATATATATATATCTTTAAAAAGAACAGACGTCATATTATTTAAACCCGAGGAACCTTTCGGCCAACTCTTATCAAGGGTTCTCGTTGGCTTTAATTTTAAGGGAATTAAGGAAAAGGACAAGGCAAAATAAATTAAATTACTTACAATGCTGGGAGATGATGGAACTCGTTTAAAAATAAATTTATTAAAAAAAAAACACATGAAATGTAAGGGGAGTGTACACATGTAATTCCACAAGAGTGTTTAAAAGTGAAAAAATGTTACACTCACAGACTCACCAGCAATTGTAAGGAGCGTAAAAACCGCTCTTTCTGTCTGCACAGGCTCGGCTATTGAATTTTCAAGCAAATTGCTTCCAAAATACGTAGATGATGTGTAGACCGAGCGCTGTGCAAGACAGTAAACCAGCTGTCCTCATATACCGAGGCACACATTTGAATGTCCAAAAGATGTCGGCCAATAGCGGAATCCAGAACAGATTGTGTTGTTCTTATAGGTCTGAGAGAGCCACTGGAACGTATATTAGCAGGGACGTGTTGTGAAACCCCGTCTCCAACCTCAGATCGGTACGTCCTATGTATGCCGCATCACAACATCATTTAAATTTGTAAAAAATGGAACTTTTTCGAAAATAGGACAACCTATCTTTACTGAAAGAAGGAAACACAGGTCTAATCTGAAAAACAACACGTAACTGGAGCGCAAAATAACAGGACGAAACACATGCCGAAACTCTGTCGGCTACAGTTTGACATCTTCTACCAAGCCAGAGTATTTTCAGATACAAGGGACAGCGGCTAGGTCCTTCAGCCTTAGGTTCTTTATAACGTTTGATCTTGTGATCAATTACCGGTTTCACCACATTAACCGGGTACCCGTTGTCTTCGAAAATCTCCTGCAAGCGAATTAATAATTATATATATATATATATATAATCAACACTTTACCGACCCAAACCATATTATGTTGTTATCGAAATTTATTCTTGTTAAGTTATGCCATAATATAATTTACCTACAACGTTCGGCGTGCTTTAATTATTTCAGTAAATAATCTACAATTAAAACCGCTTGCAAACATATTTGTGTATTTATGAAGTAATGCTGCGAAATTTTCTGGAAGACCTTAACTTTACAATAAAATTACCCGATATTAACCTTGTCAGTTGTCGAGATTATTATCAGTATCCGAAACGTGATATCTATTTTCTTAAAGTAATGATTTGTAATCAATATTTGGCCCAAATACATCCTTCAGGTATCATCGCTGATACTAAACTACTATGGCTAGAATTATCAATACTCCAGTCATTTGCAGCACCTCCCCAGTTAAATGTATTTACTCAATATTATCTCACATGGTTGGTTTTGAACAGCATCTCAATGCGGTATTTGGATTATAATAACCAAGACTGACGTCTATCTATATATATTAAAGGCAATCTGTAAGTCTGTGTGTGACTGTTCTCTATACACACCTACATTTTTTAAGCTACGTCATTCAAACTTTCTAGGGGGACATATCTACAGGGAAGCCAGGTCGACACATACTTCTTGAGTTTAAGTTCAGCAATTTTCCCTTTCGCACTTTTTGGCCAATGGACACAATTGTTTACATATGCTCCGTAAAACATCTAAGATCTAAGATGGTTGCTGAATTACGTCACAGAACTCAAATCACACGTGTCAAACGCGACTAAAATATTTTTTATTAAAAAAAATGAGCCTTTGTATTTAATTTCTATTCCGACATTTTATTTTCGTAAAACATCTAAGATCTAAGATGGTTGCTGAATTACGTCACTGAAATCAAATTACACGTGAAATATTTAAAAAAAAATGAGCCTAAATATTTAATTTTTATTCCGACGTTTTAAAAATTCATTTGATCAACAAAAAAATGTGTATATTTTCCCCCGTAATTTTGAAACAAAAGAAATATTAAAAAATGTAGGCGTGCACAGGGAACAGTCACACACAGACTCACAGATTACCTGTTATATATATAGATTATATTTCAAGTGTTTGCAGTGAATTTAAACGTATTTGTTTTATCCGCTGAAGAAATTAAAATTGTTTTGAGCAGCACGGGCAACGCCGGGCTATGATGATAGTTAAGACTAAAACTTGTATGATCGCCATCATCTGGAAAGATTCTGTTCGTATTATGATAATGTTTTACAACTTCCATATGAGATATTTGGTGTATACCTGCGTTATACCGTGTCGTGTGACCAGGATTATTTTTTACTGATCGTTTTCGATTTTCTACCGGGTCAGCAATGACTACCGCTAGCCTGGTAAAAATTTCTCGATTTTATCTTCTGAGCCCGGCGAACCACTTGGGAAAAAGTATCCGCTTTGTCATAATCTCTGTAAATTTTTTTTTTTTTTAATCATTTCACCCCGAGCAAGGCAGAAACGCCACTGATGTGCAGGGGGTTACACAAATGTAGAAAGATTAATTAGAAAAGAGTGAGGAGTACAAGCTAGTTAGAAAGGAACAATGGAAAGCTGAGAAAGCAGGTGCAATGACAGATACATGGGCGGAGAGAACGTGAAGATTATACAGGGGAGGGGAGAGAGCTAGAGGCCAGTGGTTAGTAGGTGAGTATTAACTTTGCTTTTAAATTTCTGGAGGTCGTAGCCGTCAGGAAAGCAAGAATACGGGAGTGAGTTCCACAGGCGGGAAGTGCGAGAGAGGAAGCTGCAGGAGTAGAATTGTCGTCTGCGTTTGGCTAACCTGACTGTGAATGGGTGGGACCCAGTTGCCAGTCTGGTTGCACGGGTAAACACCTGTTGAGGAGGCATCAGTGACTTAAGCTCATCCGAGCAAAAGCCATGAAAGTATTTATAGAAGAGACAGAGGGAGGCCACATTTCGACGATGGGAAAGTGGCTGCAGACGAGTCGCCAGATCAGTACCTATCACATTACAGACTCTCCTTTGGAGCTTGTCAAGAACACTGAGGAGAACGGCAGGGGCACCTGACCATAAATGGCAGCAGTACTCCATGCACGGACGGATGGTTGACTTGTATATATGCAGGATGGATTCAGGTGGAAAAAACATCCTGGATCGACATAGTGACCCAATCTTCTTAGCAGTAGATTTTGCTATGGATTGGCGCATAACCTTTTTCATGTCGAGGTAGCGTGGTATTTTTTTTTTTTTGTCTGTTTACAAAATAATTGAGTAATCAATAGGCGGAAATGCATCACATCTTCGTTCATTTTCTCTTTTAATGCAAAACATTCACAATTTATAATCCACCTATGCATCGTAAAGACAAACGCGTTAAAATAACGCTTTTAAGAATTAGCTTTTTAATCTGGGTTTCGAGTGGCCATGTGAGCTAAGTTATTCCGCAGAAAGAACTAGCAACCGACTGTAGGAAAATATTCTACCTAGTCAGTCATGGATGGGAAGAGACATGATCGCCCTAGCGTGTATAACGTATGCCACCTAACCGACTGACTGATATATATTGTAAATGTTAGTCCCGTGGGAAACGAAATCACGTATTTCTTCTGTAAACTCATCTTTTTCAAGGCTTACGGCCTATCACGTTGAATACACCAGTTCTCGCTCGATCACCGAAGTTAAGCAACGTTGAGCCTGGTCAGTACTTAGATGGGTGACCGCTTGGGAATACCAGGTGCTGTAAGCGTTTAGTGACGGATGTGCGTTGTGGTGCAGTGGATATCGGCTCGGAAAGTGAAATCGGTGAGCTGAGTTCGAATTCCAGTTGAATACCCTGCATTCACTTAAGCACTGGTACCCTTGGGAAAGGTATTAATCCGTCCCTTCCATCCAGTTATGGGTTAAATAACAAGGATAGGACTTGGGGACCCTGCTCTTAAAAACAAATCCCAATGAATCTTGATACTCGAAAAGAAAAAAGTATTACTAGACACAAAACTTATATAAAAATAACAATAAATTGTTGAACGAAAAATGTATTACCAGCAATTAATAAAAAATTTAGTTGGCAATAAATGACCCGCCGGGGTTGATTTGCCATAAATGCAAAACAAACAATCATCTTTTCATGTCATTTTCCCCTAATTCATAGACACACATAACGCAGAGGGTATATTCTCTGCCGAACAGAAGCATTCATTCACTTGGTTTCGTCTTTAAATATCTCCCACTTACCCTAACCACATTTATTCGGCATGTCAGTAAGCATTTGCAACATAAGTACTTCATGTCAAACTACAAACGCATTTTGATGAACACCTATTTTAACTTCACCGGTATTATGTAATAGCAAGTATACGAATGTTTGCTTTACTCTTGTTTTCGTCGTTTTTTCCCGATCCTTATTCCCGTCTGTTAAAATATGCATCTTTAATATGCTTGTCATATTTGAATATATGTAATACACATATATCTGGTGTGATTTTATCAGTTATATTTGTGAATTTCTATTCGGTACATCCGTCTCGTAATATCCTGCGAAAGATACAGCCTGCCTTTCAATCACTGACATATAATGACATCATAATCTGATGCCATGGCGCGCAAAGTTATCAAAAGACACACGACCGTGTCTAGCAAAATTTTAACGCATTCTGATGCGATACACATGCCAGCAATTTGATTCAGTAAGTCTGTTCTGATAGAAAGTGGAATCATGGTGCTGACATAGGGACCTATCATCATATTTCTGTTGACGAGGCGAGCGCTTATCAAACTCAATGTCTTGTCGCTTGAAAGCTTACTCTTCCCGCAAACCTGATAGTCGTGTGAGAGTATTATTTGTATTTGGTTTCTGCACAAAACTGAAAATGATATAAATCTCTTACTTCCGACAATGGAATAGGTAGCTACATAGTGTAGACTTTAACGTTCATCCAGAATTCAATCATATCATCTAGGATTCAATCATTTGTTCATATCATTTTAAAATTCATGAATATTACTGCCATTTATCTCGGGGTTCACGAAAAAATCTAAAGAAGGATCTGCAATATAACCGGTCCCGATTTCGAAGCTCGAATTCAGTCACTTTCTCACCGACCGGATGTGATTTCTCTCTGTCTTTTCTATAAAGTTTCACGGCTTCTGCTCTGACAAAATTCATTCCCGGGTGTAACGCAATTATGAATTTACTCGTGCAATTAAAGTGGTAACTAGGTACCACCCTTTTACCGTCAAAGTAGGCAAATGTAACCATTCACTTCTACTTTAGTAGTTTCTTTTCTTGCACTTCCTGCCTGTGAAACTTTCTTCCGCATGCTTGCTTCTCTGGTAGCTACAATGTCCGAAGGTTTAACTGCAAGTTTAACTGCCATCTTTTATCTTCTTGACTGTCATCTCTCTCTTATTCATTCTTCGGCATTCCCTGTACCGTTTTTTCTCTCTTCCTTCTCTCACTGTAGCCCCCTGTGCATCAGTAACAGTACCGTCTTGCTTGGGGTGAAGCAATTCTTCTTCTTCTTCTTCTTCTTCTTCTCGTGCCATGTTCCTTCAGGACGTAGGCGATCATGGACTTCTACTTCGCCCTGTCTCTTGTCGCTCTCAACATTTTTCCTCTTGGTATCTCTCCCAAACCCTGCTCAGCGATCCATTCTTTTTCTTCATGTGCCGTGTCCCTTCAGGACATAGGCTATCATGGACTTCCACTTGGTCCTATCTTTTTTCGCTCTCAATATTTTTCTTTTGGTATCCCTCCCAAAACCCGCTCCGCCATTTATCTGCTCAAGACTACCAAATGTCTCGTACTGCTTTCTCCTGTCTCACTTTACCTCTATCCATACTGTGAGTATCAACTTTTCGAAACTCTCTTTTCTCATTACGTGTCCAAGGAACCTCTTAAAAAATCTTACGCATATATATATATATACTGGCGGATTTCTCACACCAAAACAGGCACAAAGTCAATATAAACAAATCATTCGATTCTGAATTATTAAGTTTAAAGTTTAAGGTAGACGCTGTTAAGAGTATAATCCGAAATAGAACGAGCAATTGGAGAGTTCGAATTCCATTTGAATTCGTTGCATTCACTTACGCGCAAATACCCTTGGGAAATGTATTAATCCTTCTCTTCCCTCCAGCTATGGGTTAAATAACAAAAACAAATAACAGATTGGATTCTGTAGCTTGGTTGGCAACCAGTCTAGCGTGGAAATTATGGCAACCTATTGTGAAAAGATTGTCTGCCCAGTCAATTATGTCTCTTTCGAGACATAATCGCCCAAGCGTGTATCACGTATGGCACTTTACTAACCGATCAAAATATTCAGAAACATTTTCTAGAAAGAAATCTTCTGCTTACCAATATATCATCAAACAATAGTGCTTTACCTGCGTTAAAACAGCACATTACCTAGAGTTGGGTGGCTTTAAATACAAAAACAAAGATGTACTGACATCCAGACGTGTTTCTTATTATCTGAAAACGAAAATATATAACACATATTCTACCTTCTGTATATTATGGACAGAAATGTGTGAATTGCACAGTAAGATCATTGTAAAAACTATCAACCTTTTAAAACCATATTATGAGATGGTTGACAATTACCCCAGAGAAACACATGAGCGTTAAAGAACTATTGAACACGACAAAGCCTGAGCCAATCATATCTGTTGTCAAATAGAAGGTACTTAAAGTGTTTGGACGCAAAAGATCAAGAGACCAACCTGCGGTGTCAGTAAGATAAGTGCGCATGTAAAAACATGAGGTAAAAGAAACACTGGTCAACTACCAAAACACTGGCTAGACAGTATTCACTTGCGATCAGGATTTTCACTTCACCAGCTTAACTTCTTTTTTTGGTCGATTATTGTGGAGAAGGATATCTCATGTCGATGAGCACTCTGCAATACGAGAAGCAAACTATTGAGACTGATGATGGATATTAAATAACCCGAGAAAATATTTTTAAAAATAACAGAAAGAGCATAAGTTAAGGACTTGTCTTCTCATCAGATTTATTTAACTTTTACAGTGATACTATTCTAAGGGACCTAGACGTCCTACCAGAATTTATTTCTGGTGGAAACAATGTCAACAATATTGGTCAACAAAAAAAAAAAATTAAAATGGTGTCGAGACCCAAAACATTTTTTAGCTAATTTTGGGGCGCTGAATCTGAAAATGACCTGACTTTTTCTTGGTTAACTACCGTTTTACTGTCCAAGAATGGTACATTCTAGGGAAAAAAATTCATTTTTTTTCCCAATATCAGGTACTGAGTGATGGCAATATTTTCCAAAGTAAACTCGCAGAAACCTCTCAGTTCCTATTTAAACCAACAAATATTAATATGCTTATTGATAAATATTTTTCAATAACAAGCATACACTAAGATGAACAAGTATTTTCATCAAATCATTTAATAAACTAACAGCGAAAATAATACCATTGTGAACATAAGAACGTTGGTAAGATTTTTCTCTTTCTTAATTGTTATGTTTAATGTTGTTTAAGTCTCTTTTGATACTCCAGCAGTAGTCAGCCATCATTCGTTTATTCCTCTGTGCCTGCTAGCGCTCTTCCACTGTTTTGATATCCTGATGACATCGTTCTCCTTTCTCATCACACACTTTGTCGAAGTTATCCAAAACTTTACCTAGATGGCTATGTTAAAAAAATAAACATAAAACTCATATTAGCGTATTACTGATAAAGTGTATTATTTATAAAGTTTATACAATAAATTTAATTTTTAAAGATTAATTGGGAATATTCGGTACTTCTATTTTAAAATATTTGACTCAAAAATACTTTTTTTATAAAAATAGTTTATCTGAAAATCAGTGGTTTTCTTTGACATTTATTAACTAAATATTGTGATTAGCCAATATTGTTAATTGTTCTTTTTTCCAGAACTAAGCAGTTTCAGTATCGCAACAAGGGTAGCTAACCATGAAAATCTAAGATCATTTTTGGAATCAGCACTAGCAAATTAGCTAAATAACGTATTTGTTTCTTGACACCAGAAATTTTGTTGACCAATGATAAGATATACACAGTTGACACTGAGTTAATCACTGTCATAAAAAGAAAACTAACCTATATACGAGGGTCATTCAATAGATAAGGTGAATGTTTCGTTATAAGGACTTGTAATACAGATAAAAGTATACTTTTTGTTAATTTTTTTTCCTCTACTTCTTTTTCAAAGGGGTTTAATTCTTTTTGCAGATTGAAAAACCTTTGAGAGTTTTAGAGATTAACAAAGATAGCCGACCAAGGAACATGCTCCAGGATTGAACAGAGGTCATTTATCAAGTTTTTGGTTGCTGAAGGGTGCAAACCAGTTGAAATTCATAGGAGAATGTCAACATGGTGCCACATGTTTCAGCCAAAAAAAATATCTACAAGTGGGCTAACTTGTTTAAAGAGCAGTGTTGAGGATGAAGACAGGCCTGGGAGACCTACGGAAGTGAGGTCTCCTGAGGTGATCGAATCAGTCAGTGACCTCATTCAGTCTGCTAAAAGAGTGACAGTAGATGACATTTCAAGGTCTTTGAGCCTATCTGTTGGGACGTCACACAAAATTGTCCATGATGCCCTTGCCTACTCATCAAGAGAGCGCAAGCCTTTACACAGGAGCCCAAACGGTGCAGACCATCAACGAGCTGGATTGGGAACCGCTCCCTCATCCCCCTTACAGCCCAGACCTTGCCCCTTCAGACTTTCACCTGTTTGGTCCATTGAAAACGTTCATGAGAGGCACAAAGTTTGAAAATGACGATGAAGTCAAAAGACCTGTGAGCGATTGGCTGAGACATTTTTTTTAATCCTCTCACCCCAAGCAAGGCATTCCACTGCCACTATTGCGCATGGGGCTACATAGGGGAGGGTAAAGAGAAGGAGTGGTTAGATATAGAGAATATCAGGAGGAAGGTGACAGATGAGTAAGGATAGCGAGGATGAGGGTTGGGCAGATGGGAAGAGTGTTTGATAGAATGGGAGCAGGTTAGTGTGTTAGGAGGTGTCTATTGACCTTACATATAAACTCATGGAGATTGTAGACGTCGGGGAAGCAATCGTTTGGAAGAGAATTCCACAGTCGGGAAGTGCGAGGAAAGAAACTGTTGGAGTAGAAGTTACGGCTGCATTTTATCGGTCTCACTGTAAAAGGGTGGGATCTAGTTGCTAATCTAGTATCTCGTTCAAATTCGTATTTAGGGGGCACTAGTGATCTAAGTTCATTGGAGCAAAAGCCGTGAAAGTATTTATAGAAGAGACACAGGGAAGCCACGTCGCGCCGGTGGGAGAGAGACTGCAGGCGGTCTGCCAAGTCGGTATCTATCACATTACAGACCCTCCTCTGAACCTTATCGAGAAGCCCGAGGAGAACAGCAGGGGCACCCGACCAGATATGGCAGCAGTATTCAATGCACGGGCGGATGGTAGATTTATAAATGTGCAGGATAGATTCAGACGGAAAAAACTTCCGGGCCCTACACAGAGAACAGACTTTCATAGCAGCGGATTTAGCAATGGATTCGATATAGTCATTCCATTTGAGGTCCGCTGAAAGTGTGAGACCAAGAAGGCGCAGTGTTTTACTCTCTGGGAGGCAAGCCTGGTCCATGCTAATGGGAGGTAGGTGAGATTGTCCATGATGGTTAATTGAAAGTAGCTTCGTTTTAGAAGCATTAAAACTTACTAGCCATTTCTTACCCCAGTCCAATATGGATTGGGGGTCTTTTTCAATCTCGGCTGCGAGGTTAGCTTGACGCCTACACCAGGTTTTTGTAGGAGGCGAGAGTAAACTGTGGTGTCATCGGCGTACAAACCTGTTTGGGCTCTTATGGAATCAGGGAGATCATTAATGTATATCAGGAAGAGTGTAGGACCTAAGATGGAGCCTTGGGGGACACCTGCGTTTGTATGGTAGTTTTGAGAGGCATGTCCGTTTAATACCACCTTCATTGTGCGGTTAGAGAGGAATGACTGGATTAGTTGAAACAAATGTCCAGTTATACCATAGCTCCGCAGTTTACATAGAAGGCCACCATGCCAAACTCTGTCGAACTCCTTAGATATATCCAATGCAACGGTTCGGGCTTCGCCATTCCTGTCGAGTGCCTGGTATATGTACTCGGTGATGGTCGTGAGCATATCAGCAGTAGACCTGGTGAAGCGGAAACCATATTGCTTGTCCGAGAGGAGCCTGTGTGCTGTGAGATGCTGTCCAAAGATTTTTACTCTGAGGGAATACGGAAGATTGTGCACAGATGGGAAAAGTGTGTGACACTGCTGGGTAACTCTATGGAAAGATAAAAAAAAGTAAGTTTCTATCTGTATTAGAAGTCCTTATACGGAAAAATTCACCTTATTTATTGAATGGCCCTCTTAGAAAAGGAAAGCCAAAAGAAAGGATAGGCCATAAATTACAAGAAAAGAGAATTTGTTTGCTGGAAAAACCGAAAAATATTGTTGAAAACTTGAGGCATCTATGTGAAGAAATTCATTCTTCTTCTCTGTCTCGCATATTTTCATGGCATTCGTTATCACGGCTCTCCACAATTTTCTGTATTTTGTAGATAGCTCTTAATACATTTTGTATTTTTATTCTATCTCCCAATCCTTGTTCTGCTATCCATTTGCTCAAGGTTGTTATGATGTATTGCTTTTCTCTGTCACTTCCCAAAGAGCATCAGAATTTAAAAACCCTCTTTTCTAATTATGTACCCTAGAATTTTCAACTATCTCTTTTTTGATGTCAACTATTTTTGCTTCCATTTACCCTTAATCTCCGTCGTCCTTCACATGTTTGGTCTATGATATTCTCAGCATCTTTCTGTAGAACAACATTTCTGTTGCTTCAAGTCTATTTTTCATCTGTAATGTGATTGTTCAACATTCAATGCCATAATGAAAGACTGATATTTCATGACAGTTCAGTACTCTTTTTTCTCTTTTGTTTCTAACGATACATATATATATATATATATATATATATATATATATATATATATCGAGTAAAATCTTTTTGTACAAATAGACGGAAGCTGACGATTGTTCGCATGACATAGGCCCATACTGCCGATTTACCATGAAATAATGTGTCTGCCTTAATTTTTCGTATATATATATATATATATATATATATATATATATTGTTTCTTAATACTACACTCAACTTTTGGTAGGCATCTTTCATTAACACAATGCGCATTCAGATTTCAGTGTCGCCATTTCCGCCTTCTGTTAAACCGTTTCTCCTGTATTTAAATTGTTTTACTTGTTTGATTTTGGTATCTCCAGTTGGTAATTTTCACGGTTGGATGTCCCTTTTGGTAACAATCATGTAATCTTCTTGTAATTGATGTTTAGTTTTTTTTTCGGTCATGTCAACGATCTTCCGTAGGAGTTCTTGCAGTTTCCTTAGTATTAGTATTGGGACAACTGTATATCTTATGTTGTTGGGATTGTTGCCACCAGTAGTGAATCCTGGTAAGACTTCTATTTCTCTCAGAATCGGCCCACTGTATAGGTTGAATAAGTCCGGTGAGGAGACACATTGTTGCCGTACGCCAACGGAAAATGTGACACAAAAGCCGGAATTACGAAGTTGCCTTCCAAAAACTAAACAAAAAAAATTAAGAAATAAGAAAACTCGTTAGAAACAAAGAAAACAGTGTTTAACTGCTGTATAATATTAATCATCCTATATTGCCATATTCATTTTATAAAAAAATACAAATATATGACACAAAGCCAAAATGAAGCATAGATTAAGGCTGGTCTTCTGTCTTATAAATAAACTTAGCCACAATCGCTGGCATTTTTACTACATCCATTATAATATGAAGTTCTAACTAGTCCCTCTATGAACGATCCTTTGTCTCTCAGAGTTATGGAATATAAAGAACAACTTAAAAAAACTAACCCCAATGCGTATTTACAATGTGTTACTAAACAAAATAGTGTTAAATCTTCTTTTTAGTCACTTAATGCTTAAATGTTTCAGGGCAGATGAAGAGAAGACGTGAATCAACAGAGATGTAGTTATAAAAATTAGGATGAGAACACTATAGACGTAATATATGTGACAAGGAAACTTTATAGAAGCAGGTATTTGTACATAGAATCAGGAAAAGTGTAGAAGTGACTTACCCCGGTGACCTAAAAGGGCCAGAGTCGCGTGTAAGTTTTGCAAGGGAGTGTCGAGACGGCGAATCGACGAACTTCGGATTGATGGTGAACTGAACAGCTCTTAGTGCTTGTAGAGATGTTGGTATTGCTTGTAACCATTTTATTGACTGGTTCTGGGCGCTCGTTGACTGAGTGTTAGCCGGATTGAGTGTATAAAACATTGAATGCTCATTTAAGGGGGTTATTTTTCGTTCGTGGCGGTGAACAGCGTATCGGAGATAAAGACGAGCAATGAGAATTTGATTTACCTGATGAACCTGTTTGAACTCATAATACTTTCTTTTTCTTTGTGTGCTCTCAACCAATTTTTTATTGTTTTTGCGACAAAAACAAATCTAAAACGTCTAATCGTGAAGAATTTGATACTCACATGTCACGCTGAAGTTAAGCGATGCAGAGAGAAACATCTAGTAACCTCCGTAAAGAGTTTGTGTAAGTGGATATCAAAACAAGAATAACCAGGATATTGAGCACATAAACATTGCTGAGGGTGGCAAAATTTGTTGAGAGGCATGATTGTCCGTGTCCTGAAAGAACACATCAGGTGAAAGAAATTCATTACCGACACTTGTAAATCGCAAACTTCAAACAACTTTTTTTTCCTTTTATTATCATCATATTCTCCACACTTTTCTCGATTTAATAATCTCTGATTCATCTGATCTTCTGCTACGTTGTCCCTCGAATTCAATGCATTGCAAATTTGCACACGCCCATTTCTCAAGCCAAGGAGATGGCATACAATGGTTGCTAAGGGACGATGGCTCTTTGAATCGAACTTGAATAAAAGCAATAGTAACCGGCCCAGCAAGCTCAAACGAAATTAGTGGGGCTATTAGGCGCTGACTAAAAACAAAAATGCCAATAAAACGAAATATATACGGTGACATATTTGTTGGATGATCATTTAACAAAAGTTCCGTTATATTGCTTTATGTGCCTGCAGTTAGTGTGACACCGATGGCGGTCAGAAACTGTCTAAGAAAATGTTCTAGACACTACACAAAATCAAAAGCATCGCGACATACAGTTATAACATTCAAATTATAACTGATGGAAAACAAATGTTAAAAAACATCTGATAAGCAGTTTGAGTTTTTTTTAGCTTTGTTTAACGGCATATCAACCTCTGTGGAGTTTTAAGTTATTTTTTAAATGTTCGGTTATACTGAAAAGGTTGATTTAGTCAGATTTTAATGAGATTCTTTCGTTTTTATTCTTCTATTTATTTTAGAAAACTGAAAATAACTTCTAGTTTTGTATTCAAAAGTGTTTTGCTGAGAATAATTTTTTCCTTTAAAAATATGTTATGGTGGTAATTATTTCTTAAATAATGAATTATTAGTAAAATTCTAGACTAGCGGCTAGGTCCCACCCTTTTACAGTGAAACCAATAAAATGTAACTGCAACTCTATCAGCTTCTTTTCTCGCAATTACCGCTTGTAGAATTCCCTTCCGTATACTTGCTTCCCGGGCAGCTACAATTTTCAAGAATTTAAATGTAAGTTCAAAAGTCATCTCCTATTTCTCTAACTTGCATCCTTTCCATCATACTCTTTTCTCCATCTACTCAACTTTCATCACACCACTATTCTCATGCTTCTCTTACCCACTTCCTGACACCCCCTATAACCTGTCCCTCGTTTTCATCACTTTCCTCCCATGTTTGGGATGAAATGATTAAAAAATTAAAAACAAAGAATAATATAAACTGGGAAAACAGTTAAAAAACAACACCTTGTAAGTAGTGAACCCAGAGAGAAGGTGGAGAATCTCTTTTAGCCTCCCATCTAACGATCATTTTTTTAGAGAATGCCCTTATATTTTAACCCCAGAAAGGCAGTACTGCCACTGATGGACAGGGGATTATTGAAAAGAGAAGGGAAAGAGAAAATAAATGTTGGAGAAGAATAAGAAAGAGATAGCTGTCAAGGAGATAGAAAAAGACAATTGATGTTGCATTAAACCTTTGAAGATTGTAGCTATCAGGAAAACAAACACGCGTAAGGGAGTTCCGCAGGCGGAAAGTACGAGAAAAGAATCTTTTAGAGTAGAAGAGGCGGTTACATTTGCCTATTTCGACGGTAAAAACGTAGAACCTTGTAGCCACTCTTGTTGCATGAGTAAATTCATAAGGGTGGGGCATCAAGAAATGAAGCTCGTCAAAGCAGAAACTGTGAAAATATTTGTAGAAAAGACAAAGGGAAGCCACATATCGTCTGTGAGAAAGTGACTGATATCAAGCTGCCAGTTTGGCATCTAGGTCCCACTCTTTTACCGTTGAAATACTTAAATGTAACCGCTAATTCTACTCGAACAGTTTCTTTTCCTCGCACTTTACGCCTTCCGTTTACTTGCTTCCCTGATAGCAACAATCTCTTAAAATTTGATGCAAAGTCAATCGCTATTTTCTATCTTTTTGGGTCCTGAGTATGATGGTAAACTGCATCCGGCAGCAAGGCCTCAGATTGCGATGTTGTGAGGAGCATGAAACCACCTCTTAATTGCTGTTGTTCCCAAGTTCATTCTGACCTGGAGTGGTAACACCTGTTAGGATTCAAGCTATGAGCAAATAGTAAACCCCCAAACTGGGATCAAAACACTATAAAAGTATAAAAATGCACGTTTATAGGAATATATACGTAAAACTAGACTTTTATAGAAATTTATACATTTTTGAAGGAAAAATATTACCAACAGTACATTTTTGAAGAAAATATTATTACCATAACAGATTTTTGAAGAAAACACATTCTCAGCAAAACATTTTTAAATGCAAAATTAGAAAACATTTTCATTTTTCTAAAATAAAAAAGAATGGAAACAAAAACATTTCATTAAAATCTGACTAAATCAACCTTCTCACTATAACCGAACATTAAAAACAATACCTTAAAACCTCACGTTTTTTGCATCAAATAACCCATAGAGGTTGATATGATGTTAAACCAAATTTAAACACAAAACTATCTTTTTGAATATCGTTCATCTTTTATCATTTTTTCAATATCCGCTGCACCCAGTCTTTTCTCTCGCTATAAACCTCTGCGCGGTTGTGGCGATCTCGCCTAGCGTGAGGTGAAATGAGTATGAAAAAAAAGTGAGATCTGTCACAATCGATATTTGTTTGCTTTTACATCACTGTTGTAATATACAAGTGTTCACCGCATCCGTATACAAAGCAAAATATGTAAAATGTTTCCGTGACCGTGCTACACATCCAGAATTCACGCAGTAAGCAATGTTGCCTTACTTTCTATGAAGTTCAGCTTCAAGTGCGCTACAATCGCTACCAGTTTATTCCATTATTTTTACTCAAACTTGATTAGTTGACTGATAATGCATAGCGGTGAAATACGTAATTATTTTCCAAACACGATATTACAAAGGATTCCATTCTTGACAGAATAAAGAGAAAAGAAAATATATTAGAATTAGAAAAAGCGAATTGGTAACCTGATGTATGTTGTGGTTCACAGGAAATCGGCTCGGAGCGATAAATTGGAGGTCCGAGTTCGAATTCCAGTTGAATTCGTTGCATTCACTTACACGCAAACACCAATATAAACCCATCTCTTTTCCCTCCAGCTATAGGTTAAATAGCGGGATAAATTGAGCTCTATAACCTTGGTAGGCAATCAGTCTAACGTAGAAAGTAATGGCAAACTACTGCAGAAAAATCTTCTGCCCAGTCAGTTATGTCACTTTCGAGACATGATCGCCCAAGCGTGTATCACGTACAGCAATTAACTGACTGAATTTGTAATTATAATCGAGGAAACAGAAAAAATATAACACAAAGAACAAATAGGAATAAAAATGAGAAATTCTTGATGTCACCACTGGAAATTATGCTAAAGAGAAGAAAAGTTTTGTAAATACTAAAAATGATAATACAGATTTGCACACGTATATCAACAATGAATAAAACATGAAAAAAGAGGAAATTGGAAATTATAAAAGAAGCCAACATTTGTTTCTTTTCTTTCTTTTCCTTTACTTTTCTTTCTTATTTATTTATTGTTTAGCGGCATATCAATTATTTACAAGTAACTTTTTTTCTTAATCATATCAACTCGAGCAAGGCGGTAACGTCACTGATGTGCAGGGGGCTACGTAATAGTAATAGTGAGAAGATTGAAAAAAGAGAAAGCCGGAAACCACATCCTAAACAGGAAACAAGGGATGAGCCTCTTAACCTGTTCAATAGACATGGGTGGAGTGTGAACCGGGCGATAGATAGATCTATCTACTCCAATGGAAGGAAAAAAAAACAAAGTGAGAAGATTGGAAATGAGAAAGCCGGAAACCACATCCTAAACAGGGAACAAGGGATGAACCTCTTAACCTGTTCAATAAACGTGGGTGGAGTTTGAACCCTGTACACAGTTATATTCTATGTTTTCAAATAATTATGATTTCGTGACACAAGTCTTACTAATCGATCAATACTTACGTGGAGTGAGAAGAGGTGGATACTTGCCTTTCTCAAAGTAATTTGAGCGCAAATGAGTATAACGAACCCAAAGGGGATTTGAATTTGGACAATTCCAAGCCATTACTCATTAAATCACCAGCACATCCAAACTTAAACCACCTGGTGTTTCCAAGCGGTCAGCGATCTAGATCCTTACCAAGCTGGACATAGTTTAACTTCAATGATCCTACGAGAACTCGTGTCTCAACTGGATACTGTCGTAAGCTACGCAGCAGTTTGAAACATGCTCCATGCACAAACACTCCTACTGCTTGAACTGAGAGGCAGAAACAGGAAAACTACTAAAAGTTATTAATATAGGTTCTATATAGAAAAAAGCCATAAGAAAAAAAAGAGAACTTTTTCCATCAAAATGTTTACGCTATTATTAAGAGGAAAGATCAAAGTATTTTTTAATTGTTTTTTACAAATTTTTAATTCTTTCTAACACGTTCAAAATTTTGTTAAAATCATGTTTTGATATTCGTCTGCGCGTAACCAAATCGAGACCAGATTTTACAATGGAAAATTTAATATGACCACTCAGTTTTTTTTTTCCGGTGAAAAACATTAATTTGGAAATCTTTGAAAAAAATCAAATGATTGTCGGATTTTAAAAAACTGTCAGGACTAATTCACAAATGAATGAAATTATTTTTGAACCCATATTTCTAGAAAATCTTGGTAAAAATATGTTTTTACAACTATTACCTCTGCTCTACGTAAATTCATGAAATTTCAAGAAATTAAATTTTTGTAGTGAATATCTATTTTATTAGCTAATCGCAGGACTCATTAAGAAACGTAAATCACCTTTTTTTTCAAACAGTTGGCATTTTTACCAAAAATCATCTCCCATTAGTGAAATAAAAAAATTCCAATAAAACTATGACATTATTTAATTAGATAATCTTTTACTTACTTTTATAAATAATATATATTAAGGACATTATAGACGGAAGAAAAAACATTTCGATTAATAATGAAATTTTAAAAGAATTGTTTTAAATTTTCCTTTTTAATTATATAAATTCATAAAATTTCGAATTTTTAAAATTTTTACAAAGCCTTGTTGCGGTTGGGTTATTAAGTTTTTTAGTGAAGACTAAATTTACTCATTAAAAATTGAAAAGTTTAATACAAATAGTCGAGCCATCGTATTTTTTAATTTTTTTAAAATTTATTTTTTGTGTGTTTGAAGTTTTCTTTCGGGTATGGTATTTTCTGTGTTACGTTAAAAAGTCATGTGTTCTATAGTTTCTTCCGCTTATAGAAAAAATTGAACAATTATATCTATTTTGGTCAACCATACTTAACCACAATCAGTCACTTCACAAATCATTTCTCTGTAATCATTCATTTAACACATCAATCACTTGTCACCTTCGTGATTAACAAATACTTTTATTCTAAATTTAATGATATAAACAAGTTATACTTTTGTAAATCAGATTAATCTAACTTGAAATTTGCTAGTTTTCTAAAAAAAATAATCCGTCACAGATGTATATTTTATTTTTGCAAGATTTTAAAACCGATAGTTAACTTTTGTTTACAAATGAATCGATCACTCAAAAAATGCACGAAAAACTGAAAACTTTTTAAAAACTGAAAACTTTTATATTCTAATCAATATAATTTCCGCTTGAAATATACCAGAGTATTCTACTTACTGGAAATAGTAAATTTAATCTTTTAGCTTTTAATTAAAGCCAAAATTCAAGCTACAAGAAAAACTTTTATCTTTAAAATTTCACTTTAAATCTTAAGTATCGAAACTGGATGGAGGTAGCTATATTAATAATAAACGCGGAGAATTATGCAAAACAGTATACTTTAAAAATAAAAAAAATCACACACAGTGACTCTGGTGAACGTCTACAGTATTTCTGAAAATGAAAGAAAGGTTTCTCACTAATATGGAAAAGGCAGAAACAAAAGATATAAAGAGGGCAAGCTAACAAATCTTTTGAAAGATGCAAGAAAATAGAATATCTGTTTGTGTTAAATAACTTTCTTCATGAATAAGTGAAGCAAGCACCTTGTCCTACAGTAGATGAAAAATAGCTGCTGTTGATAATGCTAAAATAAACTCAATACCAAACTGGGTTCTTAAAACACTGTGTCTAAGGGGTGTGCAAAGTTTCCCAGAATTTTTTTCGAAAACAAATATTATGATTAATAACTGCAAACCAGAAACCTTTGCGCACACTTAATATGTATTACATCTCTTTTCATCGTTTGTAGATTCATAAGTCTCTAGTCACTAAATATTTATAAAGGGAAAATGTCACGTTGTCGAAGGATTATTGAAGTTTAACCCATGCAGATGTTACTACGTCAGGTAATCCTCATGCTTACCCATATACATGTCAATATGTTAGGGAATCATAACTTTATCTGGAGCTGAATTCTTATGATGACATTTATGTCCTGTTTCAAACTGGATAGAAATCTTGGCAAACACACATTTGACATATGCATTTCATAAAGAAAAGCTTTCTTACTGTTCCAGCAGCTAGTACGTAGCAACAGAGTTGATCCCGAAAACCGGGGTTCAAAGTCCAGGCACACGGAAGTGGAATAATAATAGTAAAAAAAATTATGATTTTGAGCGTTGCTTAGAACTATGAATTGTTAATTGTTTAATCGTTGACGGTTTATACTAAAAGAGAGCGGAACGCAACCGAGGAACAATTATTTAGAACTAATGTCGAATAATGAATCATAGCGACCGTCACAAATTTATGCAAGTATTGTTGTTGCTGCTTTTTATCAATGAATTCTTTCATTGAAATATACGTCAAAATAACAAAACTTGAGTTGTCTATTGTTTACTGAATGTTTCGTTGTTTTTTTTTAATCTCGTATGCTCGCGTCCGATTACTTCATTTTCCTTTCTATTTCTCTTGCTTTAAATTGCTTTTATTTTACTTTTGTCACCAACTAGAAAATAATTATTTTGTTTTAAAGAGTTTCTTGTAATATTTGATTATCGCTGATTACAATTTAGTTTCTTCGTTCTATATTTTTTCACATAGTCTTGTGTAATTCTTTTTACGAATCTTCCCCGCCCATCTTTCTGATATTTCTATTGGCTTAATGCATTACCATACTCACTTTTTAGGGGTTTTTTCCTCTCTGTTGCTACCGAATAATTTTCCTTTGTCTCATATTTAGTTTTATTTTTGCTTCCTTCGTTTGATTGTATTTTATTTTACCATTTTCTTTCACGCTTTCGATTTCAAACAGATTTAACTTACATCTTCCTTTCTTTTCTTTTTTATCTTTTGAATCCAAACAGGGTTCAGTCATAGTTATTCCTCTACATTTTCCTTCTCTTTTTTTCATTTCAGACTGGATTCATTTACTTTTTTTTTTTCTTTGGTTTTCTTTTTCGGTTCCACTTTGGGTATACCTGTCTTTTCATTTTCCTCTATTATAAAGAGTTTTTTATTATTAAGTTTCCCTTCCTTTCATTTTATCTTTCGGTTTCAAATTTAGATTTACTTACTTATTTCTTTTCCTATATATCCGAGAGTGTTCATTTTCTTTTGTCATTTTTTTCTCTTTGTTTTTCAAACTAGGTTAATTCACTTTTTCCTTTCCCTTTCCTTTCTCTCTTTCGATTTCAGAATAGATTCATTCACGTTTTTATTTTCTTCCCTTTTCTTTCTTTTGTTTTAAAAATCATATCACGCCGAGCAAAGCGGTAACGCCACTGATGTGCAGGGGGCTACGTAAGAGTGAAAAGATTGGAAAAGAGAAAGCCGGAAACCACATCCTAAACAGGAAATAAGGAATGAGCCTCTTCATCTGTTCAATAGCCGTGGGTAGAGTGTGAACCGGGCGATAGTTTAGTCTATCTACTCTAATTGAAAAAAAAAAAGAAAAGAGTGAGAAGATTGGAAAAGAGAAAGCCGGAAACCACATCCTAAACAGGGAACAAGGGATGAGCCTCTTCACCTGTTTAATAGACGTGGGTGGAGTGTGAACCGGGCGGTAGTTTAGTCTATCTACTCTAATTGAAAAAAAAAAAAGAAAAGAGTGAGAAGATTGGAATAGAGAAAGCCGGAAACCACATCCTAAACAGGAAATAAGGAATGAGCCTCTTCATCTGTTCAATAGCCGTGGGTAGAGTGTGAACCGGGCGATAGTTTAGTCTGTCTACTCTAATTGAAAAAAAAAAAGAAAAGAGTGAGAAGATTGGAAAAGAGAAAGCCGGAAACCACATCCTAAACAGGGAACAAGGGATGAGCCTCTTCACCTGTTTAATAGACGTGGGTGGAGTGTGAACCGGGCGGTAGTTTAGTCTCCTTTTCACACTGAGCTATGTATTTTTCTTTCCTTCTTTTACAAAGGGTTCATTTTCTTTTACGTTTCTTTCTATTTCTCTTTTGGTCTTACGCTGGGTTCATACACGTTTTCCTTTCCATCTCTTTTAGAGAGAGAGAAAGAGAGAGAGAGAAAGAGAGAGAGAGAAAGAGAGAGAGAAAGAGAGAGAGAGTTCATTTCATTTTTCCTTCTTTTCCTTTTCTTTTTTATTTTCAAACTAGGTTCATTTGCTTTCTCCTTTCTTTTTACTTTTCCTCTCAGGCAGATATTATTTCTTTCTTCCTTTCTCTCCTTTTCTCTTTTGTTCCCCTGTTTTGCTCATCCATTTTCCTCTGTTCCAGAAAGGGTTCATTTCTTTTTTTCTTTTTTTTTTTGTTTTACTATCTTTCTATTTCTCTTTCATTTTCAGTCTGGTTTATTTCGCTTCTTTTTTTCCTTTTTCTTTCTCTCATTCTATTACAGACTGGATTCAGGGAAAATGTATCACTTTTTACATTCCTTCCTTTTTCTTTCAGTTTCATGGACGTTTTCCCGTTTTTCTTTCTTTTCCTCTATTTTTCTTACTTTTCTTTTCTCTTTCATTTTCAGACGGCGTTCATTTGCTTCTCCCTTTTCCTTTTTCTTTCTATTTAAGGCAGCTTTCATTTCTTCTTCCTTTCTCTCATTTTTTGTTTCGCTTTCACACTGGGTTCTTCTTTTTCCGTTCGCTCTATTTCCGAGAGAGTTCATTTCGTTTTTCAGTTCATTCTTTTTCTCTTTCTTTTTAAACGGGGTTAATTCGCTTTTTTTTCCCCTTTTTCTTTCTCTCTGTTCATTTCAGACTGGATTCATTCACTTTTTTTATTACTTACTTTCTTCTTTCGGTTTCACAATTGGTTCGTTCGCTTTTTCTTTTACCTCTTTTTCAAACAGGGTTAATTTCTTTTTCTTTTCTTGTCTTTCCCTTTCTCTTTCGTTTTCAGTCTGTCTTCATTTTTTTTTACATGTCTTTTTCTCTTTCGTTTTCACACTGGTCACATCCGCTTTTGCCTTTCCTTCTTTTCAGAGAGAATTAATTTTATTTTTTCTTTCTTTCATATTCTGTTTCAGTTTTAGACTGTTCGTTTGTTTCTTTCTTTTATTTTCCTCTCTTTTTAGGCAGGCTTCATTACCGTCTTTCTTTATCGCATTTTTTTTTGTTTTCACGCTGAGCTCATTTGCTTTTATCTTTCACTGTATTTCACCGAGGCTTCATTTCCTTTTTTCTTTTCTATCTTTCTTTTTCGCTTTTGTTTTCACGCCGGGTTTCTCCCATTTTTTCTCTTTTTTTATTTCAGTAATGTTCACTTCTTTTTTTCTTTTATTTATTTTTCTTTTATTTCTTTCTCTTTTTCATTTTCACACTACGTTCATCTGCTTCTTCCTCGTTTTTTATGTCTTTTTCTCTTTCAGACTTCTTTTTTTTTCTTTCCCGCTCTTTTTCTTTTTATTCAATGATTCTTTTCTTTAGCTTTTCCCTTTTCGTTTTGTCGTGTCTTTATTCACTTCTCGTTTTTTTTCTTTACAGTTTGTCATTTTTTTTCTCTGACCTCATATTTCAAATCCCGTCATTAGTCTCTCTTATTTTGTTCTTTCTTTATTTCCAATTTTCTTACTTTCCAGGCGATTAATATTTTCTTTGTTTATTTTCAAAATAAATAACCACAAGCAACATTGCTTTCACTGTCATCCCCTGTCAATTTTTCTAACAAGTCGATTGTTCCTTTATTTTTTGTTATGTTGGGTGGTGGTTGAACTCGGAATATGTCGTTCGTCGTCGTCGTCATTGTTAAACTTTGATATTCTAAGTGATTCCCTTCCATTTTGTTTTGTATTTCTTCTTCCTTTTATACTTCAGCGCCACGGCCGACACCACACCCCCCACCCAACTTATAAACGACCAGCGAAAAAGAAGTGCAAAAGTCATTTGTCAAATTGATTGGAAGACAAAGATTTTTTTGTTATAAAAATGTGGTGTTTCTGTGTATATCTGTGTGTTCGTAACAAGAGAGTTTTGTGTGAGTCTGCTTGTATGAGTATGTGTGTGTCTGTAAGCGCCCGCACAAGGAATTCGTGAACGTATTCATAACAGAACAAATGAAAAACAATTCCGTGATAGGCTCAGCATTAGAAAAAATGGCAAACAAAACTGAAGCTCATTGAATAGAGGAGAACAATTAGAATATAATATTCTTTAGAAGGAAGGGTCAAGTTAAATATTGGAGAGGGACGGGTGTGATGGAAATTTAGCAAAGTGGAATGGATTAAAGGGGAGCTCGCAATCTTACATCTCTGACAAACAAAGCTAGATACATTCATTCAGATCAACATGCAGACGTAGTTTTGTACCTGCAGCCATCGTTTGCATTTTGACATCAGCACAAAAATGACGAGAAATAATAATAATAATAATAATAATAATAATAATAATAATAATAATAATAAATGAAAAGACAACATTTAAAAACGTGCACCAATTTCGTTAATGAAATTGAAAACAACCATATCCATTTTGCGAAGCAAGAGATATTTTTCAAAATGAATAACCGTGAATGATTAGTTTCTGAGTGCATCAACCCGAAGGTCACAATGTTTGAAAATTATTTTCAGATTTGAGTTTGATGAGAATTAATATTACATATAAATATAACTCTATCTCTTTTAAAAGTGAACAATATGGAAATATGATGAATTCTTTTAGTATTAAAAAAATGGATAATCTTGAATTAGGTTTTCAAATATATTTTTCTTACACGTTTTCTTTTCGCGAACATCTTAATTGCAATATTGTTTCACTAATTAAACTTAGATCACTTCTCAGCCTCATGGTTTGTCTAAACTTCGAGTGAATTAACTAAAGAAACGCCCCTCCATGGGATTAACAAAGTTGCTTGGCGATGTTTGCAAGTTAGTGAGTTTTTATTACGACTTTCATGTAAGCTTGAGAAAACATTCCCTACTTACGTTAAACAAAGTGTATGTCATACTAGTTAAGGTCAGGGATAAATAAATATCCGTTACACATTGCTGAATCTGACGAAGAGAATTTTTGATATTGTTCAGAAATAAAATAAGGGAGTGTTATTGACAAAATGACATCTATATGGATTGTAATATGAAGAGAGTTCGTAAGGTATTTGAGGACATATATCATCTTTAGTATAGCTGCATATTTGACTTAGTATTTCCTATATTTCAAAATTAGCAATGGCTGACTGTAGGATTACGCAAGAAATGAAGAGGCGAGCAGTCATTATGGCTATAAAGTCTGAACATAGTAAATTAGAAATAGCAGAATTTTTAAAAGTCGCTAGATTCTTCGTCTACAAAGTTCACAGAAGCAAAATCTTTGAGCAAGATCAGAAAAGAAACAGAATAAATCACAGATATTTATGTGAAGAATCTTCGGAAGTTCCAAGAGTAATGCATACAGAATTTCCTGCAAATGCTATGGTTTTGGGGTTTGTCAACAATGAAGGACATGTGGCGCCTCCTCACTTTTATCCACAAGGTCTTAGAGTAAACTCTGCTGTGTAGATAGATGTTCTGGTTAAACATGGATTAAAACATGGATCGACAATGTGCACAACAGAAGACTTTATGCGTTTCTACAAAACTCGGTGCCATCATACAACAACGCAGAAATGGATGATGGAAAGTTTTTACGATCACATAACCCCTAACATTTGGCCTCTTAGCTCCCCAGATCTCAATACATTGAACTATGTATGGGGTGTAGTTGAGGAAGAGGTTAATGAGCACACTCATGACACTAAAGAATCCCGAAAAACCTCCAAAATAAAGTCCAACATGAACTACTTGATTCTAACATGTAGGCGATTCAGACCTCGCATACAGGACATTATTGAAGCTGAAGGAGATTTTAAAGAAGAGAATTACCAAAAAAAATTTATTCTAATTCCCACAACTTTTTCAGAAAAAGAAACATCATCTTTTTCTAAGGGTCTTTTTTCTGTTAGTATAAATCTATCCTCAAAAACCTTACGCATCCTGTGCATAATTAACATTCATGCAAATGTATATTCAGTTATAATATGTGGAAAGGAACAGTATAGTTAAATAAAGAAGACAAGATAAAAAATTTATTTTTCTCGACTTCGTGTTTCGCACTGTGGTGAACTTTATCAAGGCAACGAGATTAAATTAATTTTATTTTAAATAACGTATCTATAAACAAAAAGCAAAAAAGACAATTTATAGATAAATGAGGGATTGACTTGCTTATTACTGGTATGCTATAACTGATATGTTTATAAATATAAACAATGCAATACCTTTTGTCCCAACGTTTTGTTGTTTTTTATGACTATATATATATATATATATATATATATATATATATATATATATATATATATATATATATATATATATATATATATATATATATATATATAAATAAAGAACAAATACGAAGTTGTGGTGCATTGGATATCGGCTGGGAACGAGAAATTGAGGAACCGAGTTCGAATTCCAACTGAATTCATTGCATTCACTTACACGCAAATAGCCTTGGGAAAAGTATTAATCCGTCTCTTCCTTCCAGTTATGGGTTAAATATCAGGACATATTGGTTTCTATAGCCTTGGTCGACAACCAGTCTACCACAGACAGCAATGGCAAACTACTGCGGGATAATCTTCTGCCCAGTCAGCCATGTCTCTTTTGAGACATGATCGCCCAAGCGTGTATCACGTATGGCATTTAACTGACTGACTGATCTCAATCTAACATGTTTTATTTTTATTAAATCTTCGTCAATGAACGAGAGAAAAATGAACAAAAAACATGAAGACGGTTTACTATGTGACGTGAAACAACTAAGCCCAAATCACTACAGTATATTGCCTGTTTGTTGCAGTTTTTTTTTCATATTCTCTCAGACTTTGAAGAAGCTTTAATAAAAGTGAAACTTTTTACATTGAGATACATATATGACGAGGAGGTTTTGTTCTTTCCCTAATGTGTTCGATATGGAGATAGAAATAGAGCGTTAATAGCCTTAATGCGGAGTAGTTTGAAACGTAACTGAGCTATTATGACTTCGAAATCTGCAGACGAAGAAAAAATCCCTAAGAAATGAAGATAGCGAAATAGTGCCTACATGAAACCGCTCAGTTAATTGACGAACTTCTTCACATTAATACTATATATAAAGAGAGAGATTTTTACCTCGTCATCAGGCAATGTTAGATCATTGTTGTGAAAATGATTTTCATTTGAATATTATTTGTTATTTATGGATGTGAGAAGACAGAAAAGTTTATGTGTATTTCACTCTGGAGCCAAAAATCGGAGTTTGAGCAGAGACAGTGCAATACTCTACGGATCAATTGCTTCCATTCAGTCTTTGTCATTAAGTTTAGCAAATATCAAGAGTACTTATGTAAGTTTTTTCTGTCCGTCCATTGGTTGAAATATAAGAGCCAGAGGTCTGTGTTCGAGCACAGGAAACACTATTTTTTATCACACAATTTGTTTCATTATGTCCTTTTTTTATATTTTTTTTTTAATATTTTTGGGAAATATATGATTCCTTCTTTCAATCTTAACGGCAAGAGTGTCAGTCGATCAAAACCCCTGTCTAGACTGCATTTCCGTTGATGTATCCATTATTGTTACAAAATTATTCTCTTAATTTACTCTGTATCTCATCATTTTCTAAAATAAAAAATAAAGATATATTAAAGTAGGTCAAACTCGTAATAACGGAGAGAATAATCCCAGAAGATTTTATTTGATTGATATAAAGTATCAAATAAATAAAATTAGAGAGCTCAGCGGATATTAACCAGAGCAATATTTAAAGAAATTTTTTAAAATGTTATTTTCTAAAAAGATTTGTGTTAGATAATATTCGTTAATGTAAGTAATATATTTTCAAAGACATATAAATTTCTTCATGCACCCCAAAAATAGATTCATATAACTGCACACCACTGCAAGTGACCTAACCTGAGAAAAAATAGAATTCGATTACACCCTGTCACTCTAGTGGGTCTAAAACTAATGGTATGGCGAAAGAATATAAGAAAACTAAAATAGCTGTTACAATTAATTTGCACAAAGATATATATATATATATATATATATATAGCCATGTGTGTGTTGTGTGTGCGTGTATGTATATGTCTGAATTCTTCTTAATTTGGTGAACTTAATTGTATTCCTTCATATACCATATTACAAAGCGTAACTATTGGCCGAGCTATTTTCGAGAGATAAACCTCTCTTGAAACTAACAGATTCGTCGGCATGAAAATGAAGCAGAATAAGCGGGCACTAAATACATAAATAAATGAAATAAAAAGCTCGTTTTCAATCTAAAAGTGCGCCTGTCCGTGTTTTGGTGGGCAGCACGTGTTCGATGTGAGCAGTGAGTGGCCCTGTTACTAGTCGCACGTGTACCGCTAAGGGAGACCGTGCCGGAAAAACCTTGAAACCCCCCACACACACGCGTGCGCAAGTGTACACGTGAACACAAGCGTACTGGTACTATAGGAAAGACGTGTCTCTGATCCCATTTGCTGAGTTCATCTGTGATTAAATTTATTATTTCCTTATTTTTTTTCTTATTATTCTGACTTTTGTATTTTCTGAGTATTAAAGTCTCAGTTTTATATTTTTAAGCTTAGTTTCAGAATCGAAAAAAGGTAACATAGGTTGTAGGAAGATCAAGTTGCATCAGCAAGTGAATAAGTCATGTATACCGAAAATGGCGGATGTGCGTTGTGGTCTAGTGGATATCGACTCGGAACGAGAAGTCTGAGAGCAGAGTTCGAATTCCAGTTGAATTCGTTGCAAGCCTCTACGCGCAAATACCCTTGGGAAAGGTATTAATCCGTCTCTTCCCTCCAGCTATGGGTCAAATAACAGGACAGATTGGGTTCTATACCTTTGGTTGGCAACCACTCTACCGCAGAAAGCAATGGCAACCTACCGCGGGATAATCTTCTGCCCCGTCAGTCATGTCTCTTTCGCCCAAGCGTGTTTCACGTATGACACTTAACTGACTGATACCAAAAATATCAGTTTTAAAAACCTGATTTTTATTATTCATCTTTTTAATATTGAGATTTTGCAATTTTCTCCGGCGCTGATAGAAAATACATATACGTATATCGATTCTGGGACAGGCAAAGTTATATAACTAGTTTTAATAGTTTATTTTGTCATATCCCAGAGGCTTAACGGAATAAACAAGCTTTCTTTCCTTCCATCAGTATAGATCACGCTAGTCTCCCAAAAAGCAATACACTGCGCCTCCTCGGATACACTCTCTCAGTCGCCCTCAAGTGGGTCGACTACATCGAATCAAAGAAAGTTAGTCACTGTACTGGACCAGGAAGTTTTTCTGGTTATAATCCATCTTGCACATTTATAAATCTACCATTGGTCCATAAATACTGTTGTCATATCTGGTTTAGTGCTCTTGCTATTCATCTTGTGGTTCTAGACAAAATCTGTAGGAAGATCTACAGTATAATCGATTCGGACTTAGAAGTCTGCCTTCAGTCACTTTCTTACCGATAGGATGTGCTTTCCGTCTGTCTTTTCTACCAGTCGGAATGTTAGCCATAGTACAAGCAACTTTTTATAACCTATTTCAATATTTTTTTGCGTGCTTTATTATGGTAAAAAAAAGGACATAATGAAACAAATTGTGTGATAAAAAATAGTGTTTCCTGTGCTCGAACACAGACCTCTGGTGCTTATATTTCAACCAATGGACGGACAGAAAACCATACATAAGTACTCTAATTTACTAAACTTAATGACAAAGACTGAATGGAAACAATTGATCCGTAGAGTATTGCACTGTCTCTGCTCAAACTCCGATTTTTGGCTCCAGAGTGAAATACACATAAACTTTTCTGTCTTCTCACATCCATAAATAACAAATAATATTCAAATGAAAATCATTTTCACAACAATGATCTAACATTGCCTGATGACGAGGTAAAAATCTCTCTCTTTATATATAGTATTAATGTGAAGAAGTTCGTCAATTAACTGAGCGGTTTCATGTAGGCACTATTTCGCTATCTTCATTTCTTAGGGATTTTTTCTTCGTCTGCAGATTTCGAAGTCATAATAGCTCAGTTACGTTTCAAACTACTCCGCATTAAGGCTATTAACGCTCTATTTCTATCTCCATATCGAACATATTAGGGTTAAAAAAACCCTCCTCGTCAAAATATCTTTTTATCTGTAAACAAATGAAAAAACAGTAATCTTGGCCCTGAGCATTATCACAACTGAACACACACACACACACACACACACACACACACACACACACACATATATATATATATATATATATATATATAAGATTTCTCAGATTTTCAGGCCAATGGATATATATATATATATATATATATACCTATTCTGTTTAATTATACAAAAAGAGTAGATTCACTCAAATACGAGATACCATTAAAAATGTTGTTCAAGCAAATAAATGTTTCAGTTAATACCACTTCGTTATATATATAGTGACTTGAATTAATATATATATCATGCATATATGCATAACATCATTATTCAGATGTTAATAAAATCAGTGCTATTGTTCTACGTCTATGGCATGACTCCGAGTTTCATGCCTTATGCAATCATCAGGTGCCTTTTTAAACTAAGTTTAAAAAATGCTGATGATAGCTTAACGCATGAAACTCCGATTCTTTACATAGACGTAGGACAATATATATATATATATATATATATATATATATATATATATAGAGAGAGAGAGAGAGAGAGAGAGAGAATATTTTTTATTACCATCCATGATGATAAATCTTTATAGAAGTCTTTCATTCTATACGGAAGTATGTTCTTCCTCTACAACTTAATAACTTTTTGTATATATGTTTAAATGTATTTGTGGATAGCACTACATAGGGAGAACTACTCAAAAACTTTTTTTAAATCATATCACCCCGAGCAAGGCGGTAACGCCACTGATGTGCAGGGGACTACGTAAAAGTGAAAAGATTGGAAAAGAGAAACCCGGAAACCACATCCTAAACAGGGAACAAGATATGAGCCTCTTCAACTGTTAGATGCCACAATTAAACAACACATGCCTACAAAAATCCGTAATTTGAACAATTTCTTGTCAGATAGGCTGACCAATACACAAGGGTCTTCTATTGCAGAACAGCTTATTAATAACAATAATTGTGCTGCTAACTGTAGTGTGGAAGTATTTCCCATTTTAAATACGTCCCACTCTAGTTACCACCTCGAAGTGTTACATGCCATCCATAATTAATCTTTAAAGCTCTCACTGTGTAAGCAGAAAGAGCATATATTTAACCTCCAACTCATTTCTGTTTAAGATTTTTCCCCCTCAACATGTTGTCCATTTTCTTAAAACTATAATTATTTATTTATCCACTTTCATTTAGCCCTGTTGAGCGAGGTGCGAAACCGGTTAGCTAGGCCGTTTTTCAGTTTTTTCTTTTAAATGATAATAAAAAATATTTTTGTCTATTTATAGGGGTAAAGAAGTTTTGTACCACCAATCATATTTTCAGATATATATATATATATATATAAAACGAAATTATACGGAAATTTACGAAACTGGTATTAGCCGATAATGCGAATTTTTATAATTTTTATTTCTATAAAATAATAATGTTGAGCAAATAAAAATGCATACAATTTCTCTACTATGTTCAGATTTCCGGGTAGAATTTGAGCATATGTTTTCTAATGTCTTTCGACCTATTCAGATAGAAACATACTAATCTTATATCACAACCGAGAAAGAGGCATTTGACATTTCTGGTAAGTGATCATGGAGAATAATACTCACAAGATATATTGAAGACAAATGAAGTAAAGTAAAACAGCGTGTGGAAAATAATAGCTAAGCAGGAACTGATAGGGAATATAAGATGAAAAACACTGTTTAGATCTGCAAAGTTTAGTTTTATAAATTAAAGTGTTAAAATTGTTCATCTCCTTAATGACGATATCGCATAAAAAAAGTCTTGTTTTTCTATGCGATATCGTCATTAACGCGATTTTTAAGAAATCCTAAAATAATCCGCAGATGCTTATTAATTGAAACCAGATAAAGTTGCCATTAATACTTTCTTGGTCATATTGCGGATGTGGTTCTGTGGATATCGGCTTGGAACGTGATATCGGAGGGTTGAGTTCGAATTCTAGATGAATTCGTTGCATTCACTTACGCGCAAATACGGTTAGGAAAGGTATTAATCCGTTTCTTCTCCCTACAACTAAATTAAGCCAAATATGGGAAATAACTATATATCATTCTACATTTCGATTTCACACCAAACAAGATAGTAAAGCCACTGAGACACAAGGGAATTACTGGATATGGAATAATTTGGAACAGAAACATTACTAATGAGTGGGGTGTGGTGTCAATCTTTATCTTCTGTCTTCTTAATTCTAGTTCTTTTATTGTCCTGTCTCCTTAATCGTGTTTGTTTCATATTCTGTAACCCTTGGTAACCATTTGCATCCTAGTCCCCTTGCTTACAGTGAAATGATCTAAAAAAGGTGTATCTAGCGAATCAACCTTGTAATACAGTGAGTTCAGTTCTCGTGGAGGTCGTGTTCTTTTGGTCTAATTAAGCGGAATTCGGAAATAATCATAAATCTTTCTACATGCCTATGTATTCAAGTTTATTTTATTTTACAAAACAGTCAGTTAAGTGCCATATGTGAAACATGGTTGGGCGATCATGTCTCGAAAGAGACATGACTGACTGGGCAGAAGATTATCCCGCAGTAGGTTGCCATTGCTTTCTGCGGTAGAGTGGTTGCCAGCCAAGGCTATAGAACCCAATCCGTCCTGTTATTTAACCCATAACTGGAAGGAAGAGACGGATTAATACATTTCCCAAGGGTATTTGCGCGTAAGTGAATGCAATGAATTCAACTGGAATTCGAACTCGGCTCCTCGATTTCTCGTTCCGAGCCGATATCCACTGCACCACAATGCACATCCAAAACAAATTGCCTTAACAGAAGACAATCATAATTGGATGCTTCCCTCTTGGTAAACTGGTTAACAAGATAGTCATTCCTATTGTTATTACTGAAGTGATCTTCAGCGTGACTAATATGAACACAGCGAACATATTTTTAAGTCGATTTATTCCTATATAATTTGCTATTCGGAGATCATCTTGGTCGTTATACTCACAATGTTGCAATCTCCAATCTTCTGTTGTTTCCTTTGTATTCGGTAACTTTCTTAGAAATTATATTCGAACGTTATATTCCATCTACGGGAGCATTTACTTCTACTTGTATTCACTTTGGGCGGCTTGAGCCAGTTTCTTTACCTGGAAGAAGATTTATGGGACAGTTTTGGGCTCCTCAACCGCATGCTGTGTGAAGAATTTCCAATGATCAATTAGCCATCCTTACTGCGATAGACTGTGTGCTAACCAAGCTTATAGAACCCAATCTATCCTGCTTTTTACACTTTTAGCTATTTAAATGGACCATAACTTTCCATAAATAAATGTAATGTATTCGACTGGAATTCGAACGTAGCTCTCTGATTCCTTAATCCAAGCTGCTATCCATTACTTCACCGCATCTTCAAATACTCCACCGTGATCCAGTGTACGAGACTAGGTTATTCTTGTTCTGCTTTTTCGTTCTAATGGAATGTTTGCTATAAGATATTTAAGAGAACGCCAGCTAATTTTGAATACATTTTTTTAATTTATGTGTGGAGTCCGGCTCACATGTGAATGTGACCAAAAAGTGTTTCATACTTTTTTGCGTTTTTTCTCTTCTTACCCTCAGCCCCTGATGTGCGTTGTGGTGTAGTGGATATCGACTCGGAACGACAAATCAAGGAGCCAAGTTCGAATTCTAGTTGGCTTCCTCGCGTTCACTTAAGCACTAATATCCTTGGGAAATGCATTAATACATCTCTTCCCTCCAGTTATGGATTAAATAATAAGACAGATTGGGTTCTGTTGCCTTGGCTGACAACCAGTCTACCGCATAAAGCAATGACAACCTACTGCGGGATAAGTTTTTGTACAGTCAGTCATGTATCTTTCGAGACATGATAGCCTAAAGCGTGTATCACGTATGGCACTTAATTGACTGACCCTCAGCCCAAGTATGTAAGATTTCACTACTAGAAGACCCAAAGACTGAAGTCAAAATATCCACGGATCCAGAGATATTTTAATCAACAAACCAATTTTAGACAAACGTGTTTAAATTCTTGAGCTTTACCCTAATGGACTAAATAATTTTTTCTGCCCGAACTTCCAAGGGGCTTATCAAGAAAGGAAGACAGACACATAAAAAAAACGGAAGTATACAAAGGCTGAAGTGTAATGAATATGATCATACTGGCCAAAGTAGCAAAATCTAAACTTATTTATAAATGGAACTTTGTCTGTGCGTGTGTGTCTGTGTGCGTGTGTCTGTGTGCGTGAGTGTGTCCGTTACCTATAGACTCCGAAACCGCTGAACCGATTTTCTTGAAACTTTGCACAGTTGTACTATAAGCGTCTGCAGGTGTTCTTAGCTAGGTTTTGTGTCGAGGTACCCCCGATAAATACCAAAAATCGAAAATCGAAAAAATCGAGTTATAGAAGGAGTGGTCCGATTTTAATCAAATTTGTTACACTCATAGACAAAGACATAAGAAAAGATATTCAGAAGTTTCAAGGTTGCAGTTCTTACAATAGTGCAGAAAATTTGATATCGATAGCAAGAAACCAAAATTTGACTTACATCCATTCATTTTTCTTTCAGTCTACGGTTTCGCTTTAACTGGAAACAACTAATGCTTTTTAGTCTTTTGTGCCAACGTCCAAAGAGTCTGAGCTCCAGGACCATGGATTAGTTTTAAAGCTTTCATTACACCCGAGCAACGCCGGGCTATACTGCTAGTATGTAATAATGATATTTCTTCACTTAGAAAATTCCGAAAAAATATTATCGCCTAATCAATTGTTAAACAATTATACTGGACTAAGAATAATTGAAAAGATTTCTCCCTCTGAACACTACGTTCGCTTTTCCTAGACTCATTTCCAGCCAGCCATCCTCTACTAGTGATGCTTAATTCTTCCTTGTTAATTCTATTCAGGACGTTGATTATCATGACTGTTCACAAATTCTTTGTCCTTTTTACCTTTTACTATGTGCGTTGTAGTATAATGTATATCGACTCGGAACTTAATATATTTTTCTTTTATTTTTTGAAAGAGATTTACTACTTAATTTCAAAATCTTCGATATAACTGTAAGCACGCTTGTTTATTTATATCCTGGGAGTGAAAGAAGCTTATTTCTATATCGACACTTTACAAAAATGTGATACGAACGAGTTTTCTTTATACTCAATGAAGCATTCAGCTATTCGCGGCAACAATAACTTTATTTTAAAGTAACTTTATTTTATTTTACTTTGTCACGTGTTCATTGACTAGGAATGCAGGAAATCTTACATGTATCACCGTCAAGCTCAAAAACGCTAACGCAAGTCAACTACTTAAAAGAGAAGAAATTTATGACTCACTGGCGAGACGCAAGTTTTAAACGGATAGAGAAATGATTTTTATATAATACAGGTGAGTAGAGAAATGATTTTTATATAATACAGGTGAGTATAAGATTTTATTTGGTTTGTTTATACTATTATCCACATTATGGAAATCCCAGAATCCACTCGATGTGTGGAGATACTGTGTCGTGTAAGAAAAGGTAAGAATTAACATTCATGGCGTTAAAGATAATGGTTAATCCTAGACTTGAAAATTGTAGTGATTATGAAATAATCCACATCCTTCCTGTCATTTGTACGACGTTTCGGTCGTTGTACACTCTGTTCTTTTTCAGGCGCTAGGAATTTTGAACCAAACCTTTTATTACAATTATTGTGGTGTATTATTCTAATTCTTTGCCTAGAGCGTCTTCTGGTATTCAGGAGTTATCTCAAGGACACATGGCCCAGTGTATATAGACATCGGTTAGTTCCTGTTTCTTGACCCAAAGAGTTGTGAGTTTAATACCAGGCTACAGCAGTGGTGAACAAGTAACTTACAGGGTTAAAGGGTGATAACTCATGACTACTACAAGAGGCTCTTGGCAAGGAATTAGAATGGTTTACCCCAGTGATTGTAATAATTCCTAGCTTCTGAAGAAGGCCGGAGCGTACAACGGCCGAAATGTCGTACAAATGGCAACAAAGATAAGGACAATAGTTCGAAAAATGTAAATAATGTAAATACTACCTCATCTCAGAAACATAGACAAAGATGAAATAATCCCATTGGGCGTCTGTTCCACTAAGCAGTAGTTCTTGGGAAGAAGTTATCTGAATAGAACTTTTTATATTTTCATAATCATTTTATTTGAAGCAAGGCAGTACCGCCACTGGTATGCAAGGAGTTACAGTGTGAGGAGAAGGAGGAGAGAAAAATTCAAGTGATGGCGAAGAAAGGGTAAAAGCGAACTGGGAATCAAGGAGATTGAAGATAACATTCGCTGTAGCACTTTTCGAGATTGTAACTATCAGGAAGCAAGCATGCGGAAGGGAATTCCACAGGCGAGAAGTCCGAGAAAAGAAACTACTAGAGTAGAAGTGAGGTTTAAAAGAAACGGAATTATACAAAGGCTGAAGTGTATTGAGTATGATCATACTGGCCAAAGTAGCAAAATATGTAATAATGATATTTCTTCACTTAGAAAATTCCGAAAAAAATTGAGACAGTTAAAGGATGGGTCCTAGTTGCCAAACTAGTTGCATGAGTAAATTCATGTTGGCGGGGCACTAGGGAATTAAGCTCGTCAGTGCAGAAGCTGTGAAAATACTTGTAGAAAAACAGAACGAAGCCTCATCCAGTAGGTGTGAAAAGTGACTAAAGTCGAGCTGCCAAATCGAGACCTATTATATTGCAGATCCTCCTTAGAGTTTTGTCGAGAACAACGAGATGAACAGCAGGGACAGCCGACTAGTTATGATAACAGTATTCAATGCATGGACAATGGTAGATTTATAAATGAGCAAGATGGATTCTGATAAGGAAAACAGCGACCCAGCCTTCTTAGCACTAGATGTAGCTATTGATTTGATGTAGTCATTCCACTTGAGATCGACTGAGAGCATGACGCTTAATTTTTGCTAATGAATGGGAAAGGAACTGGAAGAGTTCACTGATGTGTACTTGGCATGGCAGGCCTCGGTTGTAATGTTTATGATTGATGAAACTAAGGAATTAGATTTTTCGAACAAGGGCCATGAAAATAGCGATAGAGTAGCGAGGGGATCAAGACGTTTCGTCCGTGTGAAAGGAGTGAAAAACCGTTCATCACACACAAGGTTGTATAGACAATTTTGAGCTCTCAAGACAGGTAAGTGAGGACGGGGTAGCTCCAGACCAAATGACACAAATACTAAATGTTTGGTCTATTTTTTTGTTTTATTTTTTATTTTTTTATTTTTATATTTTTTGTAAATGGGGTCAGATAATTTTTAGTAAGATACAATTAAGAGTTCTAATATTGGAGAGCCGAGTTCTAATTTTAGTTGAATCCATTACATTCACATACGCGCAAACAGCCTTGAAAAAGGTATGAACCCATCAGCTATAGGTTAGATAGCAGGATACATTGTGCTCTATAGCCTTGATTGGTAATCAATACTATAGAATCGAATAAAACGGAATAGGTGAGTACTTATAAGTATCTATTCAGATAACTTCTTCGCAAGAACAGCTGTTATTATTTCATAATAGCCTAATAGCCTTGATTGGTAATCAGTATACCGCAAAAAGTAATGGCAACCCACATGGGAAAATATTCTGTCCAATCAGTCAAGTCATTTCTCAAGATATGACCGCCAAAGCTTGTATCACGTATAGCAATTAACTGACTGAAAATTAACGGACCATTTTTTTCCTAGCATCTTTAGTATGAAATTCAGAAAGTTTAGTATGAGACTCAGAAAGTCAATAGAAAGAACTTTTAGTAGCAATGGAAAGAAAGAATAAAGGACTATGAACTATGGTCATGGTCATCAGCAAAGGTGTGAGGCACATATTGGGGAGAGAAAAATCAATCAGGTGTAGGATTTCATCTGGATAGGTAGTGAATGAGACACAAAGTTTGAGCGAAAGTTATCTTCTAGAAACCAAGCAAATTATTAACACAGGGAAATATCCATAGAAAAACGGAAATGATATCTAATTTCCTACAGGGTAGGGAATGCTGAACATTTTTCTTAAAGATGAAGAAAAGATTTAAAGTGACAGAGATTTGCTCCTATAGATGAATACTAAGCATAGAATATGCAGTTCACGTGAACAATGAAGTAACTTGAAAAAAACAGTAACACCTTTATAGCAACATACGATAAGTTTACAAGCCATGTTTGTATTGTTTATTCTTTGTGTATTTTTTGCTGAAACCAAGCAGCGTCTCTAATTTGATTCATGCGTCTTTCTACGCGATCAAAACTAAATAGTTTATTATTGATGGGATATTAACAAGGTGTTTCGGGCTTTATATATTTCACCCAGTGAAACCAAGTCGCGTCTCTTGAATGTCATTTCCGTCTTTCTACGCGATCTAAACGGAATAGGCGCGTACTTATAAGATGTTAGCAGGGCGTGCCTAGCATTATTTTTCTCACAGAATACGAGTAGCGTCTTTGAGAAGACGTTTTTTGCGTCTTCCTACGCGATCTGAAAGGAAAACTCCATTATTTATGAGGTATTGGCAAGGCGGTACTTATTTTCCTCATTCAATCCAAGTAGCGTCTCTGATATACGTTTTCCGTCTTTTTGCGCAATCAAAACGGAATAATGTATTATTTATGAAGTAATAGCATGGCGGTTCATTAATTTCCTCAATGAATCCATGTAAAGTTTCTAATATGTATTTTCTGAAATTCTACGCGATGAAACTATATAACCCATTAGTTATTAAAAAAAGCGGCTGGGCGTTTATTTCTTTATATATATTTTTCATTTAATGTAAGTAGCGTCTCTGATATACCATATTCTTCTTTCTACACAATGAACACGGAATAGTCTATTACACTTGGTTACAAAAATTATTTATCAAATTTTCTGTTTTTCCAATTGGTTTAGAATAATTTTGCACCGCTGAATCCGAAAATGACACCCGTTTCTCTTGATCAGGTCAGGTTTTGAAGCTAAGTTGATTTTTTAAAAATCCGACCTTCTGAATAAATCGATTACATTTTTGTGATATTATCGGTTGATTTGTGTTAATTTTTCTCATCAGAAATAGGTTTTAAAAGAAAAAAATCTTTTCCAACACAATTTGATGAGTCTGACGAGGCTCGCGCGGTTGCTCTGGATATCTCCAAGGCTTTCGACAGGGTTTGGCACCCTGGCCTCCTATGCAAACTACGCGGTTATGGTATTACCGGTCGCCTGCTTGACCTAATCCAATCTTTCTTAAATAACCGCAAAATTAAGGTCGTTCTGAATGGGCGTGCCTCTTCGTCCTACAGCACGAATGCTGGTGTCCCACAAGGCTCTATCCTGGGCCCAACGCTCTTCCTTATTTTCATCAACGACCTCCCAGATGAGATCAAGTCCCAAGTAGGCATCTACGCAGATGACACTACAATATACTCCCGCTCCAGTAAGAAACCTGTCGTGGCGGACAGACATAATCTCGCTGCTGACCTTGAGCGGGATCTACACTCTGTGGTGAACTGGGGCAAGAAGTGGCTTGTCAACTTCAATTCCTCTAAGACCAAGCTGTTGTCTGTCAACCATTACAGGCAACCTCTTCTGCCTCCCATAAGCATGGACCAGATGATTCTCCCGGAGAGTAATACACTACGCCTCCTCGGACTTACCCTGTCCTCAGACCTCAAATGGAAGCACTATATTGAATCCATAGCAAAATCTACTGCTAAGAAGATTGGGTCACTATGTCGATCCAGGATGTTTTTTTCCACCTGAATCCATCCTGCATATATACAAGTCAACCATCCGTCCGTGCATGGAGTACTGCTGCCATTTATGGTCAGGCGCTCCTGCCGTTCTCCTCAGTGTTCTTGACAAGCTCCAAAGGAAAGTCTGTAATGTGATAGGTACTGATCTGGCGACTCGTCTGCAGCCACTTTCCCATCGTCGAAATGTGGCCTCCCTCTGTCTCTTCTATAAATACTTTCATGGCTTTTGCTCGGATGAGCTTAAGTCACTGATGCCTCCTCAACAGGTGTTTACCCGTGCAACCAGACTGGCAACTGGGTCCCACCCATTCACAGTCAGGTTAGCCAAACGCAGACGACAATTCTACTCCTGCAGCTTCCTCTCTCGCACTTCCCGCCTGTGGAACTCACTCCCGTATTCTTGCTTTCCTGACGGCTACGACCTCCAGAAATTTAAAAGCAAAGTTAATACTCACCTACTAACCACTGGACTCTAGCTCTCTCCCCTCCCCTGTATAGTCTTCACGTTCTCTCCGCCCATGTATCTGTCATTGCACCTGCTTTCTCAGCTTTCTATTGTTCCTTTCTAACTAGCTTGTACTCCTCACTCTTTTCTAATTAATCTTTCTACATTTGTGTAACCCCCTGCACATCAGTGGCGTTTCTGCCTTGCTCGGGGTGAAATGATTAAAAAAAAAATGTTACAAACTTCGATTTCTGCATATTGAATAATAGACATTAATAAAGGTAAGTACATGTAAACTGAAAGTGCAAACTTCAGGGCATGAACATCCGATTATTCGGACCCCGAGAAAGCTCACCAGCAGGGATGTTTCTATTCAGAGTCCAACATTAATCAGCCATCATGACTGCATCCCAGCGTCTCTGATATCTGGTCTCCAGCTCTTTCATGTCGTGATGGAATCTCTTCCCCCTGCTCGTCGACCATTGATGCCAGAGTCTTAGAAAATCGATCCGTATGTGAGAATAAGTTATTCATTTTGATGCTCATGTTTTATCCGAGGTTTCTGAAAGCAGTCATCATATTGGTGAATAGTTCTGGAGAGTTCCTGGTCGTATTTCCAAGTAAGTTCTTCACGACCAGAAAACTTCCATGCTTCCAGCTCTACTTCGTTCATTGAAATTTCAAACTCAGGATCTCAGATGAGATGAAGGGTTTGAGGATCATGAAATTGGCCAGCTTTCTACTTCTGCATCGTCAACCTTGGAAATGCCTGGCAGAAGTAAGTAAAGCAGCCACCATTCTTGTCCAGTGCTTTGTTGAACTGTTTACTCAAATCGAGCTTTACAGTGTAAATTCGATATATACAGCGTAAGGAAGAGTATTCTATTTTTGTCTACCAGAAGGTTGTGGATAAAGTTACTTGCTCTGCAAGGCATTAATTTCTCATGCAAAGGACAGTCCTTCTTCGTGTAATACTGAGCAGTGTCTCTACTATCCTACATGGTCAGAAAAGCATGGGTAATTGATGAAGCCTGACTACTGTCCCAATGAAAATTCACCATCTTCAGGTCAATTAAAAAAAAAAAACACTCGTGCTGATCATAACGAATTTTATTTAGCACCAATAAATTGTAAACGCAAATTCTACTCCAGCACATTCTTCTCTCGCACTTCCGGCCTGTGAAATTCTCTTCCGTTTACTTGCTTTCCCGACAGCTAAAATCTTCAAAAATTCAAATGTAAAGTCAATAGTCATCTACTATCTCACTAACTTGCTTCCCCTCCCTCTCATGCTTCTTTCGTCGTCCACTTCACACCCAGCAGTATTCTCATCATTCTCCTAACCTCTTCCTGACACTCCTCGTCACCTGTCACTCTTTCTCATAACTTACCTCCTATGTAAAACCCTGCTCAACAGTAGCAGTAAAATGCCTTGCTTAGGGCGACACGGTTATAGTTATAAAAAAAGCATGCTTTAGCGCTTCATAGTAGTGAGTAAGTGTGAGTAAGGAGCACAGAGGTAAACTGTTTGCCGTAAATACAGCGGAACATATTTCAGCGATCAATTCCTGTTGTCAGTAGAGTCTCCAATGTTTGGATTCGTACTGTTGCACTCCAAGCTTGTGCAGAAGCTGAGCAATATCTGTGCAGTATACAAAGTTCTTCTTTTTAACAGTATTGATTACGGTAAAAGTTGATGCGAACACTGTCAGAGAAGAGTTTCTTTTTTCTTCAATTTTGATCCAGTCAGTTTGGCAGAAGATTTTGACAAGCTGAGATCGCGAACGCGATTATTTAGCTAAAGGATGTGAAGTATTATTGACTACCAAAGGATAAAGGATGTGAAGTATTATTGTTATGAACTTCTTCTTCTTCTTTGGTTTTGCTCAATCAGGTCAACATTTAGAACTATGCCAAATGGTGTTTTTGGACGTTTTTATTTACATGTGCGGGCATTTTCACTTTATATAATACACAATTCTTTTTTATTTCTTGAAATCTTCCGACATATTATGTTATATCTGCGGCAAATACATTATTTTTCTTAACAGAAATCAATCTCACATTTCATAAAGCGTGCTTACCATGCTTATTTTGGTATTAAATTGTAGATCAAGATAAAACTTGGGCACCATACATGCTATGCAAGGCATGCACTGAATATTTGCGGCAATAGACCAAAAGTAAGAAGAGTTGTCTGAAGTATGGGATTCTTATGCTGTGGAAGAAGCCGACAAGTCATGGCACTGTGATGAGATTCCAGTATCTGTCTTGGGAGAATTCCTGACATTAGGGACGAAGATTCCTCTTGAGAAGAAGAAGAAGAAGAAGAAGAAGAAGGAGGAGGAGGAGGAGGAGGAGGAGAAGAAGGATAAGGAGAAGAAGAAGAAGAAGAAGAAGAAGAAGGAGGAGGAGGAGGAGGAGAAGGAGAAGAAGAAGAAGAAGGAGGAGGAGGAGAAGGAGAAGGAGAAAAAGAAGGAGGAGGAGGAGGAGAAGGAGAAGGAGAAGAAGAAGAAGAAGAAGAAGAAGAAGAAGTTCATAACAATAATACTTCACATCCTTTATCCTTTGGTGGTCAATAATACTTCACATCCTTTAGCTAAATAATCGCGTGCAAATTTTTATTTTCCTCACTAAATCCAAGAAGCGAGTCTGATAAGTATTTTACGTATTTCTAGACGATCAAAATGGAATTGTCTTTTATTTATGAAGTAATACCAGGCCGTTTACATTCGTTTATTATCCTCACTGATTCCAAGTAGCCTCAATGATATGTACTTGCCGTCTTTTACGCAATCAAATCTGAACCGTAAATTGTTTATGAATTAATAGCAGGGCGTTTCTTTTTTCTTTTCCTATCTAAATCCAATTAGCATCTCTGGTATGCCTTTTCCCTTTTTCTACATGATCAAAACGGAATAGTATTCTATTCATGAAGTAATTGACGGCAGTTTCTTTCTTTCTTTCATTCTTTCTTTCTTTCTTTCTTTCTTTCTTTCATTCTTTCTTTCTTTCTTTCTTCACATTTAATCTAAGTAGCGTCTCTGATATGTCTTCTTTGTCTTTCTATGCGACTAAATCCGAATAATCTATTATTTATTTAATAATAGCAGGGCGTTTCTTTGTTTTGTCATTTTACTCACTGAATCTATGCATTTTCTCTTTTGTGTATTTTCCCACTTTCTATGCGAGCAAATGTAATATATGTATTTATTTATATTTTCCTAACAAAATTTCTCAAATATTCAGGCCAGTAGATGTAAATATACCGTTTAATAACAAAAGAAAACAACAAAAATACAGAGCACCTCAATTAGAGAATCAATAAAAATTGTTTAAACAAATAAATTATATATTTATACATATATACATATAGAGACATATATATATATATATATATATATATATATATTGCAATTTTTTATTACAATGATTTATAAAAGCAATATATCATTACACAAAAATTGTCATATTTATGAACAATACAGTTCTTCTTCAGGTGAGATTTTACAATATTAAGCTCTACTTTGTATTGAGCACTATCTATAAACGTAAATGCATGAACAGAGGGTTTTAATTTATCTGTTCTTTCACTTCCTTATAATGATTGTGTTTATATATATATATATATATATATATATATATATATATATATATTATGCTTTTGAACATACAACTTTCTACTCGTTTTCGTATTCTAATATAAACAAAGTCAATTTACGATTTTTTTAGTCTATTAAGAAATAGGTTAAATCTAGCATTCATTTATGCATTATTTTTAATAGATACTCATACTTGAGTAGATGCTCTATTTTATATTAAACAATACCTTTGATTTCTTGATTACTGGGGCACGTAGATGTAAATAAATATATATGAGTATCCATTAAAAATAATGTTTAAACAAACAAATACACACACACACACACACAAATATATATATATATATATATATATATATATATATATATATATAGTAATACTTTTTCTTTTAAATTTTTATAATAAAAACAGTTTAATGCAAGACAAGAGCTGTTGTGTTTCGGTGCCTGCTTAATGGCACCTCGTCAGACTTAAAAACAACACAATTGTTACCGTATCCAAACAATTAAGGTGGGGGCGATTTCGGAGAGTTTTTCTAAATTAACTAATATTAACCAGGCCATGACGGATAAGAGGAATTAGTTTAAAGAATGGGAATAGAAAATTGAAATACCATGATAACACAGACACTTTCGATGTCGGTAAGGAAACATTTGGACTTATACATATGTATCTTAGCATATCTGCAAAGATGTCGTGTGTATTTGTGAAACGGTTACAGTTTTTTTTAAGTTGCTATCACTTAAAGTGGTGAAAGTATAATAAAGACAGGAAAGTGTTAAAAATATAATGTGCGTCAAACATATGTATTTGATTTAGTGAGTGATCTATAGGTTAACTGAAACAAATTAATTTAGTTAAATTAGAAAAAACATTAACTATACTTTAGAGTATATATTAGACGATGATGACAGATAGAAGTTAATTCGTTTGATTTCTTTAGCAGATTTATTTTTGAGAATTTAATACTTTTGCAGTTTTTCCTGTAAACGTAGAAAACATGGCTCATGAAAAGATTTAGAAGTTCTGTTTTTACTTAATATTTTCCATTTTACGGTACGAGCTTTTTGGGGCTCTTTTAATTACCAGTAGTAACATATATATATATATATATATATATATATATATATATATATATATATATATAAACAAGTTGTGTTAAACTATAGAGACAACATAGTCTTATATATTTTCTTTTGAACTTTTTCATATTTTCTGATTAGGCTTTTTATTTCCGAAATATATTCGTGTAAAAATTATCCGAAGATTGTCCTAGTACTTACGGACGTCATCCTTCATCATCAGGGACAATATTACAGTTTAAAAATCAAATATTGCCTTGTAGCAGGAAAAGTGTTGCAACATTTTAAAAGAAAATGAATATACGTTATGAAAATGTTTTAAATGTAAAGGCAGTAATAATGTAAACAACATGTATACGTAAAGATATGTTCTCACGTTGATGCGTAAATTATAGGGAATACTTGATTGTTAAATATTTGATTTTTAGACTGTAATATATTCCCTGATGAGGAACGATGACGTTCGGAAGTATTTGGACAACCTTTGGACAATTTTTATATAAATATAATTCGGAAATAAAAAGCCTAAACAGAAAATATGAAAAAATGAAAAAGAAAAGACTATGTTGTCTCTATCGTTTAACACAACTTGTTTAAAAGAAAAGATTCTAACAAAATATACGTACTTCACATGCACACACACACACACACAAAGCTCTGGCATCTCCATTGAACACTCTTTAATCAAGTATGAGCTTAATAAATTATTTGAATGCTCAGTTAAAGTCTTACGGTCCTTTCGTTCTATCATGAACGATATTAAAGCAGAAATAGGTTTTTTTTTTACTTTTTTCGGTTCTCTCGATATTTAGTTAATCTCAGACTAATTCTTGAAAAATCTGCTACCGAAAGAAATAGTAAGTACTTAGAATACTTGATTACTAGAAGGTACGGTCGTGTTTCTGGTGATTTACACCAACACATTTTCAATTTTTCCAGTATAAGTCTCACGGGGGTTGAAATTTCTGTTCTCTCCCGTGGGTTGGATTCTTGTGTGCCGCCTTCTAAGATCGACAAGGAACAAATTCTTTCCGAGTTCGAGTTGTTATACTCGCAACTCATTCATCATGTTCCAAGTTCTACTGAAAAGTGTTCCACAGTTAAAGCTGGGTTATTTGAGTTTGCCAATGAATTCACTTCGCTAGATTGCGAGAAAGATATTTTGGACTGGCGTAGTGTTCAGTTTCATACACTTAAGTCCTTACGTTCCAGGGAAGACATTTATATAACCAAGCCAGACAAGGAATCTGGTGTTGTTATATTAAACAAGGAGGATTATTTATCAAAAATGTATAACATTTTGAATGATCCTTCCAAGTTTGCTATTATAGGTTCTGCCAACAATTTTGACAACACCAGCAAGATTGAAACCAAGCTTCAACGTTGGCTATTGTCTTTGTACAAGAAAGGTTTATTTTCTAAAGACATCTATAGCAGGGTCAGGCCTACAGGCTCGCAGCGCCCTAGGATGTATGGCCTTCCTAAGGTCCATAAGGAAGGAGTACCCCTTAGACCCATTCTATCTATGGTGGGTTCTGTGCAGCATGAGTTGGCTAAGTGGTTGGCTAAAATTATCCAACCCTTATCCGATGCTCTTTCTTCGTATCATGTTCATGACTGTTTCAGGTTTTCCAGTTTTATTAGAAATTTAGATTTCTCTTCAAGAGATAAATTCATGGTCTCTTTGGACATAGTCAGTTTGTATACAAATGTTCCATTAAATGAAACCATTAACACCTGCGCTGACATGTTGTATAGAGGGAATTTTGGCCTAGTAACAATTCCCGAGGAGGTATTCTTGGAATGTATGTGTTTGGCCACTGAAGGGGTTGAATTTAGTTTTAATGATACCATGTTTGCACAGACAGACAGGCGTGGCAATGGGTAGTCCTTTGGGTCCTGTCCTTGCTAATATTTTCGTGGGACATCATGAGCGTTTGTTGTTTAAAAATGTTGATGAGACATTAATATATCAACGCTATGTTGATGATACCTTTTCCCTCTCTTCAGTTCACTATGGAGACAGAGAGGGATGGATGTCTTTCTTTCTTGGATGTCTTTGTTCAGCGACGGGATGATGTTTTCGTGACATCTGTGTTTCGCAAACCAACTTTTACCGGTTTGTACACTTATTGGAACTCTTTTGTTCCTAAATACCGCAAAATTGGTCTTATAGAAACTTTGGTTCACCGTGCCCTCAATATTTGTTCCCCTATGTGTTTGAGTAGTGAACTATTGCGCTTGCAAAGTGTCTTTGAAGCGAATGGGTACCCAACCAATGTGGTTAAACGGGTTATTGATCGCAAGATCAAACGGTCTAAGGAGCCAAAAATCGAAGGACCTAGTCACTGTCCATTGTACTTAAAATTACCCTGGCTTGGCAGAAAATGTCAAACTGTTACTGACAAAGTTTCGGAGTGTGTTTCGTCCTGTTATTATTCAGTACAGTTGCGTGTTGTTTTCCATACTAGACCTGTTTTTCCATCCTTCGTCAAAGACAGGTTGTCCTATTTTCGAAAAAGTTTCGTTGTTTATAAATTTAAATGCTGTTGTGATGCGGCATACATAGGACGAAACAGTCTTATGTTAGAGACGCGGGTCTCGCAACATGTCCCTGCGAATATACGTTCTGGCAGCCCTATCTATACTATAAGAACAAGCCAAGCTGTTCTGGATTCAGCGATCGGCCAACACTTGTTTGACAATTCAGCGTGTGCCTCCGCGTACGAGGATAGTTGGTTTTCTGTCTTGCACAGTGCTCGCTCATCATATCATCTATGGGTCTTGGAGGCTATTTGCCTGAAAATCCATCAACCTAGCCTGTGCAGACAGAAAGAGCATTTCTTTCGCTCCTTGCAGTTACTGGAGAGTCTGTGAGTGTAACATTTTTCTTTTTTAAATCACTCTTGTAGAATTATATATATATATATATATATATATATATAGTAATATTTTCATTATAGTAAAACTATAGTTTATCGCAACACAAGTGCCATTGTGTTTCAGTACTGCCTCGAGGATCTGTAGTTTGGTTTTGGTGTTTTATTTTTATTTTTTTTTTATGTAGGATAGTTGTGTTATCAATCCTACACCAAGAAAAGAAGAGAATCAAACTACATATCCTCGAGGCGGAATAGTTATTAAAATAAACCGTCAATTAACAGAAACAGCTATGAAATACTGCAGTAATGTTCTAAAATATTTATAAAAAGAACAGTTTTTCATGATTTAACACGTGCATGATTCTGACATTACAACATAAAAAATTCTATTTTGGATAACTATCACGTTCTACTGAATGCTAAGCAAATTGTCAACCGTTATATTGAAGCAAAAATAAATTTACAGTAATTTTTAGCAACAACTTTTTGCGGTTATCTTTTGTTACCACTACTCAAACACCGAAAGATGATCTCAGAAAGAGATTGAAAGTACTTGGGAACATCGAGAAATATATAATAAAATCATATGTCAACGTTACAGCTCATTTCTTACATCTTTCAGTTATAATTCTCGAAAGGTTATCCGTGAGTATGAACGGATTTTATTAAAAAATGTTTGCAATTTATTTAATGTGACATGTCCAAAAGAAATTTTGCTACCTACATACACAAATTTTAATATGTATATATAATGTAAGCACGTGAAAGAATAAATATACATATGGGAATACACACACGTACGAAAATGTTATTCAGGTGTTAATAAAACAGTGCACAATGTAGTATAAACAGAGCTAGTAATTATATTAATATATAATATAAATATGCATATTATCCTAGGTCGGTGACACCAACATACGATAATATATATACGGATGACTATTTACGCTCTCACACCCTGATTGAGCACTCTGGAAGAATGGTAGACTTTGAAAAACAGTAGCTACTCTGGCATGTACGCATCGCTCATTCAGTAATGAATTAGAGCACTCTAGCTATTGGCCATGTATAATGATAATATACACGCTAAAAAGCACAGAGGTAGAATCGCCAACTGACGCCAATTTGGTCGGGTTTCAATCCTGGGTTAAAAGCAATCGGAGTCTAACCGTACTGATGAACTGTGATACATCGAAACAGATCTGTCTTCGGATATATATATATATATATATATATATATATATATATAATCACCCACATATGTGCGTGTACATACACGCGCAGACAAACTTTTTTGCCTCATCCTTGACAAAGTGGCGTGTCAAAATAAAACCGACGTGCAGTAACACACACTGGCTGCACAGAGGCGTACATCGACAAACCCACGCATGCAAGCGGTTAACAATGGTTTCATTGACGTTAACGCCCCTCAGCATTTGAAACTGTCGGGTGTCGAATAAGCGCAGAAAGAGGCTTAAGAAATAAAACCTTGTAAAAATTGGCAGCCATTGTTGTAGCTTTTAACTGCCATTTGCATAACTTATACACCCAGCCTCTTGTTTATTTCTTGCCATGCTTCCACTAAAGATTTTGTGCTGGGTTTTACAATTCATAGGCAGTCCGTATGGTGCTACTGTCGGCCACATTCGACGCATGTCAAAATTCTCTGTTACATTTATTGGGCTGTCCTTTGTTGTAAGGTAAGAAAATGAAAAGCCAAATAAAAAACAAACAAAATCTAGCCTTTTTAGTTCCAGCATGTATCTTTAGGCCAACAAACTAATTTAAAAAAAAAAAACTTTATAAATGTTGGCATTTAGATGAGCAATTTTCGGTTTTTATCAGGTGGACATAGTGCGTTTAATTTGGGAACGAATAAAACAAATAGGGACGTTTTGGAAACGTTTTGAGTAAATAAAAATTAGATCTAGATCACAGTGTTTAGCAAAATTAATCTGAGAAAAACATTAATATTAGTAAAGATAGTTCGATTCGCACTGGGTGCTATTTAGTTAAACTTTAATAGACAGCCAAAGGGAAGAGAGATTATCAAACTAATATCACAAACTGAGGTCCATCATGTAGATTTTACTATATTACCTCACAATTTATTGTGCTAGTCAATATTTTCACAATCAATCAGTCAAGAGTCATACATGATTCAATAACTATGGCAAATTTCTTTCTTTGCCTTATAGCTTTCTCATTTTCCCTCTGAATTCATCTTTTGAATCATATTATAGACAAACCCAATCAACATGTGTTATCAAAATGACAAATTATTGAAATTTGAAGGATTGTAAGGTTTATTAAAAACAATGCATCACTATATTTTTAAACAAAAAATAACTTAGATTTAAGAGAAACAAGAAGCTATGGTTAAGACTTTCTGAGAATTTAATAAGTAATTAGACTATATTTGTCTCTTATTTTATATTTATCCATATCTAAAAAAAAGGCTTTGAATAAATGTGGGTAAATGTTTGTGCCTTTTAAAAAATATAATAATGGGAAGGTCTTTGACAACGACATCAAAAAAAATAAAAATAAAATAAAAAGCAAAAAAGTCAAATGTCATTTAATTAATCCAAAATTTTTCATTCTGTATTTTGGACTGGTCCAAAAATCTTACTTTATAAAAAGTACAAGTAAGAGTTTATGTGATATATTATGCATTTGTTTTTGTTTTTTTTCCCTATGTGGTTTCTATATTTATGATTGTGTTGGCTAAAAAGAATACCTAGAGTGATATTTGCATTTATGTTTAACTTTGAAAGTAATTTCTTAAAAATTGCTTTATGCACACAAATTTGCTTCCTTATATACTATTTGGTTCTTTGAACAAATCTCTGGAGTAAAAAAAAATAAATAAATAAAACAACTATGACTGACTGGGAAGATGATTATCCCTCCGTCGGTTGCCATTACTTTCTGAGGTAGACTGGTTGACAGCCAAGGCTACAGAACCCAATCTGTTCTGTTATTTATCCCAAAGGTGGACGGAAGAGACGGATTAATACCTTTCCCAAGCGTATTGCGCAGAGGTGAACGTACGGATTTCAAATGAAATTCGAACTCGGCTCCCGATTTCTCGTCTAGTTCGAATTAATGAACAGAAATTTCTAAAATTTTATTCTAGCATTATTACGTAATTTTCATTTTGTTATGGACTAGGAAGAAGAAATAGGAGAGCCGAGTTTGAATTCCACTCGGATACGTTGCATTTATTTATTCGTAAATACCATTTGGAAAGGTATCAATTCATTCCATCGTTTGTGTTAAATAGTAATCCTTGTCGCTAGAGATATTATTCTTATTAAAGAAGTTTTACTATAATAGTCACTCACAACAAAAGAAAGATTTTTACAAGCCAAAATATATTTTCGTTTAAAACAACACAATAAAAATTTGATAACCTGTTATTAAAAAATGAAATTCCAGGTGAAAACCAGTACAAAATAATGAACAACAAAAACAGAATTGGAGATAGAAAAGTAGGTTATATTGAATGTAATACACCAAACATTTAAACATTCTGAAGTAATCTGATTCACCTGGTTTGAACGATTTTTTCGTAACTATGAGTGTATTACGGGTTTTATTTTTGCATGTTAGCAATATATCGAAAACAGACCGTCTCTTGCGCAAAAACATCACCTCAGCTAGTGAAAGTCCAGATGGTGCGTTTTTGTTTGGTGTAATTCGGTATATTTATAAAAATTGTTGTAACGTTCTTTCCGTTGGTGTATGCCCAGCTTTTTGTAATGCTCTCTTGAGAGTATTCATGAACCTTTTGGCTAAGCCGTTCGACCGTGGATGGTAAGGCGCTATTTTTAAGTGTTTTACTTGGTACGTCTCACAAAATTCTTGTAAATCACTTGAGCTAAAATGCATACCATTGTCCGTTACTAAGCAATCTGCCACGCCAAATCTAGCGAATAGCTCGTGTAAACAGTTTATGGTATTTTCTGTTGGTGGATTTTTATACCTGAAAACTTCAGGCCATTTACTAAAACTGTCTACCGTTATTAAGTAGTAGGGGCCGTCAATGGGTCTTGCGTAGTCCGCATGAACTCACCACCAAAGTTTGTCCACATTTGGCCATGGTTTCTGTATGATAGGTGGTGACCTTGCTGCCGACGCGCAGCCTTTACATTTTTCTACCATCTGTGTAATATTATCATCCATGTTAGGCCAGTAAACGTAACTTCTCATGCGGTTTTTTCCAGGATGTCCTAAATGGAAATCCTTCAAAATTATTCTTTGTAATGGTTTTGGTATTACCACTCTTTAACTGTAGAGTAGGATATTATCGCAAATTCAAAAACTGTCTGCCAAGTTGCTGTTTTTATCTCCTATTTTTTTCTTTGTGGTATTTATGAATTCGTCTTTTCTGCTTCTCTTCTTATTTCTAATAGTATTACCGGTAAATCTCTCACCGTATCACTTAACACTTTACTGGTTTCATCCTCGAATCTCAAAGCTGCTATTACCGAGTCTTCGAAAGGTTCGCTTTTCATAGGTATCAGTCTCTATCATCCATCTACATGTCCTATATTTTTCGATGGTATGAATTCTAATTTGAAATTATAGTTTAGTAATATCGTTCCACACCTCAGGAGTCTATTTGCAGTGTAGACTGATAATTCTTTCTTTGATCCAAATATGGTAAGGAGAGATTTATGAACCGTTTATAGCGTAATCTCTCTTCCATATATATATGTATCTATGAAAGCTAGTTATGGCAAATATTATTTCCGATGCTTCTTTTTCTATTTGTGAATAATTTCTTTCGGCTAGTAGCAGCGATCTCGATGCTACCGGTTTTCTTGCTACCACACCTTTTGAGCTTGAGTCGCTTGCGATAATAATTTCCAGTTTAGGGTCGAGGTGCCTCTGCTGTTCTCCTCAGTGTTCTTGACAAGCTCCAAAGGAGAGTCTGTAATGTGATAGGTACTGATCTGGCGACTCGACTGCAGCCATTTCCCCATCGTCGAAATGTGGCCTCCCTTTGTCTGTTCTATAAATACTTTCATGACTTCTGCTCGGACGAGCTTAAGTCACTGATGCCTCCTCAACAGGTGTTTACTCATGCAACCAGACTGGCAACTGGGTCCCACCCATTCACAGTCAGGTTAGCCAAATGCAGACGACAATTCTACTCCTGCAGCTTCTTCTCTCGCACTTCCCGCCTGTGGAACTCGCTCCCGTATTCTTGCTTTCCTGACGGCTACAACCTCTAGAAATTTAAATGCAAAGTCAATACTCATCTACTAACCACTGCACTCTAGCTCTCTCCCCACCCCTGTATAACCTTCCCTTTCTCTCCACCTATGTATCTGTCATCGCACCTGCTTTCTATTGTTCCTTTCTAACTAGTTTGTACTCCTCACTCTTTTCTAATTAATCTTTTTACATTTATGTAACCGCCTGCACATCATTGGCGTTTCCGCCTTGCTCGGGGTGAAATGATTAAAAAAAAAAAGAAGTCTCTCAATGCTAGGTTCGACGTCAATTTAATTATAATTTCCCTAAAGGCCTTTTTACATTCCTCCGACTAGTTCCACTAGACGTCTTTCTTCAGTAGTTCGTTGAGGTGTGCCCTCAATTTGTGCATATTCTTTTAATAACCTCCTTCATATGTGTCGTGTGATCTTCCATACTATCACTTTTGACTCGAATGTCAACTAGATAACCAGTGGCGAAGTTTTGTCCCGTAAGCATGGTGTCCATTGTCTACTGAAAAAATCGCCGGAGCTACCTTTATTCCGAATGGTAACCTGTTGTATTTATAGAGTCCTTTGTACGTGTTTATGCATAGTATATTTGTACTCTCTTCTGTTACTGGAATCTGTAAATACGCTTCACTTAGGTCAATTTTCGAAAATACTTTCCAACCGTTAGGTTTGGTGAATATTTCTTTCGGGCTTGGCAGTGGATAATGATAATCTTTTATCGCGTTGTTTAAACCAGCGGAAAAATCAGCACACACGCGGGTTTCTCCAGAGTTTTTCTTCACATATACTACCGGTGCTGCCCATCCGTTAAATTCTATTTTTGAAATGATCCCAGTTTGTTCTCGTCTATCAAGCTCTTTATCTATTTTAGCCCTTGTAGCGAAAGGTACGTTTCTCCTTTTTAAAAATATTATAGTTACTTCTAATTATCTTTTTGAGTTTCATATATATCAAGATTGTCATGTGTTGTAAAAAAAATTACGAAAAATTTAATTTGAAAATAGAACGAATATTTAATTTATGTACAATACTCGAAATGTTATTCTCATCTTTGTTGCAATATCCATCTTTCATCTATTTTAGATTGTTCTAGTTCCGTGTGTCATGTATATTCTGGATATCTCAAGGGCACATGGCGCATTAGTTCAATCCAATGATTTGACTCAGAGTAGAGAGTTCAATACCTGGCTACAGCAAAAGTGAAAAAAAAAACTTAGAGAGTTGTATTAAAGAAAATAACTGATACTGAGATGTCAGGAAGGGGCATATGTGACAAAATCATTTTCTCTTTCATACATTGTTATTCATTCATTATTGAATAACAAACTTTTCCCTCTTAAAAAATTTCTTAGAATAATAAATGTCTTTTCAAAATAATTTTTTCTTCGTATTTTCAGTAGTGCAACTTTAAAGTATTTTTCATGTTTTACCTTTGATAACTTTCTCAACAAAAGTTTTATTATTTTCTTGTCTTCCCAGTCACAGCATTCTTCGCTAAAAATGTATTTCTATATTTTACGGCAAAGAGACAGAAATACATTCAAGACTAAAATTTTCAGATTTAAAAAAAATCACCCAGAAGATGTTCTTTATCTAAAGATTACAAAATAGTGCTGACGGCAGATAAGAAAAATAATCTACAAGACCTCTTCCAGGAAGTATATTAAAGTAAAGTATATTAAAAATGCGGAAAGAAAGGACTTCGTATCAGCTACAAGAATACTGATTTTTTTTAATCATGTCACCCCAAGCAAGGCATTCCACTGCCACTATAGCGCAGGGGGTTACATAGAGCGATTTGGTATAGGAAATGTCAGAAGGAGGGTGATAGACTAGTTAGGATGTACATAGGGAGAGAGTTGGAGAGAGTGGGTGTGAGCTAGTGTGTTAGGAGGTGTCTATTAACCCTACATTTAAACTCCTGGAGGTTGTAGCCGTCGGGGAAGCAAGCATGCGGTAGGGAATTCCACAGGCGGGAAGTGCGAGGAAAGAAGCTGTTGGAGTAGAAATTGCGCTTACATTTCATCGGTTTCACTGTAAAAGGGTGAGATCTAGTTGCCAATCTAGTATCTCGTGCAAATTCACATCTAGGGGGCAACAGTGATTTAAGTTCGTCAGAGCAGAAGCCATGAAAGTATTTATGGAAGAGGCACAAGGAAGCCACGTCTCGCTGGTGAGAGAGTGACTGCAGGCGGTCAGCGAAGTCGGTATCAAACACATTACAGATTCTTCGCTGTATTTTGTCAAGAAGCCCGCGGAGAATAGCAGGGGCACCGGACCAGATGTGGCAGCAGTACTCAATGCACGGGTGGATGGATACATGGTAATCAGTAAAAAGAGGAGGCCAAAATGCTAAGTACAAGATCAAACAGATGCGAAGATTTAAACACCAGGGAAGTGTTCTGACAGAAGACGGAAAGTGCGATTCGGAAACTTGAAGGCGCATTGGCATGGCCAAGGATGTGTTCAAAAACCTAAGGCAGAGTATTAAGAGACAGGAAAATCTCACTGGAAACAAAGATGAGGTTTCTGGATTGTTATGTGATGCTTGTCCTTCAATATGACTATGAATGCTAGACAATCTCAGCAAAGATGAAGGAAAGACTTGAACAACAGAAATGTACAGAAGGATGCTGAGGATCCTATGGACGAACATGCGTGCAATGGCGAGGTTTTGGAGAGGATGTACACAAAAAGGAAACTAATACTTAATATCAGAAAAAGACAGCTGAAATTTTTGGGACATGTAATAAGAATGTGCGTTGTGGCGCAGTGGATATCGGCTCGGAACGAGCCGAGTTCGAATTCCAGCTGAATTCATTGCATTCACTTACGCGCAAATACCCTTAGGAAAGGTATTAATCCGTCTCTTCCCTCCAGTTATGGGTTAAATAACACGACAGATTGGGTTCTATAGCCTTGGTCGGCAACCAGTCTACCGCAGAAAGCAATGGCAACCTACTGCGGGATAATCTTCTGCCCAATCAGTCATGTCTCTTTCGGTACATGATCGTCCAAACGTGTTTCACGTAAGGCACTTAACTGACTGAATGAGAATGAAGGGCTTGGAGAATCTGATGCTTACAGGACGGATAAAGAGAAGACGAGACAAGGAAGGCAATGCACAACATACCCGATGGACTTGAGGAGATGAATGGTTAAGCGCGGATTGAGTAGAATAACAGAAGGATTATTAAAAAAAGACAAGGAATAGAGGGATGTGGATAGTCGTGATCGCGTACGTCCTAAAGGGACACGGTACATAGAAGAAAAAGACAAGAACTTTTTAAATTAATGCCACAGAAAGTTATAAAAGAAGTAAACAAATTTATTTTTCCCGTATTTTAATGCATTTTCCTAGATAAGATGTTCCACAATTTTTGTTTAATTCTTACGGCCATATTATTTAGAAACACCGGTTTTCGTACGATCAACATTTAAGCAACGATGAACCTGGTGACTACTTAGATGACTGGCCGCTTGAGAATACCAGGTGCTGTAAGCTTGGATGTGCTGTTGGGGGAGTGGATAACGACTCGGAAGTGTAAATCGAACAGCCGATGTAAATTCTATTTGAGTTCATTAGATTCGCTTACCTGTAAATAGCCTTGGGAAAAATATGAATCCACCTCTTATCCTACCGGCTCTGGGTTAATTAGTAGAACCTGTATTAGAAAATCATTAACATCTTAGAAAAAATCTTACAATTTAGAATATTTTGCGGTTTTAACTAATCTGTAAAAGGTTGATAAACCGTAAAAGACTAAATCGGTAAAATAGAATCTTCTAGTTGAACATCATGAGGTTTATGCAATGTGATTTTCATTGTTCGATCGTAATTCTGTATTTTTTATGTTTTTTGATAGGCAGATTCAAACGCAATGAATTAAAAATGTATAAAAAGAATTGCCAAGACTAACAATAGCTAAAATATTTTATGGTTTTAAAATTTTATATTGGTTTCTCTATTATTCAATTATGTTAGAATATTGTTAATGCTTGAATTTAGTCGCGATGAATCAGTTTGCACAACATAAATCTGTTTGAAAAACAAGGAAAATAATTTCGTCAAGAAACTGAAAAGTTTAAATATATTTTCCGACGGTGTCATTTCCTTTGATTCTGTTTATTTTAGGATTAGGATCTCTTCTGTTAATTTAACAGTTGTGGTGCAGTAGATATCGGCTCGGAATTTGAAATCGGGGAGCCGAGTTCAAATTCTAGTTGAAATCCTTGCACTCACTTACGCGCAAATACCCTTGAGAAAGGTATTAATCTGTGTCTTCCCTCCAACTATGAATTAAACAACAGGACAGATTGGGTTCTATAGCCTTGGCTGGCAACCGGTTTATCACAGAAAGTAATGGCAACCTACTACGGGATAATCTTCTGCTCAGTCAGTCATGTCTCTTTGGAGAAATAATCGCCCAATCGTGTATCATGTATCGCACTTAACTGACTGAATGAAAAATTACTTTGTGGTGTAATGGAAAGCGGCTCAAAAAGAGAAACTGGAGAGCCGTGTTCGAATTCGTTTCATTCACTAGCGGACAATCCATGTTTTAATTCTCCTGTTATGAGTTGAATAGCTGGTCAAATTTATAGCCTTGCTTGGCAACCGGTTCAGCAAAGAAAGTAATGGCAATCTAATGTGTGAAAACTTTGTCTAATCTGTCATTCTAAAGAGACATGTTCGCCGAAGCGTATATCACATATGGCAGTTAATTTGACATATCGCAAATATTAATTCACCCAAAGATATAAATTTTAAATTAAACTTTGTTTCTTTTTATTAAATATTTGATACTCTTTTGAAATTATATATTTTAAACAAAAGTTTTTGTTTTTTTTATTAAAATTTGACACTCTTTTGAAATTATATATTTTAAACCAAAGTTTGTTTTTTATATTTTTGGCACGCTTTTAAAATTATAAATTTTAAATCTAAATTTGTTTCGCGTGTTTAGTGTTGCACCACCTCCAACCCCCAGAAAAAATGACCAAAAATCAAGAAAATTATTAACATTTCGTAAGTGCGGATGATATTTTAGGTACTTAGAAGAAATATTTTACATGAAATCTTTGGTTTGTTTATCGACGTGAGCGCGAATGTACACTCTACAGCGTAATCCGAGTCGCCCACATTTGGGGCTGTCGCAAAGATCAACCCAACCGGTGTGCAATGAATCTATCTAACTCTTAGAGAATTTAGAGTAAATTTTAGTAAATATAAATGGTTTTTATTTGGGAGTAAACTAGTATTTTGGAATGATTTGATTTCTTCGGATGAATTAACAGAAAAAATCCCAGGTTTAAGTAAAATACCGAACAGCAACTTACCGATAATATTAAGGATTAAATTGTTTTGAACTCTTAAAAATGCTGATACCTTGAATAATTAATTGCTCACCTTTTACGTTAAAAAGACGAAATCGAATACCTAAAATTCTACATATCAGTGAGTGTGATTCTCACAGTGTGCACCGTTTTTCTGGCCTTGGAAACAAAGTATATCAATGGAAAAATAGACAATGGAACTAAATACGTATACATTCCTGTTAGTCGGTTTTCTTTTATTTTTAGAAAGATAGAAAAGAGATAAATGGGAAATGATTGAGGTGAATGAGTGTATTTGAAGGGGGGTGTCGGAGGAGTGAAGGGAATTTGTTATCTACAAAATAAGTAGATATTTAAAATATTCTCTTACATTCTATACAAATCTTTATTTCTACTTCGTATGCAAGGAATCTTTTAGAACATTTTTGTATGACTAATGAATTTTCAGTTAGGAAAATATCTCTAAGTGTGACTAACAAATTGACTTGTCCGTGTGAGAAACTACAATCTGAATAATGCATTTCGCTAGTTAGCTTCAAGTTACCCTTCCCAAGGATGATATGTAGGATGTGCAGTGGTGAAACTGATATCGATGTGGAAAGGGGAAACAGAGGAACGAGTCCAGTTGCGTTCACTTTGACATAAATACCTTTGGAAAAAATATACATCCATCACTTCGCACCTACAGATAGGAGTTAATTAACGGTAGAAACAGGGTTCTTTAGTCTATGTAAACAGCCAGTCTAAGAAAAAAATAACACCCTGAATTCAAAACCAACCTGAAGAGCAACGTATTACGGGAAATTCTTCTGTTCAGACCGTTATGTTTCTTTCGAGACATGATCGCCTAAGTGTGTATCACGTATGGCACAACTATCTGAGTGAATATAATAGAGAACAATCTAATGGTCATAAAGTGAGGGATTGGTTTCCATTTTTATAAAGTAATAAACTGATCCCCCACTATTTAATACTTATCAATATAATAATAAATTCCGTGTCTTCTACCTCCAACCATGGCTTAAATAGCAAGACAGTTTGGGTTCTGTAGGCTTGGTTGAAAATCAGTGTACCACAGAAAGTAATGTCAACCTACTGCAGAAAAATTTTCTGCCCAGTCAGTCATGTCTTTTTCGAGACATGATCACCCAAACGTGTATCACGTATGGCACTTAACTGACTGACTGATCTATCCTAAGAAACAAATACAGCTGCAATACATTTGTTAGATCTTCGAAACTAATAGATTACTAGATTTGTAAGCGTGATCTTTGTTGTATCGCCGATGTTGCAGTACGATACCATATGATGTGTGCTAAAGTATTTACAGCACAATATCCGTGCTAATGGATATTAAGTACAAACAAGACAAACACAAATAATACAGAACAATAATAATTTAAAAGAGAGGAGAGGTTCAGTTGTTAGAGTCGAACAGAGCACAGTTAGATAATAATCGTTAATGACATTCCCAAAATATTTGCGACCTCCCCACGGAGGCAGAAGTCTGATGTAGATGCGGTCCAAGAGCAATTAACGTGAGTAAAACCGAGCCCGTAAGCGCGGACAAAAATACTTGTTACCTTTTCCCCAGACTAGACTCTACCCTTCGACGGAGCCACGTCTGGGTTCCTCTCCGCCTGAAGTCAAAGAGTCCGACAAAGTGAATCACTGACACGCGCAGATGATCCCCTCAGGATGCCAATGCCACTCCCAATTCTTGACTGCTATTAATCTTTATTAATATAGCTATTTCGGGCCACAGACCATTCCATTTTTGATAGCGCTAGAGAAGTGCCAGCTGTTTTACAACAGTTTTCTTCTTCTTTGTGTGTTTTAACTTTCATGATTTTCACTTGCCTCTATTCCTTGTCGCTCTTAATATTTTTCCTTTTATTATCTCTCCCAAACTCCGCTCAGCTATCCACTAGCTCAAGCCCATCAAGTAGTTTACGCGCTTTTTTCTCCTGTCTGGCTTTCTCTTTTTCCGTCCAGTGAGTATTAAGTTCTCGAAGCCCTCCTTTCTCATTACGAGTCTCAGAAACTATAGCTGTCTCTTCCTGATGCCACATATAAGTTTCCTTTTGATTTGACTCCTCCCCAAAACATTGTCGTTGCTCAAATGTTATGTTTACGGTATCCTCAGCATCTTTCAGTATAAACAATTTTTTGCTGCTTTGAGTCTCTACATCTTTGAGTAGATTGTCCAGCATTCGCTGCCATATGGGAGGACAAATATCACATAACAGTCCAATATTTTTTTCTTTACTTCTAATGAAATTTTCCTGTCCCTCAATACTCAGCTTAGCTTTTCAAATGCGTCATGCCAATCCGCCTCAAGATTTCAGTGTTGCACTTTCTATCCTCTTTCAGAATCTTTTCCAAGTATTTAAATTTCTGTCAATCAGTTAGGTCCCATACGTGATACGCGTGTAAACAATCATGTCTCGAAAGAAACTTGACTGACCGGGCAAAACATTTTCCAAAGGAAGCTTGCCGTTACATTCTACGGTAGACTGATTGCCAACCAAGGATCTAGAACACAATCTGTTAAGCTTTTTAACCCATGGCTCGAGGGAGAAGTTATGAATTCATATATTTCGCAAGGGTATTTGCACGTAAATGAATGCAACAAATTCAACTGGAATTCGAACTCGGCTCTTTGATTTCTCGTTCGGAACCGATATCCACTGCACCACAATGCGCAAAAATTTCTTTACCTGTTTGATTTTAGTGTCTCCGACTTTACGATTCTCAAATGCTTGCAATTTTTCTTGTTGTTTGCTTTTGGCCACTACCCTAAGAATATAAACGACCTTCAAAAGCCAACTTTGTGGCTGATGTAGTTGTGCCCCTTGAGTTGTGGACAGTGTGAATTTCATCTCTGATAAAGGTCAATGATTGGAAGATTTTACGAGATTTAGATAAATTCGAAAGCAAATTTAAACATTCGTGACGATCTGTAGCTATTTTAATTCTGTCCTAGGCAGTCCGTTAACTGCCACACACGCTTGGTCGATCGATGCCTCTTTTGATCCATGACTGGCTAGGCAGTAAATTTTCCGACAGTAGGTTAGACTGGTTGCCAACTAAGGTTATAGAACCCAATTTGTCCGACTATTCAAATCTTTTATCTAGATCAGACAGTTAAGTGTCATACGTGATACACGCTCGGACGATCATGTCTTTTTCGATTCACGACTGACTAGGCAGAACATGCTCCTGCAGTAGGTTACGAGTAGTTTTTGTGGCAGACTGCTTGTCAACAAAGACTATAGAACCCAACCTCTTTTGCTATTTAACTCACAACCGATAGAAGAAGATATGGATATGGGTATTTGCGCGTAAATGAATGCAACTGGTATTCGAACTCGGCTCTGTGATTTCTTATTCCGAGTCGATATCCATTACGCCATAACACAAATCATTTTTCATAAAACGCCAAAAAGGAAATCGGAGAACTGAGTTCAAATCCTGATCTGGCCTGTTGAGTCCATTTACGCAGAAATGCTCTTCGGAAAGATACGAATCAATTTTACATCCCTTACAAATGCTATGTATTAAGTAACAGGATAGACTTTGCTTGCTAGCCTTAGGTAGCAACCAGTCTACGAAAAGACCTACTTTGGATTGGAAATGTTTGATAAGGCAATAGAAAATAAAGTCTACTTTCTTGTTCAAGAAGTCATGGAAATTCGAAGATAATAAAGAAAAGTTATTTGAGGAGAACCACGATTGCCTCCTTCATGAATCAACATGGCATTAAAAAGTAAAAGAGAAACGTGTTGTTTTCTTTACTAGTTCTGAAAAGACATCTGGTGTTCCACCACAAAATTTACTCGTGTAACCAGACTGGCAACAAGATTCCACCCATTTACAGTTAGATCAACCAAATGCAGCCAAGAATTCTATTCTAACAGCATCTCTTCTCGCACTTCCCGCCTGTGGAACTCTCTTCTATATACTTGCTTTCCTGACGGCTACAACATCCAGAAATTTAAATACAATGTCAATTCCCATCTCTAATCTACTTGACTTCAGTCCTTTCTACATCACCCTGTATATCTTGTTCTTTTCCTTTCTCTCTACCATCGCCTCTGTTTTCACACCTGTGTTTCTATCCTTCTCTTGCCCTTTCACTGACACCCTCTGTAACTGGTTCGTCTTTCTCTCCTCTTGCCTAAATCTTTACTCTTATGTAGCCCCCTGCTCATCAGTGGCGGTACCGCCTTGCTTGGAGTAACAATTTAAAAAAAAAATTAAAAATTGAATCATTATCATTGTGGTGAGCATAAGTGAAGAGAATACAATATTAAGTCGCAAATTAGATTTGAAATTACTTTATTCTTTAAATTAAGACATTTTAATGTTACTAGAATTTTTGCTACATGTGTTCAAATCCTCACAGTGTTTACTATTGTTGAAGTAATTACTAATATTTTTGTCGATATTTGCAAATTCTATGTTTCGTTCAATTTTGCAAACCAATCAATTGAATATATTGATTTGTTTGGAAAAATACATTGATAACAAATCTGAATTCGTTTATTTTTTCCAACAGCAAACATAAAACTGGTCATGCGAAAGTATTTATTTCTGTTCAAACAGGAAACTATATTTTTGCATATTTGAAATGATTTATACTTGTATTTCAATAAAAAAAATGTTCAAACAAATCATTTCGAATTGTCGTTTGCTTGTAACCAAGTTTCCTTAATTTCCGTAAGATGTTTACATTTGTTGATATTACAATACATTTCAGAGCAGATATGATTATTACGATGGTCATTACGATGTATTCGAAAATTGTGTTATAGGCTTAATTTGACTTCGTTTAAACTGATCGTCATTCGTGGTCGAGCGTTCGAAGACGCGCCAGATCAGATGATGTCTTCCCCTAGGTGGATAGAGGTCGCAGGTTTGAATCCTGCCGAATGACACAAATTTTCGTAACAAAAATTTATCGAAAATAATCAGACCGGAAGAAATAAATATATAATACTGTTTGATTATAAAAGAAATATCTACTTAAATACGAGTATCGATCAAAAATAATGTTCAAACATATCATTTCAAATTGTCGGTGGTTTATAAAAAATTTCGTTATTAATTTTATATATATGAAACTTAAAGTGTATCCGAAAAACAACATTGCATTTTTATTTGTTATTTTAATCATTAAATTGTTTTAAAATAGTCGGAGTATTTTGTAATTGTAATAACAAAAAATTTAGTCTTTCTAAAAAAAATTATTGAACCAAGCAACCCTAATAAAACATATTGTACTTTGTATCCACTTGCCTTCTGGTCCTTTTTAACCAAAATTTAGTTTTGACAGAGCAATGTACGGGTATATATATATATCCAAGATTAATATTACTTTGTACCCACTTACCTGTTTACATTACTCCCCAAAATTTGGTTTCGAACTGTCAATGTATTTAAGATTTTGTGACGGATGGAAGGACGGAAATCACAGAATTTTTTATATAGATTATCATAAGAACATTTATAAAACAAAAGAGCAAAACCGACAATACATAAAAATCTGGAAGGATCAGAAATATTAAAGTTCGAACTGAAATCAGCGTTGGCCAAATTGAAAATGAACAAAGTAACAGAACCAGATGATAATAGAAATGCTGACTACCTTAGATGATTTCAGCATTGATAAAATCATAACACATATAATATTAATACATAATACATTACATATATGATAATGTTTATAAACAGGGAGATCTAAGAAGATCAAATTTGATAGCGCTGCCTAAGAAGCCAGGCGAAAATGATTGCGAACTCAATCGGAAAATCAGCCTAATAAGCTACATAACGAAACGTATTATCCGAATTCTAATGAACAGAGCGCACAAGACAGAAAAAGGTACAAGTTCATTAAAGACACCGGAATAAGGAATAAAAAATGCTCAGAAACGTATAAGAAAGAAAATACTAAAGCAGAAAAAGGTTAGCTATGTTTATGAAAAAACACTACCCAAAGAACTGCTCAACTGCTAGGTAAACTTCAGTTATTTGGCAATAATATTCTACTAACTACACAAAAGAGAAAGGAGCGTAACATTTGTCTTCAAACCTCTAGAGCGATGGAATACTAGTCTTCTTCTTTTTGTTATTGTTATTATTGTTATTATTATTGATATTATGATTGTCATTTTTCATCATAATTCGATTTCTGCTATGGTCGCACTACCTATCAAATCTGCAGGAAGACCTAAGTTAAGTTGTGGTGTGTTGTTATGGCTCCATTTCATGTTTTTTTCTATCTCCCCTAACATCCATAGCGTTACATAGACAAAGTTCTCCTTAGTGTATAGGCTGTACTTAACAAGAGAGTTTGTTGTACATCTCTTAAGCTGGTTTTCCAGGAATTATTTTAGTGTGTTGTTTTGTTTCATTTTTTATCATTCCATGTGTACCTACAATCACTGGTACTATTTTTGTTTTCAATTTCCACATTTTTTCTATTTCAATTTCCAGGTCTTTATATTTTGACAGTTTTTCGAATTCCTTGGTTGCTATGTTACAATCCGCTGAACAAGCCATATCACTTAAGAGGCAAATTTTTACTTTTTGGTTTTTAACAATAATGTCCGGCTTATTTGCTTCAATGTTTCTCTCTGTATAGATGGTGTAATCCCATAGAATGGTGACATCTTCTATTTCTGTAACCGGTACTGGGTGATATTCATACCAGTGGTTGTTTACATTTTTTCCACATTGTTTGCACATTGTCCAGTGTAAATATTGCCGCACTCTATCGTGATGATTTTTATATTCATTTGGAGCAAGTACAGAACATCTTGAGATAAGATGGTCTATTGTTTCTTGGTGTTTATCACAGAACCTGCATTTTGGATCCACATTATTATGTATGATAATTGCCTGAAAGTTCCTTGTAAAGAGACTTTGGTCTTGCGCTGCAAGAATAAAGCCTTCAGTCTCAGACATTAATCCAGATGCACGTGAATATCAATGAGTATTGATTTTCTCAACATGTTCTCGATATTGGCAATGCAGAGGTTTGTTTTGCAAGCGTTGTTTCAGCTATTCAAGAGCTTTATCCTTGGCTTTCTTTTTCATATTTTTGCGTTTCTATAGAATCTACTAAATGTAAATATCGTTTGTATTTACTGCCTTCTTTCATGATTGAATATTATTTCTTTCTGTTTTCATGTTGTTCAACTAATTGCATCATCCAGTTCTTTGTTGTTTCTATTTATGTTAGTAAGTCAATAATTGCGATCTTGTATGACAATTCTAGTCCAGTTCAAGATGTTGAAAGTATATTGGATCACTGAGACGGCAAAATTTTAACAGCCATGATTCTGTTCTGAGAATTCAATTCAGTTTTTTAATATCAGTCGTAGCCTTCTATAGTACTCTTTACACACTATTTCTTTCATTTTCTTATGGTGAATTCTTTAACTTTCATTTAACCTAGGCATTTATAGGCTCCTTCTTGCTCTAAATCATTTATTGTTACAGCAGGGCCTAAGCTAATTGAGGATGTTTGCTGTAGGTATCCATGTAAAACTCTACCTTTAGCACGTTTATTCAAATTGAATTTCATTCTAATGTCTTCACTGAAGCATTTTACAGTTTGCAGAAAGCCTTACAGCTCATTGTCGTTCTTAGCATACAGCTTTAAGTCTTCCCTGTTAAATAGATGGCTTATTTTCTTTTAAGCTATTTTAAAACCACAAACTGTCTTGTTAAACTGACTGGTTAAAATATGCAAAATAGTAAGGGAGAAAAAAAGTCACCTTGAAATATATTTCTGTTGATGTTTATTTCACCAGACTTATATGTTTTATTTATATGATTGGTAAAGTGTTGTTTTCGATATCGATATACATTCTTTGATGAAACTGAATCAGACGATTGATACCTTGTATATATTTAAAGATTTGAAGTTCCAGGAATGTAGTACAGTATCGAATACCTTACGATCCAGGCAGTACTAAGATTCTCCTTTGCATTGAAGCAGTTTTCCAAGATCATCCTATTAATAAGTAATTGGTCTTTACATCCATAACATTATATCCATTGTTTTTTGATAGTCTTGTTTTTGAATATATTCAGATAAATTGCAATCTGGAGGGACTCTCATGTCAGTAAGAAAACACATTCTGTTTTTTTTTTTGTGGTCTTTGATTAGGATGTCTGAATAATTGATGCTTCCCCAGGGCTACCAAGGGTGTTTTTATTGTGACACCAACACTAGATGGGTTACCTCCAGGCTCCATCTTGTTATTTAACACATAACTGGAGGGAATTGACGACTTAACACCTTTCCCAATGGTACCAGTGCTTATGTGAATGCATGGTACTCAACTGGAATTCGAAGTCGGCTCACCGATTTCTCTTTCCAAGCCGACATCCACTGCACCACAACGCACATCCGTCACTGAACGCTTACAGCGCCTGATATTCCCAAGCGGTCACCCATCTATGTACTGAGCAGGCTCATGTTGCTTAACTTCGGTGATCGAACAAGAACCGGTGTATTCAACGTGATATGCCGTAAGCAGATATTGGCTCACTCTGTCATTTCGGATTTTACATTCAGTAGGTGCGAAAGCCGTACAACCTGATACAAGATGGTCAGTTTGTCTGAATATTTAATACAGAATCTGGATTTTAATTTAACACAATTTTTCCGTATATATCGTTAATTTTTAGTTATCAAGCTTTGGTCCTGTGCAGCAGGAATAAAACATTTGATTTCAGCCTTGACCACTGCACTAAGTAACCAATGATGGGTAAAGTGTTTGTTTACGTAATCTTGTCGGGTACGAGCAGACCTTTGACACTGATAGGCTTATCTTGCTGTAGTTTCTACATTTGACACATTACCTTTGATATTGCTCTCTTTTCTTTTTTTTTCTTTTTTGTTTTTTGCTGCAGCCGTAGATGTATTATGGTTTATATGCATTCTTTACACACTTGAAATTACAACTTTAATTGGCTTCCTTTATTGAGGAAATTTTCTTGTTTCTTTTATTAGTGAATGCTTCTTGTTTCTTTAATTAAACGAATTGTCTTGTCTCTTTTAGGAGAAGAAATTTCTTGTTTCGTTTATTACTCAAATGTTTTCATTATTTTATTGATGAAAGTTTTGTTTATTTTATTAATTAATTTCTTGATTTTCTATTACTGAATTTTTTTTTATTTATTGCTTAAAGTCTTATGTTTTTTTATTACTGAAGGTTTCATGTTTTTTATTGCTAGATATTTTTGTTACGTTTATTATTGACATTTTTCTTGTTTATTCAATGCTGAAAATTTTTGTTTCCTTTATTTTTGAAATTTTCTTGTTTATATTATTATTGACCGTTTTTTGTTTTTTATTATTGAAATTCTCTTGTTTCCTTTATTTTTGAAATTTTCTTGTTTATTTTATTATTGAAATGTTTTTGTTTCTTTTATAACTGAAAATTTTTGTTTCTTTCATTACTGATAGTTTTTGTCTCTTTTTATTATTGAAGGTTTCTTGTTCCCTTTATTTCTCAAATTGTTTTGTTTTTTATTACTAAAAGTTTTCGGTTTTTATTATAATCAAGACACTTACTGTGCACCCCTGCACACGAGTGACAGAAGTGTCACTCGTGTGCAGGGGTGCACAGTAAGAGAATAAAAAAGGCACAGGGGATGTTCAATAAATGATAAGAAATGGATCAGAGATAGAATTTGGCAATTTACGTTCACTTTAAAATTTTTCAGATTGTTGTTATGAGGGAAAAATGCAAATGGCAGTGTCTTTCTCAAACAGGAAGTGAGAGAAAAAAAACTGTTAGAGTAGAAGTAGAGGTTAAATTGTTTAACTATTTCGACGGTAAATTGGTGGAAACTTAATGTCTCTCTAATAGTACGAGTAAATACATGCGTTCAAGGTACCAGAAAATAAGCTTATCAGAACAGCCTTAATGTTTTCATTTTTTATAATCTTTTCACTCCAAGCTATGCAGGGATGGCCACTGGTGTGCAAGGTTTTCAGTACGAGAAAAAACAAAGTAGGGGTGTTGCCGAAGATAGGATAAGAGGTTGATGGGATTCAGGGTGGTTGATAGGATTTAGGGAGATAGAAGATGGCAATTGACCTTGCATCTAAACTTTTGGAGATTGTAGATTTCAGGAAAGCAAATATGCGGAAGGGAGTTCCACATGCAGAAAATGATAGAAAATTAACAGTTAGAATGGAAGTGGCAGTTATATTTGACTAGCAGTATAGCCCGACGTTGCTCGGGTGTATTGAAAGCTTTAAAACTAATCCATGGTTCTGAAGCTCAGACTCTTTGGACGTTGGCACGAAAGACTAAAAAGCAATAGTTGTTTCCAGTTAAAACGAAACAGTAGATTGAAAGAAAAATGAATGGATGTAAGTCAAATTTTGATTTCCTGGTATCGATATCAAATAAGTTTTTTTCGTCGTAAACTGAATTTTGAAGGCTAAATAAGCCCTCTGAGTAAATGGTATCATGGCTGAGACTAAGAACTGCAATTATACCTACGTAGAGACAAACCCGAAGCAAAAACTAAAATAAAAGTGCTGAAACAAATACAAACATACAGGCAGATAAACAGACACACAAACATCTTGCCTTATATATATATATATATATATATATATATATATATATATATTATCGATTTTCTGCACTATTGTAAGAACTGCAACATTAAACCTTCTGAATATCGTTTGTTTTGTCTTTGTCTATGAGTGTATTTAATTTTATTAAAATTGGAACACTCCTACTATAACCCGATTTTTTTAATTATTTATTTTCGATATTTAACGGGGGTACCTCGACACAAAACCTAGCTAAGAACACTCGTAGACGCTTATAGTACAACTGTGTAAATTTTCAAGAAAATCGGTTCAGCCGTTTCGGAGTTTATAGGTAACGGACACACACACATACACACACAGACACACACCCACAGACAAAGTTCCATTTATAAATAAGTTTTGATTATTTTGATGACAAAAGGGCGGGACGAAAATCCCAGTCTAGTAGCACGAATAAATTCATGTGCTAAATCAGAATCGATTACATTGCAGATTCTTCTTTGAATTTCGCTGAGAACCTCGAGATGAATATCAAGAGCACCTGACCACATATGGCAACAGTATTCAATGCATGGACGAATGGTACATTTACAAATGTGCAGTTGGATTTTGACCCATCCTTCCAACAGCAGATTCTACATTTGTATTGCCCGGGGTTACAGTGGGGGAAAAACAAGGTACAGGATGCAGAAAAAAGTATAAGATGTGGATGGGATTCAGAGTGGTGGATGGGATTTAGGGAGATAGAAGATGGCAATTGAGGTTGCAGTTAAACTTTTTGAGATTGTAGCTCTCAGGGAAACAAGTGTATGGAAGTGAATTCTACTCCGGAGAGTGCGAGAAAATAAAATGTTACAATAGAGATTACATTTGACTAATTTTATGATAAAATGGTGGGACCTTGATGCCAATCTAGTAAAGCGAGAAAAGTCATGTAGTTAAGGCTCTAGGTAAAAAGGCGCCTCAAAGCAGTAGAAAAAACAAAGGAAAACCAAATCACATCAGTGTGAAAATGACTGAAGGCGGACTACCATGCCAGGGTCGATTAAATTGCAGATCCTCCTTTGAATTTTGTCGTCGACCTCAGGATAAATAGCACTCAACCATATATGGCAACAGTATCCAATGCAAGGACGAATTTTAGATTTACAAATGTGCAAAATGGATTCTGACGAGAAAAACTTCCTGGCCCAACACAGTGAACCAACAATTCTACTATTAATTCCGCTATGGATTCAATGTAGTCACTCCTTTTGAAGTCATCTAAGAGAGTGATGCCAAGGAGGCACAGGGCGTTGCTCTCTATGAGACTAGCGTTATTTATTCTGATGGCAAGCAAGAATGTTTATCTATGATGGTTAAAAGAGCTTCGTTTTGGAGGCATTAAAATTTACTGGCCATATCTTACCCCATTCAATCACAGATTGGATGTCATTTTGAAGTGCTGCAGTGAGGTTTACTGTTTCAACCTTGACAGAATTCTTATCGAGACGGGCGTAAATTGTGGTGTCAACTGCATATATACTTACATGGAAACTGATTACATCAAAACGATTATTGATGAAGATCAGAAAAAGCGGATAGAGTCTTGTGGGGCGCCTGCGCTTGTACGAAAAGATTTGGAAGCTTGCCTATTTAAAAGAACTTTTGATAGAAACGAGTGGATTAAATCAAAAGATCATCATATACAGTAGCTCTAGAGTTTGCACAGAAGGCCAGTATGCCAAATCCTGTCAAATGCTTTCGAGATATCAAGGGAAACAGCTCGAGCTTTACCGTTCTTATCAAGAGTCTGGTACATATTTTCAGTGATGGTCGCTAGAACATCAGCCTGGCGAAGTGGAAACCATATTGTTTGTCGGAGAGAAGGTTGTGAGATGTGAGATGCCTATTAAAGCATTGATACAAGCCACGAATATCTTGTCAAAAAGAGATAAGAGTCTGATATAGTGATAATTGAAGGGATAAGAGGGCTCCCCAGAGTTCGTAAAAACAGGAACTACAGACGAAGACTTCCAAAAATCAGGAAGAAGTGAGGCAGTAGTTCTAGAGTTTGAAGAGGATTGGAGCCCGCTCAAGGGTTCATTTGTTTAGGACAATAAATGGAAATTATATTAGCAGAGACGGGGTTATATATATATATATATATATATATATATATATATATATATATATAGTCATCCGCAGACAGATCTGTTTCGCTGTATCACAACTCATCAGTACAGTTAGACATGCGATTGCTTTTAACCCAGGATTGAAACCCGACCGAATTGGCCTCAGTCGGCGACTCTACCCTCTGAGCTATGGGTTCTAGGTAGAAGAAGGCAGACCTTTAGCGAACGATGTATCATACGCCAGTGGCTAGAGTGCTCTAATTCATTACTGAATTAGCGATATATATATATATATATATATATATATATATATATATATATATATATATATTAGTCGAGTTTTATGTTGGAACATGGGTGTGGGTACTTCAGACGAATCAGGTGTGCAGTTTGATGGAAATTTGCTAGCAAAGCACTTGGAATTGTCTGCTGTGAATGTGAGGAATTCGAATTGATTGAATGGAGAAAGGATCGAGGGTTTTCTTTTCTTCAGCACACTCTTGAACAGCCACCAATTATCTTTGGAATCAAACTTCGAGATGTTATATGCTGTTTCATTCTATCAGCAAACAACAGCTTAAGATCATTTTGGAAACGCTTACATTTATAGATAAAAAAAATGCTTATTATTATCAGACGTGTTACTCCGGTAAAACCGGAAGAAGTAATTCCTTTAAGAAATGGCAGCCGATCAAGCAGGAGAGAACCAAGAAGATGAAGGATTTAAGTTATAAGGTTTTAGCTGGGACGAAACCATTAATATTTTCACCCAGAAGGAGACTTCAAAGACGCAGTATTGAACAGGGAGACTAAAAACTTTGATCGAAGGAACATTTCAAAAGAATCACAGAACTAGTCCCAATCCACTCGTTAAGAGCAGTAAGATATTTTGCTTTATTTCTGAAAGTTTTCTTGTTTCTTTTATTACACAAATTTTAGTGATTCTTTTATTACTGAAAGTTTCTTGCTTTTGTTATTAAATAAATTTTCTTGTTTTTGTTTTGACTGAAAATTTCTTGTATCTTTTTTTACTGAATGTTTCTTTCATTTTTATGGCTGAAACTTTCTTGTTTCTTTATTGCAAAAATTTTCTACTTTCTTTTTTTTTGCTCAATTTTTCTTGTTTTTTTTTTATTTCTGAAACTTTCTTATTTTTGTTTTATTACCAACATTTTTTGTTTCGTTTATTACTGAAATTTTCGTATTTCTTTTATTATTGACATTTTCTTGTTTCTTTTCTTACTGAAATTTTCATGTTTTTGTTACTAGTTAAATTTTCTTTGTTTTTTTACTGAAGTTTTCTTATATCTTCTGTTTCTTTAATTTTTTGGCTGAAAGTTTCTTGTTTCTTTATTGCAAAACTTTCCTAGCTTCTTTTTTTTTGTTCAACTTTTCTTGTTTTTTTTTATTTCTGAAATTTTCTTGCTTTTTCTATTACCCACATTGTTTTTTGTTTCGTTTATTACTGAAATTTTCGTATTTCTTTTATAATTGAAAATTTCTTGTTTCTTTTCTTACTAAAAGTTTTTTCTATCTTTAACTACAGAAATTTTATTGTTTCCTTTTATTACTGAATGTTTCGTATTTCTTTTATTCCTCAAATTTTCTTGTTTCAATATATTACTGAGTATTTCTTTTTTATTTTATTACTAAAATTTTCTTGTTTCTTATATTACCCACAATTTTCTTGTTTCATTTATTATTGAATTTTTTGTAATTTTTTGGTGCTGAAAATCTCTTGATTTTTTATCGTTGAAATTTTCTTTTTTCCTTTATTACTGAAATCTTCTTATATTACTGAATACATTTTCTTATTTCTTTTATAATTATCATTCTTTTATTATTCTACTCCTACTATTTTGGATTGCAAGTTTAGATCAAGGGCATATTTCGTCATCAAAACACTTTTTGCATCCGTAATAGCAGTTAGTTGAAACGAAAGACAACAGAAAAGATAATTCCTTTTCCACCAACAAAATTCCATTCAAAGTCAATGGAAATAATTGAAACAACTTTATAACGAAATCTGTTGCTCATCACATTACAGATTATTGAAGTTTATTTAGGAATTTATGAATGAATATTCATTGTGATCTGAACATTTAATCGCGCTGTCGGTAAACACTTCTGTCTTTACGTGAATATCGCGTTGGCGGTAAAAGAAAAAATCATTAATTGATTCTTATCTGCAATTGTTGCGTTGTTTTTCTCCATAATATTCCATTCATTTAAATTAGTAAAGGATTGATAATGTCATAAATCAGTGATTCTCAACCTTTTTTAAAGAATGACACACCTACAAGCAAATGAAAATATCACGTCACGCAAATTTTCATAAGATATATTTAAATGTTATAAAATGACAAAGGATCATCACAGCCAAGTTTCGTCTGAAATTGAATTTGGTTTAACTGTATATTAATCTCTGTGGGTTTTTAATGCCAAAAAATGTGTTTCAGAGTATTTTTGTAATGTTCGGCTATAGTGAGAAAGTTGATTTAGTCATATTTTGAGGAAAATAATTTTTTTAGATATATTCTTTATAAAAATAACTTTGTAGATCAATTTTCATTCACGTATTTTATAAAGTAAAGAACTGTGGTCTTGATCCACCATATTTCTTAAGTAATTATATCGGCCACACAAAAACGAAACTGACACGAAGACTCACGTTGCATATCTCAGACCAGAGCTCAATTTGATCTCACGTAAACACATACTGAGATTTACCAAACCCTACCTGGAACATATTTGTTAACAACACAATCATCTCATCATCAACATGCAAAAAAAGGCTAAAAATCATGGAAGCATTATTATTAAAATAGAAAAACACTCAATAATATCAGTTACGAACACGCTAACAACGTTCTTACCGTGTTCGGAACATAAAGCATACACACTAATCTGTAAACATACATAGCACTACAAATATTCAGGTGCACGTAAATCTAAAAACATTCGGAAAAACAAAACATTCGGATGATTTTTAAATAACGTATGTCCTGAAATGAAAAAAATCATTAACTCACATGAAAAATTACATAAGAAACTTAACCACAATAACTTCTGTCATTCTTAATGAAACCTGCTTATATATATATTATGGACTCTCCCATCTCTATCTATCTATCTATCTATATATATATATATATATATATATGTATATATATATATATATATATATATATATATATATATTTGAACATTGAAATGTATACTTGGAGGTGTAAATACTTTCCGAAAAAGTTGAAGAATTATCAAAATGCTGTCACCTCATCGCAGTTCATTGCGGCTTATCAGCCAGAGATGAGCGCGGTGCTCGGAGAGTCTAGGTTGTAAATAAGACAGAAGATCCCAAGATGCGGAGATGGAACTAATAGAATTCGACAAGCGGCAGAGACAGTCAGTGCCCCGAGTTCTTTCGTGGGTGTAGCTCAACCAAGCAGCAAGTGGATAAACCCTGACATAGACCCTCGATAAAATCCTGACGCTGCAATTCACACACACACATATGCACTGGGGCAATAGTACACAGTTATATTCGCTCACGTTTGCTTCCTTACTAACACAGGCAGCAGCACATTCGCACCTACATATTCAAATTTACATATTTGCATGCAAAAAAAAAAATGTATTCACAAGAAATCAAGCTGGTGTTAAAAAATAACACCGAGCATTGTTGGTTTATTTGAGATAGAATCTTCTATTATGACATGTCTAATTTGTATTTAGATACATTACATTTATTTTCAATTTTTCTTGTTGAATTTATCACTTATATTGCCTATGATCCATTAATGTACATAATTAGGTTACAATAAAATTTGTATTTTATATGAATGCTAACATATGAAAATTTAATGTGGCAGAGTGGGGATGCGCATCATAGATTCATTAGACATTTCAACCGGCCCTGTAGTCCTCTCTCTCTCAATGTCTATATATATATATATATATATATGTATTGTCATCCGCAGACAGATCTGTTTTGCTGTATCACAGCTCATCAGTACGGTTAGACTCCGATTGCTACATAACCCAGACTCGAAACCCACCGAATTGGCGTCAGTCGGCGACTCTACCCCTGGGATGTGTGTGTGTGTATGTGTGTGTGTGCGTGTGTGAGTGTGTGTGTGAGTGTCTGTGTGTGTGTATGTGTGTGTGTGCGTGTGTGAGTGTGTGTGTGAGTGTCTGTGTGTGTGTATGTGTATGTGTGCGTGTGTGTGAGTGTGTGTGTGAGTGTCTGTGTGTGTGTGAATGTGTGTGTGAATATGTGTGTGTATACGCAAAACAATAGTAACTATCAAAACATGCATAAATTAAATGTATTTCAAGACGTTCGTAATGGTTAAAAAGTGCTCAATACAGAATCAGATAATAGTCAATAAATTAATAAAAGTTGATTTATTCATCAGAGATAAGTCGGCAAAGCCTTAACAATTTATTGATTATATGGAGTACTGCTGCCATTTATGGTCAGGTGCCCCTGCCGTTCTCCTCAGTGTTCTTGACAAGCTCCAAAGGAGAGTCTGTAATGTGATAGGTACTGATCTGGCGACTCGTCTGCAGCCACTTTCCCATCGTCGAAATGTGGCCTCCCTCTGTCTCTTCTATAAATACTTTCATGGCTTCTGCTCGGATGAGCTTAAGTCACTGATGCCTCCTCAACAGGTGTTTACCCGTTCAACCAGACTGGCAACTGGGTCCCACCCATTCACAGTCAGGTTAGCCAAACGCAGACGACAATTCTACTCCTGCAGCTTCCTCTCTCGCACTTCCCGCCTGTGGAACTCACTCCCGTATTCTTGCTTTCCTGACGGCTACGACCTCCAGAAATTTAAAAGCAAAGTTAATACTCACCTACTAACCACTGGCCTCTAGCTCTCTCTCCCCTCCCCTGTATAACCTTCCCTTTCTCTCCGCCCATGTACCTGTCATTGCACCTGCTTTCTCAGTTTTCTATTGTTCCTTTCTAACTAGCTTGTACTCCTCACTCTTTTCTAATTAATCTTTCTACATTTATGTAACCCCCTGCACATCAGTGGCGTTTCTGCCTTGCTCGGGGTGAAATGATTAAAAAAAAAAAAAAAAAAAAAAAAAATATATATATATATATAACTGATTAATACTAAAGGGAGTACACACTTCCACAGATAGATACTTACTTTTGCAAATGCATATTATTGTAGAATTTTTATCATAAGTAGTTATGATAAAAACATTTTACATCGCTACATAAAAGTTACCGTGTTTCAGTACTATTAGCTGTACTTCGTCAGCTGATGCTTGGTCACTTGTGTTAGCAATTATTTTATGGAAATTTGAAAACAATTCGTTACATCTTTTCAGACATTTAAGTAGAGGCCTGAGGAAAACGTGTTTTGCTTGATCAATCATGATTGGGAAGTAAGTTAGATCCTCACTGGGTGCCTCACACATTTGGCCTTGTGGTGTAATTATTAGCAAGCTTGTCTGGCTAGGTCAGTTACGACTGAGTAGTTAGTTTGGTCCTCACTGGGTGCCTAACACTTTCGGTCTTATACCATATTCCAACTACACTTAAAAATCACCATACACAACTTGCTAAAGTCCAGTACCTGGCAAGCAAATCTGTGGTACGGAAGTAGATATTTAATTTAGTCTTATTCATCAGGACAAAGCATGTATATATTAACACCCCATATTAGTTAAAACCGGAAGCTATGAAGACTAGACCTGTTGCAGCATCAACGCGTTTATCATTTAAAAAGCTATTCTTTATTACTTCAAAAGTTATTATAATCAATACTTGTATTTGAAATTGACACCCACGTATATTTTATGGTATTACGTCTATCGGCCTGAGCATTCAATAAATCTTAATAAAAGAAATATGCTCTCTGAAAGGAATCGAACCTGCGTTTCCATTTCATAAGTGAAACCACCGTTTAACCGCTTAAGCACAGAGAGTGTCAAAGTCTAGCAACACTTAGAACTATCCATATTTCGTATTATCGCCAAAATTAAGCAGTATCGAGCCTGGTCAGTACCTAGATGTGTGACCGCTTCGGAATACTTGATGTTATAAGCTTGGACGCGCGGGTGGTGCAATGGATAAAGGCTCGGGATTGTAAATCGGAGAGCCGAGTTCCAATTACAGTTGGTTTCGTTATACTAATTTACGCACAAATACCCACGGGAAGGTATAAATTTACCTCTTCTCCTCCCAAGCTATAGGTTAATAAAACTGCTATCAATCATAATCTCAAAATAAATAAATATATCTATATATATATATATATACATATTGAAATATTTTTTGGATTTAAATAACCTGGAACGGCTGATAAATCGTAAAAAATCAATCAATCAACAGTTCAGTAAGAACTTACCTATAACAGTTTAATAAGGGCATTATTATTATTATTATTATTATTATTATTATTATTATTATAAAGCGATATACCCCCACGAAATGCTAAAAAAGTAACATACCAAGATTTAAAATGTAAAAGATTTATCGTCAAAATCTTCATGTTATTATTAACTAGAAATTCCAGAGGATTTTTTTTAATTATTGAATTATATTGTTGTTAATAATCTTGGTTTTGTTTTTTGTGTGGCCGAAGATTTGAATAGGAAATTTAGCGTCTATTTTTGCACTGAAAACACACTAATTTGGAAATCCTTGCAAAAATTTAAAAAATTATCAGATTATACGGAATCTCTCAGAATTCATTCACAAATGAATGAAATTATTTTCGAAATGTTTCTTATTAGAAAATGTTAGTAAAAAATAGACATAATTGTTTTTACATCTGATACCCACAACTTATATAATTTTAAGAAATTTCGACAAAGTAAATTTTGTGCCACTTAATGTTTATATTAGTTAAAAGCAGAAGTCCATGGGTTTTTTTAAAAAATCATATCACCACGAGCAAGGCGGTAACGCCACTGATGTGCAGGGGGCTACGTAAGAGTGAAAAGATTGGAAAAAAGAAAGCCGGAAACCACATCCTGAACAGGGAACAAGGGATGAGCCTCTACACCTGTACAATAGACGTGGGTGGAGTGTGAACAGGGCGATAAAATAATACATTGTTTTTAAATGGGAACACCAGTTACCAAAAATCTGCTCCGAATCGCAAATAGAGAATGCAATAACACTAAGACATCATTGAATTAGAAAAGCTTAAGAAAAAAAAATTCGATGCATAATGAATTTTTACAAGAACTGTTTCAATTTTATTTTTAATTTTAATTCGAACAATTTATAGAGTTTTATTTTTATAAATTTCTACATTACTTTGTTCCGGTTAGGTGATATTGTTATTAAGTTAAAACTTTATTTACTAATCAGAAATGGGAAAGGTTAGTACAATTCATCGCACACCAATATTTAAAAAAAGGATAATGTTTTTCTGTGTAGTGTAGTGTAGTGTGTGTGTGTGTGTGTGTGTGTGTGTGTGTGTGTGTGTGTGTGTGTGTGTGTGTGTGTGTGTGTGAATATACAGAGTTTTGTTAATACGGACGTCTGTACATCACATTATCAAAAAATAAGTGAGAAAACTATAGTAATTTTGAATCTAAACTATCTAAAATTCAATAGCACGGAAAATATATAACTAAATATAACTATTACGGAAAATATATAACTAAATTTTTTAAGATTACTAGATAGTTAAAACATATAAAAAAAGGCACTCATGTTATATTCCTCAACTAAATTTTATAGATTTATCAACCGTAGAAAAAAAATCAGATAAACTTCCGTCTGTCATTCAAGTTGTCAACACCTAAAATAAACAGCTACCACTGTGTTAAAAATAAATTATTGCCATATTTTAAACTTAAAGTAATATTTGTTTTAAATCAGATCAATTAAACTTTAAATCAGCTAATATACCCCAAATAAAGATTCAGAAAAGTATATTTTATTTTTGAAGGACTTTTTAAAAAAGAGAATTGTTTTGATGAGAGGTGAGTAAAAATGGCGCTAAAATCATCGATGTCATTAATTAAAAAAAGAAAACTTCTTCCAGTGAATTTAAATTAGTTTTGAAATGCAGCAAAGTATTTTGTGTTTTGAAAATATTAAATTTAAACTAAGCCTGAAAAAAAAGGAAATTTTATGGAAACAGTTACTTTCTCACACTTCTCGCTTGTGGAACTCTCTTCCAGCTCCATGCTTTCCAGCAAATTTTTGTTTGCATCTACTGTTCTCTTGGTTACACATTTTGTTCACGCTCAATACTAATGTTTCTGCATCTTATTCTTCTATACCCAAGAAAGGTATTCATCTATGTCTTCTCCCTCTAGCTAAAAATTTAAGTGGACATAAAATTGGTTCAAATTTTAAGCAAACACAAAGCTGTTTCAGATTTTAAGTGAACAAAAATGGTTTAAATTTTAAGTGTACAAAAATGAGTTGAAATTTCAAGTGCACAAATGTTGGTTCAGATTTTAAGTGAGCAAAATATTGGTTCAGATTTTAAGTGAACAAAACTTTGGCTCAAATTTTAAGTGAACAAAAATCGGTTCAAGTTTTAAGCGAACAAAAAGTTGGTTCAAATTTCAAGTGAACAAAAAGTCGGTTTAAATTTTAAGTGAACAAAACTGAGTTCAAATTTCAAGTGCACAAAAAGTTGGTTCACATTTCAAGTGCACAAAAAGTTGGTTCAAATTTTAAGTGAACAAAACTTGGTTCAAGTTTTAAGTGAACAAAACTGCTTACTTTTTGTTGATTTATTCAGCATTATTTTTGTAATCTGGCAAATGTTCTGGCCACTTTCTCCAGCTACGAAGCCAAATATGAATAAGCACTTAGTATCATCTGCTTTGCCATCATGATAATAGCTCAGCGTTCATCGGCAGACAAAGATAAGAAATAGGACAGCAATCTGGAATTCTCATTTCCCTTTCTTTTTCTTTTCTTTTCTTTTTTGTACGAAGCTGATAAGAAATATTTTACTAAGGGCGATTCCAAACAGTTCTTCGTCTATAAATTTCAATCAAAATTGACGTGATAAAATGTTGGATATTAATAACCTGAATGCACACAGAGTAGCTGAACATGATTACATTAATTAATATGATATTAACGATGAAATAGGAAGAGAAACACTTCTGTTAAGATTTTGAATGTACAGGTTATAAAAGGCACTTTAAAGTATATCTCAACCATTTTATAATATATTTAGTCCCAGCTTAATATCGTAATGTTCCCTCATCCATCAAAGGAAAATGAATCTGAGTTGGACGTTTACTAAGCTTACCTAAGTATGGTACAAGGACTTGAGTATAGGACATTCAGTAAGTAACAAATTATAAGTAAAAAATTATCTATATTTATTGACTACTACTCTTGTTGAAGGAGATATTTAATAAATTTAGATGTGACAGGTTCTAGACCTAAACTATGCGAGATCAAAAACTATCAAACTTATAACAGCTTTGAGATTGACTGATTTGTTTTTCTTTATGGCCTACCAAACTTTTGAAGGTTATTTAAAGTCAGAAACTATTTTTAGATAATAGAACTATTTTAAAGATAATAATGATTCATAGATACGTGTCTTACTAAACAACTTCTATTTACTAATATCTTAAATAATGAACTATTCCGTTTTTATTGAGTCAGTCAATTAAGTACCATACGTGATACACGCTTTGAGCGATCAGGTCTCGAAAGAGACATGAGTGATTGGGCAGAAGATTATCCCGCAGTAGGTTGCCATTGCTTTCTGCGGTAGACTGGTTATCAGCTAAAACTATAGAACCCAATCTATCCTATTATTTAACCCATAACTGGAGGGAAGAGACAAATAATACCTTTTCCAAGGGTATTTACGAGCAAGTGAATACAAGGAATTCAACTGGAATGCGAACTCGGCTCTCCGATTTTGTCGTTCCGAGTCAATATACATTGCACCACAATGCACATAAACACAATACATATCGAAGCTGCTACTTAGTTTCAGTGAGAAAAGGGATGAATGCAAGAAAGGAAAAAAATGAAGGGAAGATAGAAGTGTTTAACGCTCGTTTCATTGAAATGAAAAAACAATTTTCAATTTTAAACCATTCTATTCTTACCCACTTCTTAAAATAGCAACCAGTATTCATACTTATGATTGTTATTGCAGTATTTTGTTAAAATTGTTAAACTTAAATATTTAACCATGCGATAAGGGTATTTTTACGGATGTTTTATTAATATCGAAAGTGTCATGAGTTTATTCAGGCATTATCTTAAGAGCTCAGATCCGTCACAAAAAAATTATTACAAGTGTTACCACTGCCGTAAAAAAAAGAGATGGTAAAATGTTTAAGAAGATTATTAGCTGTTTCCTCACAGGTTATACCCCACCTCCCTGAGCGTGACAGGAGGGTATATATATATATATATATATATATATATATATATATATGATCTGGCGCGTCTTAGACCTCTCGACCACGAATGACGATCAGTCTAAACAAAATCAAATTAAGCCGATGACACAATTTTCGAATTTGTCGTAATGACCATATCTGCTCTTAAATGTATCGTAATAACAACAAATGTAAACATGTTACGGAAATTAACGAAGATTAACGAAACTAGTTATAAACAACCGAAAATTTGAAATGATTTGTTTGAACAGTACTTTTGATCGAAACTCGTATTTAAGTAGATGCTCTGTTTATAATCAAACAGTATTATATATTTATTTCTACCAGCCTGATTATTTACGATAAATCTCTGTTTCAAAAATATGTGTCCTGCCGAATGACACACACACACACACACACACACACACACACACACATATATATAGTAAAGACACGTCAGTAGCCGAGATTGTTTCATTGCATTACTGAATGAATGATACATAAATGCGTGAGTAGCTAATATTTATATATATATATATATATATATATATATATATATATTAGCTACTCACGCATTTATGTATCATTCATTCAGTAATGCAGTGAAACAATCTCGGCTACTGACGTGTCTTTACATTGTATATAAAACGCTAAATCCGTCTTCCTCAACCGAGCACCCATATCTCAGAGGTAGAATCGCAGACTGATATCAATTCAGTCGGGTTTCAATACTCGCTAGAAGCTATCGGTTGTCTAACCGTACGCATGAGCTGTGATACAGCGAAACAGGACTGTCTGTGGATGATTATATATATATATATAAATACATACGAGTTCACCCCTGCCGAGGTTTAAGAAAGAATGAAAACAGAAAGGAAATTTATATTTAATATCAGAATGAGACAGCTGAAGTTCCTGGGACACATAATAAGGAAGGAGGGCTTAGAGAATCTAATACTCATGAGACAGAAAGAGAGACAGGGGGCTTTCGCAAATGGATGGCAAAGCAGGGCTTGAGAGAAATATAAAGACAAAAAGTATTATCAGCTACAAAAGACAGGAAGATGTGAAGGGCCATGATCGTCTGCGTCCTGAAGGGACACGGCAGATCAAAAAGAAGCTGTTTTGGATGGAAATTGGGGTTCTGATTTTATTGCCATATACAAGGTATTTAAAAAAAGTTGCTATCTTTTGAGTATACATAGTCTAGACAGATTGATGAGCTGAATGCGATTTATTTATCAAAATTTGAATGAGAAATTCAAAAGTGGATTTCAGGAAGTATGTCATTAGTTTTCAAAGTGTTTCAAAAAGTGTTCCGCCTGTTACATAACAAACTTCAAATCGATAGTCCAGATCCTTCAAAACATGCAAGTTCTCAGCGCAGAGAACCTTCCTGTTTGAACGTTTAGTGCATGTACAAATCTGCATTGCAATTGGTGCAATTTTAGTAAATTCTCCCACAAATGCAAGCTGCAGAGTCTTGTTCGACTGTGTTCAAGTATATTCCAACACACAAAACACCTTTTCTTTTCCAGTCAATGGAATTTTTATATCTGAAAAGAAGAAAACAGAAAACATTAAATATAGACTAGGTTTTGTTTGTTTTGCAGCTTATCAACCACAATCGGTTATTTAATGCCGACAAATTTTTTTACAGATGATTCGTATGAACAGAACATGTATTTGTGAGAAACCAGTTTGTAGATCAGGTTTTATTGACCAAATTTTTAAATATTACTGGTATTTTTTCTTAACTACCACCCTTGGTTAGGGTGCACCTCGGAACAACAGCAATTAAGAGGAAGCCCCACACTTCTCTAAATCACCCAGAGGCTTTATTACAGAAAATCAGACAAAGCCTGTTTAGAATGGTAAATTATATAGGGTTCTTCAAATGTTTGATATCATTTGATATGCAAATATTGGAGTTGCTACATATTCTTCGTAGATAAAACTAAACAGGCATATTGCTGATCAAAATAAAACTTTTTCATCAAAATTTGAATTATAAATTCAAAGTTGTGTGAATTTCATGAAATATCTCATTAGTTTTCAAAATGTTTCAATATGCGCCCCGCCTGTGACATGGCAAACGTTAAATCGGTGGTCCGGAACCTGCAGAACATGCTGCAATTCTTCAGCGCAGTAGCAATTCTCTGCTTGATTTTCTCGAAGATTGTAGGGCAAAAGGGGACATAAACCAGTCGCTTCAAATTGCCCCAGAGAAAAGAATCGTAAATCGATACTGATGTTCGTCCAGATAATTTTGCTCTATACAGCCAGGCTTCTTCTTTTAAATTTCTGTGTTATGTCCAAATCTGCATTATAGTTTGGGGATTTTTAGCGAATTCTCTCCAAAATGCACGCTGCACTGTTTTGTTCGACTGTTTCCGAGCATATTGTAACACACAAAACGCCCTTTTACCATTTAATGACACTTCTATACATGAAAAAAGAAAAAAAAAACATAAAACCTTAAACATATAGATTTGAACTGTTTTATTCATTTTTTTATCATCTCACCCTAAGCAAGGCATTCTACCGCCACTGTTGCGCAGGGGGTTATATAGGGAGAAGTGATGAGAAAGAGGGGTTAGTTATAAGAAATGTCAGGAGGAGGGTAATAGACGGATGAGGATACCGAGAATGGGGGTGGAGTAGATGAAAAAAAGCTTGTGAGAATGGATACGAGTTAGTGTGATAGAAGATGTCTATTGACCTTACATTTAAATTCCTGGAGATTGTAGCTGTCGGGAAAACAAGTACATGAAAGGGAATTCCACAGGTGGGAAGTGCGTGAAAAGAAGCTGTTAGAGTAGAAATTGCAGTTACATTTTATCGGTTTCACTGTAAAAGGGTGGGACCTAGTTGCTAATCTAGTAGCTCATGTAAATTCATACCTAAGGGGCACCAGTGATCTAAGTTCAATGGACCAGAAGTCGTGAAATATTTATAGAAGAGGCACAAGGAAGCCACGTCACGCCGGTGAGAGAGCGACTGCAGCCGAACTGCCAAGTCGGTATCGATCATATTACAGATTTCCGTTGGATTTTGTCAAGAACCCCCAGGTGAATAGCAGGGGGGTCCGACCAGATGTGGCAACATCATTTAATACACGGGCGGGTGGTCGATTTATACAATTGCAGGATGGACTCAGACGGGAAAAAAAACTTTCTGGCCCTGCACAGTGAACCGACCTTCTTGGCATCGGATTTAGCAATGGATTCGATATAGTCATTTCACTTGAGGTCCGCTGAGAGTGTGAGGCCAAGGAGGCGTACTAGGGAAGCTAGCCTGTTCGAAGCTAATGAGGGGTAGGAGCGATTTTCTAGCAGCTTCGAAAATCGTTTGTACGAGTATTACCAAGTGGCATTAGTTCTTTTTAAATACATTGTATAATAAAACACAGTTTTGTTGGTTAATCAGAGTGACGAACAATAATTATTATTGGAAGTAGAGATTAATTTTTATATTCAAAACTAATTAGTATTAATATTAAATACTTCGATAGATTTCAACTAAAGTGACCAATTAAAAGAAAAATTTGACTTAGATTTCTGAGTATTGAAACCTTTTGATTAACTGTTGAATAGGTTATTTCTTAATGTTATCCAATCAGTCAGTTAAAGTGCCATACGTGATACACGCTTGGGCGATCATGTCTCGAAAGAGACACGACTGACTGGGCAGAAGGTTATCCCGCAGTAGGTTGCCATTGCTTTCTGCGGTAGACTGGTTGCCGACCAAGGCTATAGAACCCAATCTGTCCTGCTATTTAATCCATAACTGGAAGGAAGAGACGGATTAATACCTTTCCCAGGGGTATTTGCGCGTAAGTGAATGCAATGGATTCAACTGGAATTCGAACTCGGCTCCCCGATTATCCAATCAAATTACCTTATACATTCAAATGGAAATGAAGAATCGCAATTGCTCTCCAAATACAGGCATTCCCTTTGAAAATTTTGTGCAATCTCCAAATCTGTAATATAATCGTGCTTTTTTTCTCACAAATACAAACTGCAATCTTGTTTGCCTTTGTTCGGATACACGCTGAAACACAAGCCTATTTTTCCACCCAATGGCATTTCTATATCTGATAAGAAAACACATAAAACCTTTAATATAGAACTTTGAATTGTTTCTGTACATGCTGTTATAATTTAAAATCGTTTTTACGCATACTGGTCAAGTTATTAGATTACCGAATAACATCAGTTTTTCTTAAACACATTTTATTGTTTACTTAGAGTGACGAACAATAATTATTGCTAGAAATAGAACATAATTTTTCTCTTTAACAATAATTAATATTAATAAAATATATGCATCGATAGATTGCAACTAAATCGATCATTTAAGAGAAACTGAACTTTGATTTTTGAATATTGAACATTTTGATTAACTATTGTTTCGGTTATTTGTTAATGTTATACAATCAAATTGCATGATATATTGACATGGAAATAAAACATCAATCAATCAAATAAAATATTTTAGACTGTCAGTTGCATTTTAAAAGATACATTTGTCTTTATATATCAGACATCGTGAACAGGCACATTTCAAGTTCTGTCTAACCGTTAGAAAAGTATATTTATCACTGTGGTGAGCCTAACACCTATGAAATTGGTTTTACGCGTATAGAAATGAGTAAGCAGGAATTTACAAGACAAATTAAAAGGCGTGCTATTTTTCGTCTATAACTAATTATAAGTGATATACTGCATAATGCACACACACACACACACACACACGCGCACACACACACACACACACACACACACACACACACGCACACACACAGTCACAAATACACGCACACACACATTTCCTCCCTGTATGATCATATAAAAAAGAGATAAAAAGAATAATAGAAAGAGATTGAGCGAGACACAAAGAGAGAGAGAGAGAGAGAGAGAGTAAGAGAGAGAGAGAAAGATAGAAAAAGAGAGATCAAAATATATATAGAGAGAGTGAATGAAAGTGAAAGATAAAGAAAAGCTAGAAATAGCGAACTAAAGAGAGAGAGAGAGAGAGAGAGAGAGAGAGAGAGAGAAGAAAAAAGAGAAAAACATTAGAGGCTTTCTTATTTTTCGCCTTTATCAGAGACGGAAATATATATATACTAGAAGTATAGCCCAGCGTTGCTCGGGTGTAATGAAAGCTTTAAAACTAATCCATGGTCCTGGAGCTCAGACTCAGCCTAAAGAATATATGTGTGAAGTTTGGTGAGAAGCGGATAAAAATTGTGGATTTGTATAAAGGACATACAGACAGATAAACAAACACACATACAAACATCTTGCCTTATATATGTATATATATTATCGATTTTCTGCACTATTGTAAGAACTGCAACCTTGAAAGTTCTGAATATCGTTTATGTATTTGTCTATGAGTGTATCAAATTTGATTAAAATCGGACCACTCCTTCTATAACCCGATTTTTTCGATTATCTAGCTAAGAACACTCGCAGACGCTTATAGTACAACTGTGTAAATTTTCAAGAAAATCGGTTCAGCCATTTCGGAGTCTATAGGTAACGGACACACACACAGTTTCATTTATAAATAAGTTTATATATATATATATATATATAAAAGAGAGTAAAAAATGAGAGGGAGATGGAAAAAGAGCAAAAGATAGAGAGAAAAAGAGAGCAAAAAATAGATATGCACAGAGAGAAAGTAAACGAGTGAGAAAAAGTGAACAAGACCTAGAGACGGCGAGGAAGAGATTGAACAAGAGATAGATAGACAAAGAGAAAGGAAAAGAGAAAAAAGTGTGTTTGAGAGAGAAAGAAAACCAAAAAAGAACACAGAGATATATTGAAAGGAATCAATATATGTTTATTAAACAGGTGTTTCAAGTTTTGCATTGTACTGACATTGCTTTAATGCTTCAATTGTAGACAAACAATAAATACATTATTCGCTATCGTGAACGCAGAAATAAATATATTATGAAAAAAAAGCGACCTAAAAATATCGCTACAATCAAATAACTTAGAAACAACCCTAAAGAAGTGACGAACGTATCTGATTGCAACTCACCACAGAGATCATTTTCTGCTTGCCGTCAGCATTGCTGATGCTAGACCCCGGGAGAGCAAAACTCTACGCCTTCTTAGCCTCAAGTTTATCAGTGATATGATGTGGACTGGCTATATCGAATCGATGACTACGTCACTGTGTCGTGTCAAAAAGTTTTATTTTCGTCACAATCCATCTTGGATATTTATAAATCTTCCATTCGTCCGTGGATTTACTACTGTTGCCTTATCTGGTCTGATGCTTCTATTGTTCATCTCGAGATTCTTGACAAAGACCAGAAATATCTGCAATACAATCGATGCTGATCAGGCATCTCCAGTCTCTTTATCACCAACGTGATGTCAAATTCATTGCATTCAGTTACGCGCAAATACCCTTGGGAAAGGTATTAATCCGTCTCTTCCTTCCAGTTATGGGTTAAATAACAGGACAGATTGGGTAATATAGCCTTGGCTGGCAACCAGTCTACCGGAGAAAGCAATGGTAACCTACTGCAGGATAATCTTCTGCCCAGTCAGTCATGTTTCTTTCGAGACATGATCGCCCAAGCGTGTTTCACGTATGACAATTAACTGACTGATGTCAAATATTTTCATGCCGGTTGAACTTTTTTCTTGTTGCTTAGGCTACCTGAATTTAAGCGTGCTACTAGATTGGGAATTAGGTCGCACTGTTTTCCTGTTGAACTAGCTAACCACATCTACTCTTATAGTTTCTTTTCTCGCACTTCTAAACTGTGAAACTCTCTTCCGTTTTCTTGCTTTCCTATAACTACAATCTTCAAAAATCTAAATGCAACGTCAATCCTCATTTTTGTCTTCCCGAAGCATGCTCCTTTATTGTCGTTGTCTCAATCGTCCCTATTTTCAATCTTTTCATTGTCTTTGACTTCTACTCCCTATAATCCCTACGACATAGTGGCATTCTTGCCTTGCTTGTAGTAAAGTGATTAAAAACATGATGATTTTCGATGATTCCAGTCTTTTAAAATATAATAAATCGTTTATAAAATGCCTGTATCTAATATTACATGAGCTTTGTGTAAGAAAAAAACATGAATTTAAAAGGATTTGAAGAGTCGTGATAGAGAAAACTTGTTTCTATCACATATTTCTAAACGTGAAATTGATAAATTGTAAACACAACAAATAACATTGTGCATGGATCAGTTATAACATATTTAGTATAAGAGACGGGGCAATTTTATAGAATTGAGACATTTTTTCTGAAAAAAATATTTAGATAATAATATTTTACAAATTTTAAACATTAATTTGCGATAGCAGTTTTATAAAGCTGAGCGTTTACATATTTCTGAACGTGTTTGATGCAATGCGTGACTATACTGAAGTATCTATCCAATTCCAATTTTAGGTTAATGTTTTCGTTTTGTGGCAATTTGCGGTGTTCTGAGAAATTATCCCTATCACAACCTTATGGAGCTATGAAATTGAATGTTAGTTACAGTTTAATATTAGTTATGCACACACTATAGATGAGTGTGAATCGTGTAGGTTGAAAACACTTCATTGGCGGTCCAATTTGTTAGGTAAGCTTGCTAATCATTGCTTGAGATTAGCAAAAATTATTATGTCATTTTCATCATAATTTGATTTCTGCTATGGTCACACTACCTACCAAATCTGCAGGAAGACCTAAGACAGGGCGTAGTGTGTTGTTACGGCTACATTTCATGTTTTTTCTATCTCACATGAACTTGCCTAGCGTTACATGGACAAAGTTCTCACTAGTGTGTGGATTGTACTTTAAAAAACAATTCTTCGTATATTTCTTAATTTGGGGTATCCAGGGATTCTTTCAATGTGTTGTTTTGTTCCAATTTTTTTATCATTCCAAAATTTTTTATCAATCAAAATTAGTACCGATGATAGTAGGTGCTACTATCACCGGTACTAATTTTGTTTTCAATTTCCATATTTTTGAATTTAAATTTCCAGGTCTTTATATTTTGATAGTTTTTCAAATTCCTGGGTTGTTACAATCCGCTGGACAAGCTATATGAAATAGTAGGCAAAATGTTTCTTTTTGTTTTGAACAATAATGTCCGGCCTATTTATTTCAGCAGTTCTTACATCCAGCAGCACGGTATCTGATCCAGACATTGGAGGTAATGAGGAACGTGGACCTGCTTCTTAACTGCTGTGATCCAAGGTCCAGTCTGACTCTGACATGTTAGTTCTATCTATGAGCAAACAGTGAACCCCTGAAAAACACGAAGGACGAATAAAAATGCATTTTATAGTAAAAATACTAGCACTTAAAAGTTGTTACATATTTATTGCAAAATGATCACCAGTGCATATATTATAGTAGAATGATCAGTAATGCATTTTATAGTAGAATTATCAGTAACGCATTTTATAGTAGAATGACCAGTAATGTATTTTAAAGTAGAATGACCAGTAATGTATTTTATAGTAGAATGACCAGTAATGTATTTTATAGTAGACTTATCAGTAACGCATTTTATAGTAGAATTATCAGTAACGCATTTTATAGTAGAATGACCAGTAATACATTTTATAGTAGAATGACCAGTAATGTATTTTATAGAAGAATGACCAGTAATGTATTTTATAGTAGAATTATCAGTAACGCATTTTATAGTAGAATTATCAGTAATGCATTTTATGGTAGAATGACCAGTAATACATTTTATAGTAGAATGACCAGTAATGTATTTTATAAAATTGTGTTCAAAATATTAATTATAGTTTTGGCATTAAATAACCAATAGAGGTTGATATGCTGTTAGATGAAATCAATCAAAGCAAACCATGTGTGTCTTGGCATTGTTAATTGGATTGCAGACAATCCTGCGAAAGATATGAATCCACATATCTTCCCCACATGTTTGGGTTAATTAGTAAGAAATCAATATCACATGTAAAAAAATTGCGTACAAAATATTTAGATTTGGGCATTAAATGACACATAGATTGAACAAAATCAACCAAATCAACCACCAAAGTTTTTTTAATGCACTCTGTGGGACTGGTTATCTTTCTAGAAATATATTATCGCTGTAAAAAATATAATCACTTCCGGGGGTTGGCGGCAAAATACTGGAAGCACCTAGCATGATTTGGAAAATATGATTAAACTGTAAAAATCTTGTTTATTTTTGTTTGTTCATTTAATATTAGTAGTACTTCATTGTATTTTGTTTTTGTTTTTTATTTTTATAAAATTGTTGTTTTTTTTATTGATATTATTTAAATAAATTTATTAAAATCAACAAGACTATATAAGAATGTAAAGTAATCAACTTCATCTCATGGTTTAGAAATTATTTCTGGGGAAAATGTCATCTTTCAGGATAATAATGCATCCATTCATATTTCTAAAATTGTAGCTAAATGACACGAGGAATATTCGAGTAAAATAGGGCATCTTATTTGGCCACCACTGTCCCCAGATTTTATTATCATTGAACATTTATAAAAACAAGTATAGAATCGATATCCACCACCATCATCATTGTAAAAATTGGAGATTGTTTTAGCTGAAGAAAGAATAAAATAATATTCTGGAAACAATTCAAATTTTGTACGAGTCAATTCCACACAAAATTCAAGCCGTAATTACAGCTAAAGGCAATCCTATCGAATAGTAAAATAAATTTGCTTAAAATTTTAAGGTATGTCCATTATTTTCTCCAACCCCTGTATGTTAAGTAGCACATAGCATCGTATATTGGGCAAGCGGTATAAATATATTGTCTATCTTGCACGATGCGGAAACGATAAGGAGTCTTTGTAAGCAGGCAGCAATAGAAGATAATAATAATAATAATAATAATAATAATAATAATAATATAGATAGAGTGGGGCAATATTTACAATAAACGATGTGCAAACATTATGGAAAATATGCAACCAAACACTGGTATGAACATCCCACAGCACCGGTTACAGAAATAGAAGATGTCACTATTTTGTGGGATTACACCATCTACAGAGACAGAAAAATTAAAGTAATAGGCGGGACATTATTGTTAAAAACCAAAAAGAAAAAGCTTGTCAATTAATTGATATGGCTTGTCCAGTGGATTGTAACATAGCAACCAAGGAATTCGAAAACTGTCAAAATATAAAGACCTGGAAATTGAAAGAGAAAGAATGTGGAAATTGAAGACAAGATTTGTACCAGTGATAGTAGGTGCACTTGGAATGATAAAAAATGGAACTAAACAACACATTGAAAGAATCCCTGGAAACCCCAGCTTAAGAGATATACAAAAAATTGTCTTATTACGTACAGCCCACGCACTAAGGAAAACTTTGTCTATGTAACTCTAGGGATGATAGGGGAGATAGAAAAAACAAGAAATGGAGCAATAATAAGACTGCCTTAGGTTTTCCCACAGACTTGGTTGGCAGTGCGACCATAGCAGAAATCGAAATATGATGAAAAATGACATAATAATAATAATAATAATAATAATAATAATAATAATAGAAACTTTCAGGCAAATATTATGCATAATAATATGGATCCAAAATGCAGGTTTTGTGATAAACACCAAGAAACAATAGACCACCTCTTCCCAGGCTGTTCTGTGCTTGCCCCAAATGAATATAAAAATCGCCACGATAGAGTTGGGCAATATTTACATTGGGCAATGTGCAAACATTATGGAAAAGCTGTAAACAAACACTGGTATGAACATCACCCAGCACCGGTTACAGAAATAGAAGATGTAACTATTCTATGGGATTACACCATCTACATAGACAGAAAAATTGAAGCAAACAGGCCAGACATTATTGTTAAAAACCAGAAGGAGAAAACTTGTCTATTAATTGATATGGCTTGTCCAGCGGATTGTAACATAGCAATCAAGGAATTTGAAAAACTGTCAAAATATAAAGACCTGGAAATTGAAATAGAAAAAATGTGGAAATTGAAAACAAGAGTTGTGCCAGTGATAGTAGGTGCACTTGGAATGATAAAAAATGGAACAAAACAACACATTGAAAGAATCCCTGGAAACCCCAGCTTAAGAGATATACAAAAAAGTGTCTTATTAAGTACAGCCCACACACTAAGGAAAACTTTATCTATGTAATGCTGGGGATGATAGGGAAGATAGAAAAACATGAAATGGAGCCATAACAACACGTCACTACCTGCCTTAGGTCTCCCCGCAGACTTGGTTGGTAGTGAGACCAAAGCAGAAATCGAAATATGATGAAAAATGACATAATAATAACATTATGGGATTTTACAATACGCAGAAACATTACACTCAAAACTAATCAGCCAGACATTGTGATGAAAGATCACATAAACAGAATTGGCTTTCTTACTGACCTGACAGAACCTGCAGATAAAAATGTATATATATATATATATATATATATTAATCGTGTCACCCCAAGCAAGGCATTCCACTGCCACTGTAGTGCATGGAGTTACGTAGTGAGATTGGGTATAGGAAATGTCAAGAGGATGGTGATACACGACTTAGGATGTACATAGAGGGAGAGTTGGAGAGAGTGGGCGTGAGTTAGTGTGTTAGGAGGTGTCTATTGACCTTACATTTAAACTCCTGTGGGTTGTAGCCGTCGGGGAAGCAAGCATGCGTTAGGGAATTCCACAGGCTGGAAGTGCGAGAAAAGCAGCTGTTGGAGTAGAAATTGCGATTACATTTCATTGGTTTCACTGTAAAAGGGTGGGACCTAGTTGCCAATCTAGTATCTCGTGCAAATTCACTTCTACGGGGCACCAGTGATTTAAGTTCGTCAGAGCAGAAGCCATGAAATTACTTATAGAAGAGGCACAGGGAAGCCACGTCACGCCGGTGAGAGAGTGACTGCAGGCGGTCAGCCAAGTCAGTATCAATCACATTACAGATTCTTCGCTGTATTTTGTCAAGAACCCTAAGGAGAATAGCAAGGGCACCCGACCAGATGTGGCAGCAGTACTCAATACACGGGCGGATGGTAGATTTATATAAGTACAGGATAGATTCAGACGGAAGAATTTCCGGGCCCTGCACAGAGAGCCGACTTTCATAGCAGCGGATTTAGCAATGGATTCGACGTAGGCATTCCACTTGAGGTCCACTGAGAGTGTCAGGCCAAGCAGGCGTATTGTTTTACTCTATGGGAGGCAAGCCTGTTCCATACTAATGGGAGGGAGGTGCGGTTGTCTGTGGTGGTTAATTAACAGCAGCTATATTTGAATATCTTTAAAAAAAAACTGAAACTACAAGGATCTTGAAGTGAAAATCTAAAAACGTGTCAGATGATAGCATAAATGATGCCAGTTATAGTTGATACCCTCGGATTGATTGGAAAACGTACTGATCGAGTAATTAAAAAAAATTCCTGCTAGTGCATCGTTAAAGAAATACAGAGAAATATTCAAAAGTATAGCTCATGTATTACAAACGTCTTTATCTATGTAAAATGAGTATGACCATAGAATTTTTTTTTAAATGTTCAATGGAAAATTTTATGAAGCCATTTTTGACCTTAGGTCTCTGTTTGAGATCCAGTAAAAAATGTGTATATAACAGAAGTTAAAGGATAAAAATAATAATTTTTACTAACCTCGTGCGATGATTAGCTTGCCTCACAAATTGGTCCGCTAATTAAGTGATTTCGACATCTACTGTCCACACACATTATAACTTGTTCCAAACTAAAACAATAAGAAATGGTGCGGTTGCCAAGGATTTTAATGGTGGCTTCTTTATCACTGATGTTTTGATCGGTGTTCGAAAATCAAATTTTTTATGACGATTTCTATCACATTGAGTCAGTATGTTTGGATCAACAAAACCTATGTACTTTCTTTTCTAATTCGCTCTTGTGTTTAGCAATGGTTACGGTAAACTCTTTGGTGTGAAATTTGGCATAGTTTATTTATTTATTTATTTTTGTACGTTATTTTGCTTTTGTCGTGATTATTATATTTGTAACACTATCTACCGCGGGGATACTTTCCCTTGTTTGGTTTAATACAGTGGAGAGAGAGAAATTGATATAAGCAATATTATTAAGTTATGCTTTATTGTAATACGCGATGTTAGCTTAGGTAAAAAAACAATTTTAATACTATCAAATACTTGTAAAATATGGGGAATATAGAATTTAACTATTTTAATACTATCATGAAATTTTAAAATCCGGGGAATATAAAATTTAACTATTTCTGGGAAGCAAAAGGAAAAAAATATAATTTGTTCTTCTTTCGTGTTTGAAGCGGATATTTTTCGTTAAAGCTAAAATTTTTTAGCCAAAACAAGTGTCAGAATTGTTTGATGGGGTCAGGCGGGGTTAAAGTCCCTCAACAGATTTTTCTGGGAAACAGAAAATCTGTGGGAAAATTCGAAATTCGATTTATTTAAGGATCGGAAGCTCTGATAACTTTCTCTCTCCGTTTTAACCGGTATTCCAACAACTATATTGTTATTTTTGACAACTGTATTATCTGCGCCTGTGAAAAGAAAAAAGAAACATTGTTTATATATATATATATAAAGACATTCTTCGTAACTCTCCATGCGTGTTCGACCTTGTTCATTTATTTTATTAATTTTTTTTTTTTTTTTTGGTGCCGTATTTATTTTTTTCAAACCACAAGTGTTCACCCGTGTCCAGACTGGCTCTAAAGGGCGACTACTAAAATTGCACGAACGCGACATCTTGGATCAATTCACAACGTGGGACACTGGCGCGTTGTTGCAAGAGATGTCTTCTAAACTAGCTTTTGTGGCGACATCATCGGACGAGAACATCCAGACCAGCAACAGCGACTAAACCAACCGGCCAGTGTCAAAACTGAGAACGTCACGACCGTCGGCGAGAACGAGCGTCACATTAGACGGCCAGCCCGGGCCTGACGTTTTACATTTATTGGTGCCGTCCCGACCGGGATTTGGCCTGGGGGTTGCCAGCCGGACAAACCAAGTGTTACATATTCACTAAGTAACAACTTGTGTTTGGCAGTCTCAGGAAATAACTTACGAATGCCAAAATTTTGAATCTTGATTTTCAAGTCAAGCTCTTACTGCTTGAAAGAGAAACGCTATGTACACTTCCTGGATATATGTCCCTTCATTTAATGTTGTTCTGAATTTGTTTCTGTTATGTTTTAAATATCAATAGCCTCAAGATGGTAATCCACAAGGCCGCAATCCGCCAACTGTCGCCGGAAAGAAGAAGTATTAGAAGCAACTGATTTATGCACACAAGTCATTTTCACCAGATTTAGACGAAGTCTACAGAAACATCTCAAGTCGTAGACACCATTAAAAAAGAAACAAACCAATTGGTATGATTCATAACTACCGCCAAGGGGAGCAAGTGGAATTGGAGTGACCACATCAAGTAACACAACATATACTACAATCTCAGGCAAAAGATTTTGCTTTTTACGATTTATATACCTTGTGTGGTTAGGTAAAGACCAAGCATTTTTGGGACTGTAAGAATAATTATAATTTTGCTATTAACTATTGCATTTTGGTAAGGAATAATGACTTTAACAAATACAAGTCCTACTATTTAGCCCATAGCAAAAATGGGAGAAGATATAGATTTATAGTTAGACGGCGAAATAAAACAGGGAAAATAAACTAAAATAGTCACTGAGTGGACTTGAAGATCCTTAGCAGGGACATAGATATTGACGCGTAATGTTTGTTCGTATTTCGTTTCTGTTCGCACATATATACAATCCTATCAAGAAAAACATTATTTAGTCTGAAGAAGTCTTTTTGAATGACGAAACACATCACATACTATTTTTTCATTTTATCATTCAATTACTCTCCATTAATCATTGATATTGTGAAGTTATGGCAATGGTTGTCATTGACTCGGACCTGAAGCTAAAGCTTTGATCGCATATCCCCCGCAAAAAAAAAAAAAAAAAAAAAAACAATAAGAAAAAAACTGTATTCTTGCATTTGTAGAAGAGATGGGTGGAGAGAAAAGGTTTCTTTACTAAAAAAAAGTAACAGTAGCAGGACCTGTTTTATTGGTCGTGGGAACATATTGTGCAACAATCAAAATGTTACCAGCATAGGGTTGGTCCGAAAGAGTTTTTATTTGTTGAGGGTTGGCAGGAGGGAAATCTAGGGCGTAGTCTAAGCCAACCCATTTGAACATCCACCTGGATCTACGTCATTTAACCGAGTCCTTTTCCTTTCTTTAATGCTTTCTCACTGGATTATCCTTTGTCCTATCGCGTGTCTTTCCCTCTTATTTTTTCGGCAGCAAATAATAAACACATCAAAGAAAAGAACGCAATAATGAGGATCTGAATGCATATGACTTGTAACATTGCCGTCGAACCAGAAGAGTTCATCAAACTGTGTCTAGAATAAGTAAAAAATGAACTTTGTACTCTCTGATTTTTTTATAATCACTTAAGCCCAAGCAAGGATGGACTGCCACTGGTGCGCAGGGGTTCAGTCAGTTAAGCGGCATACATGCTTGTGCGATCAAGTTTCGAAATTGACATGACTGACGGGGTAGAAGATTTGCCAGCAGTAGGTTGCCATTATTTTCTTCAGTAGGCTAGTTGCCTACCGAGGCTACAGAACAAAATCTATTGATATTAACCCATATCTGGAGCGAGTAGCGACGGATTCACATCTTTCCTAAAGAGTATTTGAGCGTATGTCAATGCATTGAATTCAATTTGAATTCGAAATCGGCTCTCCTATTTGTTGAGCCGAGCTGATATCCACTGCACCATAACGCACATGCGCAAAGGGTTTCACAGAGAGAAAAAAAAGGTACAATGGATACTGAAAAAAGGATGGGAGGTTGATTGGATTTGGGGAGGTGGATGTAACTTAGGAAAGTAGAAGATGGCAATTGACGTTGCATTTAAACTTTTCAAGATTGTAGCTATCAGGGAACCAAGTAAACGAAAGAGAGTTCCTCGTACGGGAAGAGTGTGAAAAGAAACTGTTCGACTGTTTGACTATTGACAATGGTAAAAGGTGGGACCTAGATGCCACTCCAGTAGCACTAGTAAATTCATGCGATCGGAGACCCAGAGAAAGAAGCTCGTCAGAACAGAAGTTGGTTAAATTTTCTGCAGAAAAAACAGAGGGAGACCGCATCCTGTCAGTGAGAAATAAATGAAGTTTAACTGCTAAGTCAGGATCAAATAGGTTGTAGATCCTCCTTTAAATTTTTTCAAGACGCAGTGTATTGCGTTTTTTAAATGAAAAGTTTAATTTAATTATGAATGTATGTCCTAAATTTTTTTTTGTTTTAATCATTTAATCACAAGAAAGCCAATAAAGCCACTAAGACGCAAGGGAATGTAAGAAAATCATTATTTAGGAAGTAGGACAATAAAAGAACAAAAATTAAGAAAACAGAACATAATATCATTGGCATTGCATTTTATAATTTTGAAGATCAATGTTGGCTGGAAATTTCATCTAGCCATTTCAAGTGTAAAATTTTGAGACAATGCCATCAATTTAGTACACCATAATCGAAAGTAATATTTATTTTGTTATAAAAAAAAATGCGGCAAATGTTGGCAACCAGTCTACCGCAGGAAGTAATGGCAACCTACTGCAAGATAATCTTCTGCCTAGTCAGTCATGTCTTTTTCGAGACATGATCGCCTAAGCGTGTATCGGATTTAACTGACTGACATGTAAGATAGATTCTTGTGACAAAAATTGTCTAACACGCCAGAATTAACCAACTTTCCTAGATACAGTCTTAGCAATTGATTCTGTATAGTCCTTCTACTTCATGTCAGCGAAAAACGTTGCCCCGAGAAAGAATTAATTATCCATTACCTATTAATTTATCGTTACTAGGTATTATATTTGCAACGTTATGTATGGTCTGAAAAAATGTTTAGCAGTCTCTATATAAACTCGCAGAAACGTCATTTTATTAAAGAACTTTCTTTTCAAGAAATGTAATAATCGGTGGGTGGAATTTTTTGTAAGCCTAATATCAGAACTGTATGTGTTAGTCTAAAAACTTTCGTGTTAATCTAAAATAGATTTGTATGAAAATACACACTTGTGCAAATTAATTGAAACAAATGATTTAATTTCTTTTCTTCCACCATTCGGTCACTTTTAGACCCACTTGTTTGACAGGTTGAAATCAGTTTCTACGTCTTCCTCAGATTTCGTCATTTGCAATGGTGAATTTATTATATTTTAATATATTTTTATATGAATTTCTTTCCGAGGTGCATGATAAAGTTTGTTTGGCCTTGAAAAATATTGCATCATTCGAGGTACCATAAATTTTTTTATCACGCCCATACACTATTGTCTGGACTGTTAGTTGTCTTACGGCTATTGCCTGCAATGGATGTTACTTCAAAGAAGCGTACAAAAATTGTAACTCTGCGCGAATACAATGACAAGCCTTAACAGACAGATTGCGGATATTGCTGTTGTCAGCTTTTCAAATGTCAGTCGTTTCATCAAGGCGAAGAAAGAAACTGGAACTACCAGTCCAAAACGTAAAGAAAAACGTGGCTTGGAAAAGAAAAACAAAGTCAAGAGACGACGTATACGTGATCAGGAAAAGTGTGAAAGTTATTCGTTTTGTTTCAATCAATTTGCACAAATGTGTATATAAGTTGGGTCTAGAATAAATGTTGGTGCGTTGATCTTCTTTTTCTATGTGTCATGTCTCTTCAGGACGTAAGCAATCATAGCCCTCCACGTCTCCCTATTTCCTGGTGGCTCTTAGCACGTTTTCTCCGGTTACCCCAACCAAACCTCGCTCTGGCATCCACTTGCTCAGGCCTTTCAAGTTTGTTACCTGTTGCTTTCCCATGACGCTCTTTCCTTCCATCTAACCTATGAGTATCAGATTCTCCCAGCTCTCCTTCCTCATTATATGACCCAGGAACTTTTGCTGTCTTGTCCTGATGCTCAGTATTAATTTCATTTTCGTTGACATCCTTTCCAAAATTACTTCATTACTCACATGCTCGATACATTTTCGAAAACTAATAAGTGGGTTTGGGTGGCGGTAGAATTTTAAAGGGCTGTGAGTAGAGATTACGCCTTGAGAGATGATGAATAAAAGCTTACACTGATAAACGTTTCGTATCAACGAAATATTAATCACGTGTATCAGAAAAGGGTTACTTGTTATTTTAAAAAGTTTGACTATTTCTGTTAGTTTGTCAAAAGGGTTAATATCGAACTGACTGTACCAACGAATTCTTATTCTAGAGAAATTTAAAAATTCTAGAAGTATGCAAATGACTGCCTAATTCGCATAGCGACTAAATAAGTGACCAAGCAGAAAAGGGATTTCAATCCTCTGCCAATATTATTAGCTCATGCCTCAGAAGGTAATTCCCCAGACAGTACCTCTCCTATGGGAGGGGATTGTGTTTATTGAGGCGTTCCTAAAATGGGAAAGTGCCGAGTGGGTTGTCAGAATATTTTCATAGTACTACCGATTAACCCACATTGAACTCGACATTGTGTCCCATTGCGATTCGTCGTGGGCGTATTTAAATACCGAATATGATACTCGAGATTAACTACAAATAAAATACGAAGAAAACCATATTTCATAAAAACTAATATTGCTGTTTGGATTTTTATTTTTGAGAGCCCGAAGCTACTCAATGTTAAATTTAGAAAATCCTGCCCTACTAAATTTTACACGCCGTTACTTGAGATTTGGGAGACTACTTTTGAAATTATCAACATTTTATTTATTTTTCTAAACGCTAATATGGCATGTGAAAACTCAAATTTATAGTTACATCAAACCAGCTCAGTTGAAAATTAGTGAGACCTCGTCGCCACTCGAGCACTGCGCTTGAACTCGAAATGTCTAGGTACCATATCGAAGAACTCATTCCGAATAATTACCATGAATGTATTTATCAAAAAGGAAAAGAGAGGCAAGATTACGACAGTGGGATAGTGACTGAAGCCGAGCTTCCAGAACAGGACCGATAATGTTGCTGATTCTTACTTGAATCTTTATGAAAGCGAAATGCGTCACTCTCCTGTGGGTCAACATTCTTTCATATGATTCATAGTCAGTCAGTTAAGTTCCATTCGTGAAACACTCTTGGGTGACCATGTCCCGAAAGAGACATCACTGACTGGGCAGATTTTCCCGCAGTAGGTTGCCATTACCGTCTTCGGATTCATAAAAATTTGTAATAAAACAGGGTGTAGTAATCTGGAAACTGAAATGATAGCAGTATCTTTCTGAAAATAAGATATTATATTCTCAGCAATCAGTACTAGATGCATATTGTACTTTCATTTTATTTTATTAAATAAAATATTACTTCTTGTATTATTATTGGTCAATACTACAATACTACAAAATATTATCAATACTACACCGTATGAATAGACCAGTTCCTCGAAGTACCTTTATTTAACCGAATTCTCACGCGAACCGAATGTGGCACATTGCCGTGTTTCGAAGTAGTAGCATCAAGCATACGAGGGACAAAAGTGGATAAAACAATCTTGGCTCTTACGCTTTTGATTTACGGCAGCAGTTAATCCCAGATCATTCTTTAAGAGAACTGTTTTGTGGAAGTTTGAGCTTTTGGGACTCAAGTATATCTAAACTTATTTATAAATGGAACTTTGTCTCTCTGTGTGTATATCTGTGTGTGTATATCACTGTGTGTGTGTGCCTGTCTGTGTGTGTATCCGTTACCTGAAGACTCCGAAACGGCTGAACCCATTTTCTTGAAAATGTATACAGTTGTACTCTCAGCGTCTGCGAGTGTTCTTAGCTAGGTTTCGTGTCGAGGTACCCCCGATAAATATCGAAAATCGATAATCGAAAATATCGGGTTATAGAAGGAGTGGTCTGATTTTAATCAAATTTGATACACTCATAGACAAAGATATAAGAAACGATATTCAAAAGTTTCAAGGTTGCAGTTCTTACAATAGTGCAGAAAATCGATAGTATATATGTACAAAAGGCAAGATGTTTGTGTGTGTGTTTGTTTATCTGTCTGTATGTCTGTATTTTTTCAGCCCTTTTATTTTAGTTTTTGCTTCGGGTTTGGCTTTAAGTAGGTATAATTGTAATTCTTAGTCTCAGCCATGATACCATTTACTCAGAGGACTTACTTAACCTTCAAAATTCAGTTTACTACAAAAAAACTTATTTGATATCGATACCAGGAAATCAAAATTTGACTGACATCCATTCATTTTTCTTTCAGTCTACGGTTTCGCTTTAAATGGAAACAACTATTGCTTGTTAGTCTTTTGTGCCAACATCTAAAGAGTCTGAGCTCCAGGACCATGGATTAGTTTTAAAGCTTTCATTACACCCGATCAACACCGGGCTATACTGCTAGTTATACTTAAAGCTAAAATCACTAGAGTTCAAGCTGGACTAGATAGGTAAAGTGAAAGACAACATATGTTTATTGATATGAGATTAACATGTATAAGTCATACAGAATGAAGTGCTGAAAAGTTCAAGGCTCAACTAAGAAAAAATCTTTCACTTCTGATACTTGAACAAATTTTAACAAGTGGATTGGGCTGAGAGCTTTTCACATACACACACACACACACACACACACACACACATATATATATATATATATATATATATATATATATATAACATAGTGATGATCCACGTATACTGTCTTAATATGTATAGGAAAAAATATTCAAAAGTTGTGAGTTTAAAAATGTATTTTTTTGACAGTACTTGTTTATTTCTATTATTATATTTTATATTTCATTGTTTACCGAGGGCAGTCTGAAATATAAAATATAATAATAGAAATTAACAAATAAACAAATATGTATATATATATATATATATATATATATATATATATATATATATATCAGCATACAGTGTGGGTATAGAAATAGAAGAATCCAAAAGGAGTATCCTGTACATACAGTGGTAGGATAACTGTATACGCTATTACAACTGCACGGCTGACCGGAAAATTTACCTGCACAATGGTTAATGGTATTATTATTTTTGTTGTATTATTAACCGAATAATTAGTATAATTTTGATTATGTAGTGGTTTGGTGTTAATTATGATTAAAACGAATTGATTAACTATTATATCTTAATTGTTTAATTTTCTTAGGTTTTTTAAAAAATTCCAATTTCTTATCCGTTCACTAGTAATATGTAAATTTATTTTTAAACTTAAAAATATTAAGTTTAAACAACTAAATTTAAATAGAATAATTAGGTTTACTTATTTTAAATTTTAAAAAAAATTAATTTAAAAAGAAAAAAAAAATTTTTAATTTTTTAAATTTTATATTGTTTTATATTTGTTTTGTTGATTGTATAATTAGTATAATTTTGTTTATATAATAGTGTATTTCGTGATCACAACAGATTAACTAACTATTATCTCTTAAATATATTTTGAATTTTTAGACTCCAGTTTCTTTTACCATTAACTCATATTGTTTATTTATTTTTTAATTTATTTTTTATTTTCTCTTTTTTTTATTTTCTTATTTTCTCTTATTATCTTTTCTTTCTATTTTAAATTTATTCCTATTTTAAATTTATTCTATCATCTTTTATTATTTATTCCTATTTCAAATTTATATATTTTTATTATTTATTATTTATTATTTATTCCAATTTTAAATTTATATATTTTTATTATTTATTATTTATTATTTATTCCTATTTCAAATTTATATATTTTTATTATTTATTATTTATTATTTATTATTTATTCCTATTTTAAATTTATATATTTTTATTATTTATTATTTATTATTTATTCCTATTTCAAATTTATATATTTTTATTTTTTATTAATTATTATTTATTCCTATTTTAAATTTATATATTTTTATTATTTTTTTATTTATTATTTATTCCTATTTTAAATTTATATATTTTTATTATTTATTATTTATTATTTATTCCTATTTCAAAATTATATATTTTTATTATTTATTATTTATTATTTATTCCTATTTCAAATTTATATATTTTTATTATTTATTATTTATTATTTATTCCTATTTCAAATTTATATATTTTTAATATTTATTATTTATTATTTATTCCTATTTTAAATTTATATATTTTTATTATTTATTATTTATTCCTATTTCAAATTTATATATTTTTATTATTTATTATTTATTATTTATTCCAATTTTAAATTTATATATTTTTATTATTTATTATTTATTATTTATTCCCATTTTAAATTTATATATTTTTATTATTTATTATTTATTATTTATTCCTATTTCAAATTTATATATTTTTATTATTTATTATTTATTCCTATTTCAAATTTATATATTTTTATTATTTATTATTTATTCCTATTTTAAATTTATATATTTTTATTATTTATTATTTATTATTTATTCCTATTTCAAATTTATATATTTCTATTATTTATTATTTATTATTTATTCCTATTTTAAATTTATATATTTTTATTATTTATTATTTATTATTTATTCATATTTCAAATTTATATATTTTTATTTTTTATTATTTATTATTTATTCCTATTTCAAATTTATATATATTTTTATTATTTATTATTTATTATTTATTCCTATTTCAAATTTATATATTTTTATTATTTATTATTTATTATTTATTCCTATTTTAAATGTATATATTTTTATTATTTATTATTTATTATTTATTCCTATTTTAAATTTATATATTTTTATTATTTATTATTTATTATTTATTTCTATTTTAAATTTATATATTTTATTATTTATTATTTATTATTTATTCCTATTTTAAATTTATATATTTTTATTATTTATTATTTATTATTTATTCCTATTTCAAATTTATATATTTTTATTATTTATTATTTATTATTTATTCCTATTTTAAATTTATATATTTTTATTATTTATTATTTATTATTTATTCATATTTCAAATTTATATATTTTTATTATTTATTATTTATTATTTATTCCTATTTCAAATTTATATATTTTTATTATTTATTATTTATTCCTATTTTAAATTTATATATTTTTATTATTTATTATTTATTATTTATTCCTATTCTAAATCTATTCTATCATCATTTCTTTCTAATTTAAATTTATTCCTCTGCTCTGTTTTTCTTTTTTCCTTCTTCCCTTTTTGTTTACGCTTCAAGATATGTACCCTTTCTTTTTAACGCTCTCCCTCTCTCTCTCTTTCTCTTTCTCTCACACACTCTCTCTTTCTCACCTAACCCGCTTTCTTTACATTTCAAATCCACAGGTCTGCAACCTAAATGTTAGACGAATATATCTTCGAACTTTTGTTGACATTGGCTGCTACGCGTGTCATCTGATTATATGTTGCGTGTATATATGATTATGTATGAATATGTGTATGTGTTCGCTGAACTGATGTATTTTTTCTTAAATTTGCTCTTTTAAAAGAGCGACCGTTATTTTTATTTGTTTTTTTAGGTCTTTGTGAATCTCATTCGTGTAAAATCCTTTGTTAAATAAAGACGGAATCTGACAATGGTTTGCCTGAAATTGGCCCTACTTCCGATTCACCATGAAATAATGTGTCTGTCTTAATTTTTCTTATATATATATATTGTTAAATATAACAGACAATGAATGTCTATTATGTTTAATCATAAGCCATTCTAAACATCCTATTTTGGTGTTAATTTCATGCGAAAATAAAGACAAAAGTTGTCCAACATTTAAATATTTTTCTATTATGCTGGTTCTAAACTTTCGGCTCACATGATCCATCTTCAGTGAACTTACAGGGACGTTAACATAAAGACATCCACCATCAAAATGATATCTTGTGTTGTCATAAAACATTGCTATGCGACGATAACAGTCACTAAATAGCAGACGCATTTCATTAATTTGTAATTCGGTTCTATGACGTTACACCACGTGAGAGACCAAAATGTTAACAACAGAACTTTTTTTCTAATCATTTCACCCAAGCAAGGCATTCCACTGCCACTATTGCGCAGGGGGTTACATAGGGGAAAGTGATGAGAAAGAGTGTTTAGATATAGGAAATATCAGAAGGAGGGTGATAGACGGGTATGGATACCGAGGATGAGGGTTGGGTAGATGGGAAGAGTGTTTGAGAGAATGGAGTGTTAGTGTGTTAGGAGGTGTCTATTGACCTTACACTTAAACTCCTGGAGATTGTACCTTTCGGGCAAGCAAGTATGTGGAGAGGAATTTCACAGGCGTTAAGTGCGAGAAAAGAAGCTGTTGGAGTAGAAATTACGGTTACATTTTATTGGTTTCACTGTAAAAGGGTGAGACGTAGTTGCTAATTTAGTATCTCGTGCAAATTCGTACATAGGGGCACCAGTGATCTAAATTCATCGGAGCAGATGCCGTGAAAGTATTTATAGAAGAGGCACAGGAAAGCCACGTCACGCCGGTGAGTGAGTGACTGCAGGCGGTCTGCCAAATTGGTATCGATCACATTACAGATTCTTCGTTGTATTTTGTCAAGAAGCCCGCGGAGAATAGAAGGGGCACCCGACCAGATATGGCAGCAGTATTCAATACACGAGCGGATAGTAGATTTATATATGTGCAGGATAGATCCAGACCGGAAAAACTTCCGGGTGCTGCACAGAGAACCGACTTTCATAGCAGCGGATTTAGCAATGGATTCGATATAGTCATTCCACTTGAGGTCTCCTAAGAGTGTGAGGCCAAGGAGGCGTAGTGTTTTACTCTCTGGGAGGCAAGCCTGTTCCATGCTAATGGGAGGTAGGTCCGATTGTCAATGATGGTTAATTGACCGCAGCTTCGTTTTGGAAGCATTAAAATTTCTTACCCCAGTCCACTACGGATTGGAGGTCCTTCTTAAGCTTGGCAGCGAGGTTCGCTTTGTCGCCCACACCAGATTTTTGATCGAGGAGAGAGTAAACTGTTGTGTCATCGGCGTACATGCCTACTTGGGATCTTATTACATTAAGGAGATCATTAATGTATATCAGAAAGAGCGTAGGACCTAGGATAGAGCCTTGAGGGACACCCTCGTTTGGATGGTAGTTCTGAGAGGCATAGCCGTTTAATACCACCTTTAATGTGCTGTTAGAGAGGAAAGACTGGATTAGGTCAAACAAATGTCCAGTTATACCATAGCTATGCAGTTTGCGTAGAAGGCCAGCATGCCAGACTCTGTCGAACTCTTTGGAGATATCCAAGGCTACGGTTTGGGCTTTGCCATTCTTATTGAGAGCCTGGTATATATACTCGGTGATGGTCGTTAGCATAGAACTATATGTCTAAATGCAATGTAATGTGTTGTGACCAGATTGAAATGTGATTATATTAAGTGTGGTTTGCTTTGATTTAATCTAGATGGCTTCCAACATCTGAAGGTTTTTTTTTACTATGTGTATGTGTGAGTATTATTGTGTTATCAACTAAAATCTGACTAATATTACCTATATGGATTTGTTTTTCTAAAAAATGTTGTTTAATTGAACTATGATCACAAAGGTGGTAGCGGGTTTATTATTAGTACCAGAGATGCAATTTCTGAACTGGCATGTAAATGGATACACGACAATGGTTTTCTGTAGAGGAATTAAGGTGTGTGGTTGTAGGGTTAGTAGAGACTATGAGGTCAATTGTTTTAAATTTTTATAATATATGATGAGCTTAATTTGACTATTATTATTTATTGGTATAACATTTCTACATATTATGTTTTTGAGTGCTATTTCATCATGTTTGTAATTATTATGCGTTTGGTTGCAATAGTATAAGTTAAGAGTGTTTTGTTTATTTTGACTTACATCATTATTATTAATATTATCAATATTGTTAGAGATATTATTAAGTTTATTGAGATTCATTTTAATTTGTTGTTCAATGACAAAGTTAGGAAAATTAAATTCACCTGAAATTAAAGCAACAATGTTTGTACAATGTTTAGAACGGCTCATGATTAAGCATAACAGACATTCATTGTCTGTTATATTTAAAAATATATATATAGGAAATTATTGGTAAATAATCTGGGCTAAGGTTGGTAAATAATCCAGGAGAATCCTATTAACATCATTAAAATTTTAAAATTGATCCAATAGAGAGCACAATGTAAATTAATTTAATTTAAGAGTGGATATTTATTTGTTTATCTGTAAATTCAGATAAAATTTTGAGGAGAAATAGCCATTTTCAACATGTCGTTTTAAGATATGGATTGTCAACCTTGTTTAAACAAAGAATGAGAAAAAATTCTAATGCCAGAGGCTTGGTCCAGTAAACTAAGGGGTTGGGAAATATTGGCTTTTATAGGGTTTAGCTGGTGGAATCTTAGTAGTAATTACTTATATGGTAGTAGGAGGTATGTGACTTGACCAATGGCTTAGTAGTGGGAGGTAGAGGGGAAAGGTAACTGCTTAGCCAAATTTTAAAAAAACTTATTGTAACTAGTAACAATAAGTTATATATATATATATATATATATTACAAAAAAGTCCAGAGATTTACAAAGTGGATTAACAACCGATGTACTTTAATTTATGTTTTTGAACATTATACGACTGTTATGAATCGGTCATTACTTGGGCTAACATGGAGCCACAAGTCATTGTGACTGAGGCTTTTTTATGTTTATCACATCAGATTATGTGCTATCACACAGAAACTGCAACTCCACTAGCATAGATGCAGTACAAACTACTGGTTGTCTCTCTGCGTGTTGAAGTATGTTGTAGGCGTCTACAACAGTTTTAAACTCAGCAATATTACTGTCTGAGTGACGAGTATGTCCTCATGCAGGTACCTAGGTCCTGTAGATTTCCCTGTTTAATATAAGCCCCAAACATCAATATGCTTCATGTTACTGCTTTGGTTCCTGGAACAAGCAAAAATCCGGTTTGGGATTCTGAATTTACTTTCTATTAAATTTACTTGACGTGAAAGCTAGAAACCAGTTCTTACCTTTTCCTAGGCTACTTTTGCGAATTTGAAATGGGATTCAGGCTGAAATTTGAACTCAACACTACAATTTTTCCTTTCAACAGCGCCACTACAGAAATATCCATCAAGGACAAATAACCAACCATATATATGCGTGTGGGGTGTGTGTGTGTGTGTGTGTGTGTGTGTGTGTAACTAAGAGAGAGAGAGAGAGATAGAGAGAGAGAGAGAAAGAGGGAGAGGTAGAGAGAAGGAGAGAAAAATTATTTATTAATTAAATTAAATATGTTCTTCAAGAGAAGAATTGTTAATATATCTCATACTGAAAATTACCCATCTGAAATAAACGTGACATTTTCCATTTTCAGATTAATCTCGCCTGATATTTTGAAGTATCCACTCTTGGAAAAATGCTTTTAAAATTAAAATCAACAAAATTCTAAATTATCCCCAAAATATATGAGCTGAACTCACTTACATTCACCATTTAAGATCTTGGGTCAAGGATGTGTTTATTTTCTTTTGCTGTTTATCTCTGTTTCTAAGTGAGGATTGAGTTTTTGTGTGTACGGCCATTTTGAACATTGCTTATTGTAGCAACGCATATCCTGTCACCTGCAACGGGATTGGAATTATTTCAAAGGCGTTTTTATTTTTGTTTCTTCTTTGAATGGGAAAAACGACAAAAGTTTGTCTGTGTCTTGTTTATTTTTAGTGAGCAAACGTAAAATTATGCAAAATCATATTTGACTATTCTAAATAGCAAATCTATTTATATTAATGCCAACCGTGTTTGAACTCATTCCAGTGAGATTCCTTTGTACTCAACCTGTCGTTAACCTTTTTTTTTTTCATCGAATATCCCCAGCTTACGGCCAAATAACGTTGAAACACCGGTTCCTGTTAGACCATCGAAGATAAGCAACCTCGAGCTTTTACCACAACCTAGAGGGGCGACTGCCTGAGAATACCAGTTGTTCTAGCAGGAATTGAACCAGCGTTTCCATTTGTAGATGAAACCATCTTTTAATCCGTCGTGCATTACTGCTCGGCTGCAGATAGCGTCAGAGTACAAGAAGGCTTACGTTTCCCGTGTGATCACCATAAAGTTAAGCAATGTCGACCATTTGTCAGTACCTAGATGGGTGACCGCTTGAAATAACAGTTGCTGTACGCTTGGGTGTGCAGATGGTGTAATGGGATTGTTAATCGGAAAACCGATTTTCAATTACTGTTGGGTTCGTTATATTCATTTACATGCAAATATTCTTGGGAAAGGTATGAATTCACCTCTTCTCTCTCCTAAGCTATGGGTTAATAATTAAGACAAATATCACTAAACAATTGTTATCTAAAAAACAATCTTACACTCTAACAATATTTTCTGACTTTAAATAACCTGATAAACCACAGAACTAAACCAATGATATTCTCTGATAACAACAGACATTGAGTATTAGGTTCGATGTGATATTCATGGCTTTTACCAATTTTTAAGCATTTTTTATCGTTTCACACCAAGCAAAGCAGTACCACCACTGATGCGTAGAGGAATACATAAGAAAATAAAAGTTTAGCCAGGAGGAGAGTGAAGAGAAAGACTAACCACTTGCAGGGGTTGTCAGAGAAAGGGCAAGAGAAGGCAGGGGTGTCAGAGAAAAGGCATAAGAAGGATGGGAACACAGGTGTGAAGACAGTGTCAAAGGTAGTAAGAAATGAAAAGAACAAGATATACGGGATGATGTAGAAAGGACTGGAGTCAAGGGGATAAGAGATGGGAATTGACATTGCATTTAAATTCCTGGAGGTTGTATCCGTCAGGAAAGCAAGTATATGGAAGGGAGTTCACAGGCGGAAAGTGCGAGAAAAGAAGCTGATGGAGTATAATTGTCAGCTGCATTTGATCGATCTAACTGTAAATGGGTGGGATCTAGTTGCTCAATTGGCCAAAAAATGCGAAAGGAAAAATTTCTGAACTTAAACTCAAAAAGTATGTGTCGACCTGGCTTCCCTGTAGATATGTGTCCCTAGAAAGTTTGAATGGCGTAGCTTAAAAAATGTAGGCGTGGCATAGGTTACAAGCACACACAGACTCACAGGTTACCTTTTATATATATATATATATAAGCTAGCATTATAGCCCGGCGTTGCCTATGCAACTCGGAACATTTTGATTTCTTCAGCGGATGAAACAAATACGTTTTAATTCGCTGCAGACACTTAAAATATAATCTCTCTCTCTATATATATATATATATATAAAAGGCAATCTGTGAGTTTGTGTGTGACTGTTCCCTATGCACGCCTACATTTTTTAATATTTCTTTTGTTTCAAAATTACGGGGAAAATATTCACATTTTTTGTTGACCAAATGAATTTTTAAAACGTCGGGATAAAAATTAAATGTAAAGGCTCATTTTTTAAAAATATATTTCTGTGACGTAATTCAGCAACTATCTTAGATCTTAGATGTTTTACGAAGCAAATGTAAATAATCTGCACCATTGGCCAAAAAAGTGCGAAAGGGAAAGTTGCTAAAGTTAAAGTCAATCGATCTGATTTCCCTGTAGATTTTTTTTTATAAGCGTTTCACCCCGATCAAGGCATGTCACTGCCACTACTGCGCAGGGGGCTACTTAAAGTGGAAAAAGCATGATTAAATATAGGAAATGTCAGATGGTGGGTGATAGGCGGGTAGGGATACCGAGAATGGTTAAATATAGGAAATGTCAGAGGGTGGATGATAGGCGGGCAAGGATACGGAGAATGATGGTTGGGTAGATGAGAATGTTCTGAGAATAATTGGGAGTTAGTGTGATAGGAGGTGTCTATTGACCCTACATTTAAACACCTGGAGATTGTAACTGTCGAGAAAGCAGACTTGTGGAAGGGTGTCCCACAGCCGGGAAGCGTGAGAAAAGCTGTTGGAGTAGAATTTACGGTTACATCTTATCTGTTTAACTGTAAAAGGGTGGCTAATCTAGTATCTCGTGTAAATTCCTGCTTAGGCGGCACCAGGGCTCTAAGTTCATCGGAGCAGAAGCCATGAAAGTACTTGTAGAAGAGGCATTGTGCCATTCATCTTGTCCACTGGTGAAACTTCAGTAAATTAAAATTTTTTATATGGCTTTACTCTAAGGCTTTAACTGATAAGTCAGACAGTTAAGTGCTATACTGAAAAACGCTTGGGCGATCATGTCTCTTTCGAAACATGACTGACTGAGCAGATTTTTGCGCAGTAGTTTGCCATTACTTACTACAGTAGACCGGTTTCTAATCAACACTGTATATCCCAATCTGTTCTGTCATCTAACCCATAGCTGTTATGGGATGAAACGGATTAATAATTTTCCCAAGCGTATTTGCGCGTAAGTGAATGCAATGAATAAAACTGGAATTCGAACTCGGCTCTCCGACTTCTCGTTCCTAGCCGATATCCACTGCACGACAAAGAACCTCTCTTTCACTGATTTTACTGATTTAAATTGATTCTAAACTTAATTTTAAACTCATTCCTCAAAAAATAATCAGGATTTTCAAAAAAATGTTTTGTCATTATTTGATCATGTCAAACCAGAACTTTTAATTTGATTGCAATATTACAGTTGCCAAATCGATCTGCTTTAACAGAGATTTTTTTCTCATGACATTCTTATTAAGTGATAATTACAATTATATCATGAAATATAAATATTACTGGGCATCTAAAAAAAATTCAGTTCGTTTTTTATGATCTAAACAGCTGAAAAATATTATACAAACGCCGATGCTAAACGTTTCAGACAAAGTTATTTTTCATTAGTATTTTTATTATTTTTTTAAAATGTATTTTATGCACAAAATCTATAAAAATGATAATTAAAAACTTTTAGATTATAAGAAACTAAGACAAAATAAATAGAAATAAAGCAAAATTTATATTTTGAGGATGTGCAGGTGATTTAATGAATAGCAGCTTCGAATGATAAATTGGAGATCCCAGTTCAAATTCCAGTCGAATTTGTTAGGTTCACTCAGGCTTAATTATCCTTGTGAAAGGTATGAATCCATTTCCTCTCTACGCAGCTATGGGTTAAATAATTCAACAGACTGGACTCTTTAACCTTGATTCGCTGCGAGGGAAGGGCAACTCTATATTCAAAACCGTAAGTAGTCAGGGTGAAGCACATTTTACTCGCAGCTTATGAAAGGGGCGTGAAATTCACCATGGATTTACGATACCAGGTTATCACATAGGAGTGTTGAGAGAAAGACTATGGTAATTTGCTTTCAAAAGCTAATAAATAATCATAAGACTTTTTTACCTTGTTTTTTTATTCAGTAGAGCTCATGTTATATTAATGTTAACAGTGTTCGATCTCTTTCCATTGAGTTTGCTTTGTGCTCAACATGCCGCCCTCTTTATTATCATGAATAATTTTTTCGTCAAATAGTCTTTACTGAGGGTCAACAAGCTTAGAGGTTTTATTTCTTTTGACATTGCTATTAAGTGATCCCTTATCACATTTATGTCAATAAATGTACTAATTTTTATGATTATTTGGAATCAAAACAAGCTTAGTTAATATGTAAACTCTGAAATGGCAAGAAAAAGAGTACTGGAACGTTTATGTCAAGCAGGAAAAACAAATGAGAATAAAAGTCATTTTTAAAGAATAGTTGTTAGGCATTGTTGTATCACCGAGGTGGCAGAACCATAACCATAAGATGTGTGCTAAGTATCTACAGCACAATATCCATGCTAAAGGATATTAATACAAATAAGATAAACATCAGAAGACAGTTAATCTCTGCTCTCGCAGATAGCACAGTGTGTTTATTAATCGGCAATGTCACTCCCAAGGTATCAACCACCTCTCCACATGTGTGAATGCCCGAGGTAGATGCGGCACAATGCCATTTAAATGGGAACACCGAACCCGTAAGCTCGGACAAAAAATTCTTGTCTGCCTAACCACAGACAAGACTCTACATTTTGGCGGGGCTTCGTCTGGGTTCCTCTCCACCAGAAGGCAGAGAGTCCAACAAAGTGGACAACTGACATACGCAGTCGATGCCCTCAGAATGTCAGTGGCACTCCGAAATCTATACTGCTATTAGTTTTTATTTTATAGCTACTTGTGTCCACACGCAATTCCATTATTGAGAGCGCCAGAGTGTGTTAAATGCTCTGCAACAGGTATATTTTAGCTTTAATTATATATAAAAAAACTATTAAAATGATGCATTGAATACTGTTACCATATCTTATCGAGTGCTCTTGCTATCCATCTCGGCGTTCTCGACAAAATTCAAAAAGACTATCTGCAATGTTAACGTCCCCGATTAGCAGCTCAACTTTCTCACTGAGGGATGTGGCTTGACTCTGTCATTTCTACAAATTTTATAACGGCTTCTGCTCTGTTGAGCTTCTTTTCCTGATGCTCCAAATACATGAATTTAAGCGTGCGACCAGATTGGCAATTAGGTCTCACGCTTTTATCTTCAAAATAGTCAAATGTAACCACGACTTCTACTCCAGTAGTTTACTTTCTTTGCACTTTCCGCCCGAGAAACTCCTTTCTAGATACTTGTTTCCCTGATAGTTATAATTTCCAAAAGTTTAAGTGCAACGTCAATTGCTATCTTCTGTCTCCTTGATTCCCATCTTTCTTATATCCTTTGTTCAGCATCCCTGGTAACTTGTTCGCTTTTTTCCTACTTTCCTTATTTTTCATTGTAGTTCTCTGCGCACCAGTGGCAGTACTACCTTCTTCTTCTTCTTCTTCTTCTTCTTCTTCTTCTTCTTCTTCTTCTTCTATGTGCCCTGTTCTTTCAGGACGTAGGCAATTATGGCTTTCTACGTCTCCCTATCACTAGTGGCTCTTAGCACGCTTTCTCCTGTTACACTATGCAACCCTCATTCCATCATCCATGTGATTAGGTCCTTCAAATATGTTATCCGTTGCTTTCCCCCGTATCCTTTTCCCTGTATCTGGCCTGTTAGTATCAGGTTCTCCAAGTCCTCTTTCCTCATTGCATGTTCCAGGAACTTCAGCTGTCTTTTCCTGGTGCTCAGTATTAATTTTTTTTTGTTTTCATTATTTCAAAACCTCATAATTGCTCACATGGTCAATCCATGATATTTGCAGCATCCTTCTGTAGAACCATATTTCAGTTGCTTCAAGTTTTTCCTTAATCCTTGATGATATTGTCCAGCATTCACTGCCATATTGAAGCAATGACATCGCATAGCAATCCAGTACTCTCTTCTTTGTTTCTAGCCTAATAATCCTGTTTCTTACTACTCTACTCTGCTTCTGGAATGCTTCATTCGCAATGCCAATTCGCCTTCGGATCTCTGTGTCACACTTTGCGTCTTCTGTTATAAAACTTCCCAGGCGTGAAACGATTATAAACGGAAAATTAAAAAATTATTAAATTATATAGATGAAAAAAATGAAAATAAAAAAAATGTTAAGTTTCTAAATTTGATTTTTTTAAATTGAATCTTAATTAAAGAATCCAACAACAATTGCCACTATTTTCGATTCTTTTCTCTTCGATGAATATACATTATTCCATATTTATTTACATTATTCGGATTATTGGTTTCATTTGTATTATCATATTCACGATGTTCGGCTGTTGTACCCTCCGACCTTCTTCGGAACGGAACCCTTTATTTCGATCACTGCGGTATATTGTTCTCGTTCAATGAATTATGCAACCTCCGGATGTCTTAGTTATATCCCTTTAATCCCACTCTTTAAGTTTTTGTTCAGCAGGTATTAAACTCGCAACTTTTTAGGTCAAGTCTCTGGATCTAACCAACGTTTTATCCACTAGGCCATGTGGCCTTGTGGACAAATTTTACCTCAAATATCCTAAAGCTGTCAATTAATCTTCTCAATAGGCTATTTTGCTGGTCACAATAAAATAGACACCAATTTTACCGATCCCGCTAAAATAGACTCTAAGGCTATTTTGCAGCTAATTATAAATAGTGTTTTCGAAGTAAGTATATAGTGTTTGGGTGTGCGTGGTGGCGTAGTGGATATCGGCTTGGAGTCGGGTTCAAATTCCAATTGAATTCGTTGCAATAATTTACGCACAAATACCTTTGGGAAAGGTATTAATCTGTCACTTTCTTCCATCTATGGGTTAGATAACAGGACAGATTGGGTTCTATAGCCTTGGTTGGCAACCAGTCTACCGCAGAAAGTAATGGCAGTCAGATCTCAAAAGAAACATGATCACACAAGTGTGTATCATGTATGGCACTTAACTGACTGATATAATGGTTATCTGAGCTGTGTACGAAGGAATTGAACAATATTGATTATGTGGTTGTCGTCTTCAAGAGTTGCATACGAAGTGTATTAGCGAAAGGACCATGGCTAAGGGAAAGTTTTGGACTTGCACAGATGTTATGATTGAAGTGCTTAAAATATTCACTGTTCTCTATTTCTTTATAATGATTTTAACTGATAATGGTGGAAAAAATTTGAAATTGTCTTAATAGATGATGAAAATAAATAAACTTCCGTGTTATATCTGTATGCTAATATTTTAACATTACCTGCCTTCATAATAATTTAGAAAAATATATTTGCTCGCAAAATAGCCTTGGCGTCTGTAAAATAATCTTAAAAACCATGTTTGTCTATATTACTAGTATCGGCAAAAGAGCCTTTTTCTTACACTTTTAAACTCGATTCATGACTGAATAATGTCCGTACCGTCAGAAAAATAGTTTGAATCATCGATTGTCGATACCCTTTGATATCCATTGAAACGTCACTTGATGATGCCTGATATTTGAGAGCTTACGAAAAAATTTATTAAGCAACATATTTGTTTTACTAGCTTCTGTCATTTTCGAGTACAAACCCTGTTTAGGATGTGGTTTCCGGCTTTCTCTTTTCCAATCTTCTCACTTTGTTTTGGGTTTTTTTTCAATTGGAGTAGATAGATCTATCTATCGCCCGGTTCACACTCCACCCACGTCTATTGAACAGGTTAAGAGGCTCATCCCTTGTTCCCTGTTTAGGATTTGGTTTCCGGATTTCTCTTTTCCAATCTTCTCACTTTGTTTTTTTTTTCAATTGGAGTAGATAGATCTATCTATCGCCCGGTTCACACTCCACCCATGTCTATTGAACAGGTTAAGAGGCTCATTCCTTGTTCCCTGCTTAGGATGTGGTTTCCGACTTTCTCTTTTCCAATCTTTTCACTTAGTTTTTTTTTCAATTGGAGTAGATAGATCTATCTATCGCCCGGTTCACACACCACCCACGTCTATTGAACAGGTTAAGAGGCTCATCCTTTGTTCCCTGTTTAGCATGTGGTTTCCGGCTTTATCTTTTCCAATCTTTTCACTATTACGTATCCCCCTGCACATCAGTGGCGTTACCGCCTTGCTCGGGGTGATACGATTAAAAAAGAAATTCCATCCACACAGAATTTCTTAACTAAAAGCCCTGAATATGCTCTCAGCCAAGATTATTATTAGGGCTATTCTCTAGCTCGCCCATTTCGATACTCGTAGTATAATTTAAACTAGGCCGGTTGATACATCCGAGCTTAAAATGAGCTAGGCTTGAATATATCCTACTAAACCAGAATATATCTCCTTTGCTTATTTAAATGTAAATGATCGGAATGAGAAATCGGAGTGCCAAGTTCGAATTCCAGTGAAATTCGTTGCATTCATTTGAGCGCAAAAACCCTTGGGAAAGGTATGAATCTATATATTCTTTCTCCATCTATGGGTTAAGTAGCAAGAAAGATCGGGTTCTTTAGTTTAGGTTGACAATCATTCTACCCCACCAGAAGGATGAAGATGTTTGCGTAGGCTCAATGCACCTACTTGTAAAGATCGGGTTCTATAGTCTTGGTTGGTAACCAGTCTATATCGCCCGGAGAATAAAGTGGGTTTGCGTAGAATCAACACTCCTACCACTTAAAAAAACAAGTTACGGAAGCATCGACGACCTCATCGTCGATGGCGATCGGTCGTCAATGGCCTATGCTCTATCCGGAACGATGACATTTAGAGTGTTTTAGAGAGTGTGTGCTTATATTCTCTAGCTAACTGAAAACAATTTAAAGAAACTGAAATAGAAAGACTAAACTAATCTATCTCGAACAGGGGTGACATATGCTCAGCTCAGTGGCTCAAAATCCTCTCGCTTACACGACATTTAGATGAAGCTCCAAATTAGCACCTTTTACCCAACACAAGCGCGCAACACTCATCCACCTTTCGCTAAATTTAGATGAAAGTAGTCACTTTCTTTCCGCTCTATTTTTAAATTTAGACAAATGCTTAAATTACACGATCATCTAGGAAGAGGGAATCTTCTCATCTTCATGAAATTCTTTCTGTCCCATCGTTCAAATCACAACTCTCATAACGCTAAGCAAGCACAAGAACACAGAGGACTCAAGCTTCTTCAGTAGGGAAGGCACCAGATTTCTGCAAACAGTACTTGCCTCAAGGACAAAAGAACCACACACAGACAGAAAGTGAGGAGAAAGAAGAGGGAAAATGTACACTTTAATCTTTAGTATTTTAAGATATCTTTGTGTAATGTTGGTAAATATATCAGTTAAACTGAGATGTTAGTGTTATTTTCATTTTAACGTAATTTAGATGCTCGTTATCCATCGCACCCTGTATATTCACATATCAGCTCGCAATGAAAACACTTATACTTAATTAACATGAAATATCTTCTGAAGCAAACAAATTTAATTTTGATAAAAATGTAATATAAATAACCCTTTGTATTTAACAGACTTAAACCCTTGTGCAGGATGTTCGTTGTTGTACAGTGGATATCGGCTCGGAACGAGAAATCGGGGAGCCGAGTTCGAATTCCAACTGAATCCATTGTATTCACTTACGCGCAAGTACCCTTGGGAAAGGTATTAATCCGTCTCTTCCTTCCTGTTATGGTTTAAATAGCAGGACAGATTGGGTTCTATAGCCTTGGTCGGCAGCCAGTCTACTGCAGAAAGCAATGGCAACCTACTGCGGGATAATATTCTGCCCTAGTCAGTCATGTCTCTTTCGAGACATGATCGCCCAAGCGTGTATCACGTATGGCACTTAACTGACACCCTTGTGCAAATAAATTGAAACAACATCTTTAGTTTTCTTTCTTTCACTCTACGGTCAGTTTTAAAATCCCTGGAGTGACAGGGTGTAATCTATTTCTATTTACACCTAAGATTAGGTCATTTGCAGTGATATGCAGTGATATGAATTTATTTTCGGGGTATATGATGAAATTTGTTTAGCCTTGAAAAGTATTTCGTCATCCGTGGTTACATCAAATCTTTATCACGCCCAGACACTGTTGTCTCGACTATCGATTAGTTGATGATGACTTTCCACATCTCCCTATCGCTTGTATCTCTTAACAACTCTTCTCTTGTTATCTCACTCAACCCCTGCTCCGCCATCAATTTGCTCAAGTTCATCAAGTATGTCATTCGTTGCTCCTCCTTGTCTCCCCTTCCCTTTATCCGTCCCGTGAGTATCAGATTTTCCAACCCCTTCTTTCGTCACTACATGTCTCAGAAATTTCAGCTATCTTTCCCTGATGTATCAGTATCAGTCTGCTTTTTGTGTCCACTCTATCCAAAATTTCATTGTTGCTCACGTGTTGTGTCAATGGCATCCTCAGCATCTTTCTGTAGAACGACATTTCAGTTGCTTAAAATATTTCCTTTATCTTTGATAAAATTTACAGCAGCTATATTGAAAGACAAACATCATATAATAATCCAGTACTTCTTTGTTTCCAGCGAAATCTCCCTGTTTTAAAATATTCTATTCAGTTTCTGGAATGCATCCTCCGCCATGCCAATACGCCTTCGGATCTCAGTATCGCAATTCCTGTCTTCTGTTAGAACACTTCCCAGGTATTTTGAATATCTGTGCCTGCTTGATTTCAGTATCTCCGACTTGTACTTGGCATTTGGGTCCCACTGATTAATATGCATTCGATTTTACTGTAGTTTATATGTAGTCCTTTCTTACCACTTTCTGTCATCTTAGTTTAAGATGATTAATTGTCAATAAAGCAAATTATCTTTCAACATAATTTTAATTGTCATAAATAAAATAATTTTGATTGTCATAAAATAAAATTATAATAGCCAATAAATAAATAAAAATTATTGTTCTTAAATAAAATAAATTTGTCATAGAAAAAGTTAATTTGTCAGCAAAATTTATATTGAACAAAATATTGATTCTCGTTGCAGAAAACATTTTTGTTATTAAATAAAATTGTAATACTATTATTTTTATTCTGTATAAACATCATCACGGATTGTTCCCAACATAATTCACCAATTTCGGTAAATGGGTGTTCTCTCAGGGAGGTTCCGCGCCTTCAGCGCCTACTAAGACTATGTGTGGACATCAAGTGTTACATTCATATGATCTATTGCTAACGATGCTAAAAATATATGTCAGTTTATTGTACCGTTCACATAAGTATCTGGCTACAGTCTGTCCTGCTCGTCAACCCATAGGCGGAAGGAGATGAGAGGGATTATATCTTCCCCAAGAGTATTTGTGCAAAAATGAATGTAACGAACACAACTGGAACTCGAACTCGACCCTCCGATTTTTCATCCGGAGACAATATCCATTGCACCACAAAGCACATTCGCTGATACATAAGTATCAAATAATGAGCGTTGTGGTGTAATGATTACATTAAATCTTGAATGCCATATGTTTAGTTGGTCTGGTGGAATTGGTTTTGATACGCGTGTCGTGTCTGCTAAATTATCACGCTTACGTTTTGCTTTCATTTTTTTGGATAGGACGGATCCAACCAACAAAAGGAAGAAAGAAAGCATATGAACGTGGACCTGTTGCCGGAGCAGTTGGACTGCTGACGGCTAGAGAGCCTCTTTCCTGTACCAAGGGACCAGCCCAGTGAACTTCTACATCACTGCACCACACCGGAAATTATCAGTGAGGGCGTCAGCAGGATTTCACGAAAGACTCACTGCAAACTACTAACAGGCAAAAAAAAAAAAAAAAAAAAAAAAAAACAGAAAGTTAGGGCTTCCACTACAAATAAAGAGGTGTAGGGAAGCGATGGGCGGATGTGCTTGTCTCTTGTGTGCCGGACTTGTTTCTTTTTAGATTTACACACGGAGTCCCTTACACAATCCCCACAGGTGACGTGGGTAACTCATTTCTTTTTTCTTTTTCTTCAATGATTTCCTTCTCCTCTGGCCACGGAAGTTACGCACTTCCACTAACGTTTGTAGACTTTTTTCATATTACATTACGTATTCTGTTTAGAGTCAGTATGGATATGTATATATTGGTACAGATATGTACGTATAAATGTGCATTCATATATGCATCAAGCGTACATACGCAGAAATAATCATGTATATTACTATACCAATATGAGGGGGTGCTGAAAACTTCTCAGAATGATCTGCTTAATAAAAATTTTAAATAAAGACTAAACATCTTATTCTTGCTAGAAAAAGCTTCTTAGTCGTTCAGAAAAAACTCTAGCATCCGTTCGATAAAAAAAAGCCAAACAAGAAGAATATGCCTAAAAAGAACTGACAAAGTCTGTTTGTTTATTTTTTATTATACTTCTACAATTGTGTCCTCGTTCTAACTACCACTTGAAAATAATATCTGTTCTTGATAATGACTGCAAAATTCCAAAGTACTTTTATTCATAATCACTTTCCCCTATGTAACCCCCTAACCACTCTTTCTCATCATTTTCCCCTATGTAACCCCCTAACCACTCTTTCACATCACTTTCCCCTATGTAACCCCCTAACCACTCTTTCACATCACTTTCCCCTATGTAACCCCCTAACCACTCTTTCACATCACTTTCCCCTATGTAACCCCCTAACCACTCTTTCTCATCACTTTCCCTTATGTAACCCCCTAACCACTCTTTCACATCACTTTCCCCTATGTAACCCCCTAACCACTCTTTCTCATCACTTTCCCCTATGTAACCCCCTAACCACTCTTTCTCATCACTTTCCCCTATGTAACCCCCTAACCACTCTTTCTCATCACTTTCCCCTATGTAACCCCCTAACCACTCTTTCTCATCACTTTCCCCTATGTAACCCCCTAACCACTCTTTCTCATCACTTTCCCCTATGAAACCCCCTGCGCAACAGAGGTAGTGAAATGCCTTGCTTGGGGTGAAATGATTTAAAAAAAATCATTTCATTACAAGCAAGGCAGAGCCGTCACTGGTGCGAAGGGGGTTACAGTGAGAAATAAAAAGATACAGGTGATGTCGAAGAAAGGATAAAAAATGGATGGGAATCAAATCAAGGAGATAAAAGATGGCAATTTACGTTCCATTTAAACTTTTGGAGACTGTTGATATCAGGGAAGCAAGTAAATGGAAGGGAGTTCCACAGGCTGGAAATGCTAAAAATAAATTGTTAGAGAAGAAGTAACGGTTATATTTAACTATTTCGACCGTAAAATGGTGCCAATCTAGTAGCATACGTAAATGAATGTAGTCGAGGAATCAAGGAAAGAGCACTAGCCATGAAAATACTTGTAGAAAAAACAGAAGAAAGCTACATCAGGTTGGTGTGAAAGTGAATGAAGGCGGACTGCCAAGTCAAGATCGATTATATTGCAGATCCACCTTTTGATTTTGTCGGGAAACTCAAGATGAATAGCAGGAGAACCTGATCAGATATAAACATAAATAAAAAATATGAACTTCAAACAGTTTATCCACAACTTCGAGTATAATACTCGACACCTTATCCAAAAACTAAAAATATATAATGAAAAGGAAACAAACAAACCGTATATACAATCAAACCATATATATATATATATATAGTAATTTTGTTATTACAATGGTTTATAAAAGCATAATATCACTATACAAAAACGTTCATGCTTCAGAACAAAACTGTTTCTCTTCAGTTGATATGTTAAGATTTTAGCATAGTTTAACATATTTTATTTTTAGCACATCACCTGAAGAGGAACAGTTTTGTTATGAAATATGAAAATTTGTGTGTAGTGATATTATGTTTTTATAAACCATTGTAATAACTAAATTACAATATTAAGCTCTACTATCTATCGATGACTCTTTATAAAAGTAAATGCTTGAACTGTGGGTTTTTAATCTACGTGTTCTTTCACTTTTTTGTAATATATATATATATATATATATATATATATATATATATATATATATATATATGTGTGTGTGTGTGTGTGTGTGTGTGTGTGTGTGTGTGTGTGTAATGGGCATTTGAACACGAAACACTCGAGTCGGTCGAAATATAAGTATAATCTTAATAGATTGATCGAACATCTGACCTTGATAAGGATTTTGGCTACAAACTCTTGGGTCGGTCAATCAGATATATGACCTGAACTTTTATTGTATATACGTTAAATTCTCATAATTTTCAAGAATATTTTTAGTTGTAATATTATTATTATTATTATTATTGGAAACAAAAAATTTAAGAGATATAGACTAGTTCAATTGAGGCAAATGAGAATTTATATTCTTAACACTGACATCAGGAAACATGCTTAATATAACCGCAAAAATATGTGTCTGTTATAAAGTTTGTGTAAATAAAGGTGTTTCACAGATGATCTGACGTAGAAATCACCAATGAAACAATTTTATCAGAAAAGTTAAAAGTTGACCTAAAAGTTCTTGCCGTTTCCTTTTTTTTTTTTTTTTGAGTCGACATATTTTCTTATTTGCCCGAGGCTACGACAAATATTTTTATGGAAACTGCCACGTGAAAATGAAATAACAAAAGAGAGTAAGCAATAAAATAGTGGCTAACGCCAATAAATATTTTGTCAATTTTTCGGAAAAGTCAATAAGAAGAAAGTACAATTGATATGAGACAACGTAATATTTTAGTGATTTCTTTTGTCTATTCTTTGTGTATGGTTTCCAAATGGTTTCCCCATTTTGATGGCCTCATTTTACTGTGATGTCATACATATGGGATATTAATGACATACTTTAATAGATATATGGCTGTTGTCGGAAATTTACAGATGTAACGGGTCTCCTGATTGGCCGAAGTTGAATTTTGTTTTCGTTTTCAGCAGGCAAACCTCGTTTCGAATCCAATATGTCAGCCCGCTGTTGTCGAGCATGTTTTTTTAGACAAGGGCAATACGTTTCACTTTGAAAGTATTTACCTTTCTTCGTTTGGCAACAAGTAATATTCAGCTAGCACGAACAGTATCGGACGTATTTGTGCCGCTCCGGATTTTTGTTGCAGCGGGGCCTAAATTGGCGCCCACTTGTCTCGCTATATCGAGACCATCTTACCAATTCTTTGTAATCTTTTAGGCTAATGCCACAACTTTGTAACAGCGAAAATCTCTTGTTACCCTTCTTACCTTAAAAAGGATACCCTATGGGCAAAGCCTTGCCTTCCTAGAGAAAAATTCTCTAAGCACTATCATCTTATACCAAGATAAGAAACTGTGAAAGAAGCTGACCCAGAAGAAAGTTCCTGTACGTCGCGGATCGCAGTTCCTTGTGTCTTTTTCATCCCACTCCTAGACGGAGGATACTATACCAAGCTAAGCAGAGAAAAGAGACTATACCAAGCTACACAGTAGCAGCAAAATTCAGCATATTTTTGCAAGACAAATAAATTGTTTTTTCTATACCAGGTATGTCTTGTTATGTTTGATAATTTCCTTTCACTGCTTAAGCGCTAAGCTATGTGAATATATTTCTCACATAGCTTTTATTGCAAAAATATGAGCGTTACATATTTTATTGTAAATTTTTCGGAAAAGTCAACAAGCAGAAAGTACAATTGATATGAGACAACGTAATATTTTAGTGATTTCTTTTGTCTATTCTTTGTGTATGGTTTCCAAATGGTTTCCCCATTTTGATGGCCTCATTTTACTGTGATGTCATACATATGGGATATTAATGACATACTTTAATAGATATATGGCTGTACGGGATCGGGAATCGGATAATTTATTACATTCATTGACGTGTTAATACCCTTGGGAAAGATATGACTCAAACTCTTCTTTCTTTTTTATTATTATGTGTGTTTAATTACTCTACCGTGCCTCTTAGCACAGTAGAGTAATTGCTTGTGATTCTTGTTGATTAATTGGAGATTCATACTAAGACCCTGGAATAGCCTTAGTAGGCTACTATTCTACCTCAGTAAGAACTGACAACCTACTACGGAAAAACCAGTAATTCATCTTATGACTTGGAAGAAGTCTTCAGCCTCGGTTGGCAATCATTTTTGCAATGGGATGATATCTCATATATAAAAACTCCCGAGTGTAGAACCGGTGATCAACGTCTGTATCAGCCGTCGAAAGAAATCCATGATATCCACTTACGGCACCAGGGTCTTAGTACAGGATTGCTTGACCGTGTTGGGTAGGTTAGTCGAGGGATTTCCGACCAATCATTGGTTGGTCGAAGGATGATGATGATGATTATATGCTCTGGGGATGGAATAAAACCTTATTCAACATTACAGCAGCCAAGTGAAATCTGAAATTAAGAAATAAAATAAAAAGTAAGAGCAATGATCACCACATTTACAGTTTATACAAAATGAAATAAAACACCAAATTTCTTTGTAAAAATTGTTATTTTAAGAAACCTTTCTGCATGTAAATGATTTTCTAAACTATGAGAATTGATGCCGACATGATTGTTCACTCTAGTCACTTTCTCATTGATGCGATGTGGCTTCCTTCTGTCTCTTCTACAAATATTTTCACGGCTTCTGCTCTGATGAGCTTAGCTCCCTGGTGTCTCCTCTGCAAGATTTTCCTCGAGCTTCTAGACTAGCGATTAGGTCCTACATTTTTACAGAAAACCGATCAAATGTAATCACAACTTCTACTCTGCCAGCTTCTTTTCTCGCACTTCCCGCCTATGAAATTTCCTTCTGTATACTTGCTTCCTTGACAGATACAATCTTTATTGTTAATTGCCATCTATTATCTCTTTGACTCATGTACATTTCTTGACAACTCTTGTATCATGTTCTTCTCCCTTTTCACTCTACTCTCATGCAGCCCTCTTCACACCAGTGTTCTCATTTCTTCTCTTACCCATTCTCTCACACTCCCGTAACTGTTTCCTCTTCCTCGTCACTCACCTCTTATGTAACCCTCTGTGCACCAGCGGCAGTACTGCCTTGCTTGGGGTGAAATGATTATAAAATAATTAATCGTTTTTAGTCTCGAAATATAGAAATCTTTTTACAGATTTATTGGCATCCTTTTTTCCCATACCATAGATGAAATTGTTTCAATAATTTATGGAGGCTATACAATTTATGGAGGCTATACAATTTATGGAGGCTATACAATTTTCATATTTCGAAAAGCTGAGTTCGAATTCCAATTAACTGACTGATACAGGTTGAGTATCCTTCATCCGAAATTACCTAATCTGAAAACCTGCAAAATCCAAAGTTTTTTATATGCTGACATATGGTGCAATGAATGAAACATTTTGGAAAGCACAGGAAAGTTTTCTAGCTGATATGCCACTGATGTAATTGTCCTCATCATCCCTGGGTGAGTGTTCTACAGTTAGGCAGCTTACGTTGGCGACATCTTAATCTTAATTTTACCACTTCAAAATCTGTGTGAGCCTACCTGCATTATCTGCATCTATACGTACACAAAATTTATTAAATTTTGTAGAAAACAACATTCAGGGTATATATTATTCATATAGAATTACTTTCAGGGTATATATTATTCATAAGAATTACTTTCATGGTATATATATAAAAGTTATAATATAAAATGTGAAAGGATATTGTGTTTATACTTGCTGTATACAAATTAAATAGCCTGTATTATAAAAACAAAACACAAAAAACTTTGAAACCAAAATACTTCATAAGAATTTCTGGTAAATGCTTCGAAACCTGTGAAAAAAAATTATATATATATATATATATATATATATATATATATAGAAAACACAATATCATTTTTACATTTTATGATACAGCTTTTATATATATATATATATATATATATATATATATATATATATATATATGCTGTATTATAAAATGTAAAAGTGATATTGTGTTGTACTTGGATTCCATTCCTAAGTTTTACCATGCTGTATACAAACTAAATAGCTTGTATTATATATAAAAAAAAACAAACTTTGAAACCAAAATACTTCTGGTTATAAGAGTTTTGGATAAATGCTTCCGAAACCGTGAAATATATATATATATATATATATATATATATATATATATATATATATATGCTGTATTATAAAATGTAAAAGTGATATTGTGTTGTACTTGGATTCCATTCCTAAGTTTTACCATGCTGTATACAAACTAAATAGCTTGTATTATATATAAAAAAAAAACAAACTTTGAAACCAAAATACTTCTGGTTATAAGAGTTTTGGATAAATGCTTCCGAAACCGTGAAATATATATATATATATATATATATATATATATATATTATCTAATAAGCCAAACGAACCTACCTAGGTTTCACCTAAACGGATTGTTAGGGAAAGCTGATCTCGTTTATATATATATATATATATATATATATATATATATAAGCTGTATTATAAAATGTAAAAGTGATATTGTGTTTATACTTGGGTTCCATTCCCAAGCTTCTCCATGCTACATACAAATTAGTCTGTATTATAAAATAAAAAAAATAAAAATAATAATCTGAAAACAAAATAGTTCCGGTCCGAAGAATTTTGGATAAATGGTTCCCAACATCTGTTAACATACATATAGGCTAATAGTTACTAAGTTTCATTCTTTTTTTGGTTAACTTAACTCATACTTAGGATGATGAAACTGGTTAATCTAATATTGCAGGGTGTTCAATTTTTCAGATCCAGCTTTATCTAAAATTTGGAATTTTCTGTTAGCTGTCTAGTTACAAAGTGAAATTATTAAAAATATCAAATATGAGCATAAACTCCATCGTAATGTTTCAATTGCGTGTAATTCCCAATTGGCTGTGTTTCATATGTTTTAACGCGCTGCTTAACAGTACAGCTGTTTTCTCAAGACAAACAATGTTTGCACAAATATTCATAATTTTTGTTGATTTTTTTATATTAGGTTGTCCCAAAAGTTCGTAAACACTTGCAAAAAACTGAAATTTTACTCGCAAAAATAACAAAAATTTTTGCTCAAAATGAAGACCATCATTTTACAAGACTTTCTACCATCGATCTCCAAGATTCCGGATTTTATCAATTGCCATCTGGAATACAAAGATGGAAATCACTATAACAATATAAACGCAAAATTGCATAGAAATTCAATTTTTCGCAAGAGTTTACGAAATTTTGGGACAACCTAATATTTTTATACTTGTACACAATATTAAAACTAAAGAAGACAGGCACACCTTCTAAATAGTGTTGAACATTTTTAATCCTTGAGTTTTTCCTTTTCGTTTTCTTAAATAGCGCTCTTTTCGTAAATGCTCAAAAATATTGGAAAAGGTACAAAAATCATATCGTCTATTTTTTATTATGTTTTTTAAAAACATTTTACCATGAGCAAGAGGTACCGCCACTAGTACGGATTTACAGCGATAGCAAAAAATGGTTTCAGTGGGGATTGAAGAAATGATAAAGGATGAGCAAGATTCAAGAAGAAAGAACATGATATTTGACGTTGCATTTAAAGAGATTGTAGCTATCAGGGAAGCAATTAAACAGAAAGGAGACATACGGTTGGGAATTGGGATAAAAGAAGCTGTTGGAGTAGAAGTGGTGGTTCCATTTAATTATTTCAACAGTGAATGGGTCAGTCAGTTAAGTGCCATGCGCGATACACGCTTTGGGCGTTCATGTCTCGAAAGAGACATGACTGACTGGGCAGAAGATTATCCCGCAGTAGGTTGCCATTGCTTTCTGCGGTAGACTGGTTGCCGACCAATGCTATAGAACCCAATCTGTACTGCTATTTAACCCATAACTGGAGGGAAGAGACGGATTAATACCTTTTCCAAGGGTATTTGCGCGTAAGTGAATACAAGGAAAGGGTACTAGGTACTAATTCAGTAGCGCGCTTAAATGCATGCTTCGGCGCACCAGGGAAAAAAGCTCCTCAGAGAAATTGCCATGAAATTATTTGTAAAAAAGACAGAGGGATATATATATCAGTTTGGTGAGAAACTGACTTGAGTCGATAAGCCGAGTTAGGACCGATTACATTGCAGATCTTTCTTTGGATTTTGTCAAAGAGAACTCGGCCAGATATTCAATGCATGGACGAATTGTAGATTTGTAAGATGGATACCGACGAGAAGAAACTTTAAGGACCGGCACAGTGACCTAACCTTCCTAGCAATAAATCCTACTATAGATCCGACATATTCCTTCTTTTCAGGTCGGTTGAAAATGTGAGGCCAAGAAGGCACAGTGTGTTGCTCTCAATGAGACCTGCATCAACCATGCTGATGGCTGGCAGGAAAGATTCTCTATGGTTGTTAAAGGAGAGCAGTTAATTTTTGAAAACATGAAAAGTTATTATTTGTATTATCATTAGTATTTTTTTTAATCCTATCACCCCGAGCAAGGCAGTAACGCCACTGATGTGCAGGGGACTACGTAATAGTGAAAAGATTAGAAAAGAGAAAGCCGGAAACCACATCCTAAACAGGGAACAAAGGATGAGCTTCTTAACCTGTTCAATAGACATGGGTGGAGTGTGAACCGGGCGATAGATAGATCTATCTACTCCAATTGAAAAAAAAAACAAAAAAAAAAAACAAAGTGAGGAGATTGGAAAAGAGAAATCCGGAAACCACATTCTAAACAGGGAACAAGGGATGAGCCTCTTAACCTGTCCAATAGACGTGGGTGGACTATCCCCAGCCTGTAAAAACCTTGTTTATAGTCAATATCTTAAAACAATGATGACGACGAATATGTATCCACATAGATGCAAATCTTAGTCCAGGTCAATTTACATACACAGAAAACTGGTAGAAGAATAAAAGAATGTTTATTTATATCTTTATGAATAGTGGCTAGGTAAAAAAAAAAAAACTGATAATGAACTTTCTAAATAGTCAAGGTATATTAGATCACATTTTTCTGTGCCATTTACTTTGGTCATACTCTTTGATTTTAGTAAAATCTGTATATACAATTGTCCATTATTAAATGGACATTTTTTTATCCCCTTCCGGAATAGAAAGTCAATCTGGCGGAAAGTGAATCAGTAAAGTATTTTGGAAAAAGGAATACGAACTTTAATTTTTAGGCAATTTTTTCGAAAACCAGAAGATGTCATCAAAATTTTAGTCTATGGTGTATGATATATTTAATAAGTATATTAAATCAATGATAGAAGGAGGAATGAAGAAAATTTTTTACCGCAAGCTGGTATATCGAAAAAATATAAACTAAAATGTTATTTTTCGATGTTCAGTTTAAATTTTAGCTTTCACACTTACTGAAAATCAAGACAATTTACTGAATTATTGCCATCAATTTCAAACAATTTATAGGTTATCAAAATAAAAGACAATTCAAGAAGTAACTCAGTGGTTGTTTTTTTAATTACTTTTATGTCCAAAATATTTTAAAGAAAAGAATGAAGGTTCATAAATTTCACTTAAACTAATAAAGCATATTTAAAAACGTTTTATTACTTCATTAAATGCACACTTTAAAAATATGTCACACAAGCATATTTTTCTTTAGAAATGATTGTTTCCATATTATCTGGTTGAAACACATCCGATGCATTCTTAAAAATTAAAATATACCTAACAAACAAAAAAAAACATTTAGAAAACAAATGTACTTAAAAATATACATACATGTAAATGTTGACATCACTTGAGGTTGAAGTTCGCAATATGAAAGCCTGTAAAAAAATTACCATTTACTAAAATATGGAATAAGGTTATTCGACAGGTTTCAGAACTGAACATCAATAAGTTATGATAATAATAAGTTATCATTTTCGTAGACAAGGGAAATAAATTACATTATATCTTACGCTATCTTCCATATGTTAAATGCAGAACATTTGTTCAAACAATTATCCATAATTAACTTAGCTTTTATTCAACGAATTTTATTCAACTTAATATTAGTTACGTAAAAATGAGGATAAATATTGAAAATATTTTATTGCCTTTATTAAATATTAAAGAAATGTTTTAATGGTCAACGAATATATTTTCATGCCACCGCAATGATTACAGCATATTTTAATTAAACAAAACTGTAAAAATAAATAATTTTTTTCTCTTTTAAGGTAATTTTCTGTTCGGAATTAAGAGCATTAAGAGCATCAGCAGTTTCATAAAAAACGAATAGAAATAAATTATTCAGGGATATAGCTTTATAGAAATATTTTGAAAATTAAATGTACTCAAATAAAGGTGATAATCTAACATGACATATATATATATATATATATATATATATATATATATATATATATATATATAAGTGTATCGAGGCAGAAGATAATTTTCTAAACATATATTGTAAAATATAAGAAACAATGAAGGTCTATTATGTTCAATAATGAGCCGTTCTAAACATCATATTTTGGCTTTAATTTCAGGTGAAAATAAAGACAAAAATTGTCCAACCTTTAGTATATTTATTTATTATGCTGGTTCTAAACTTTTGGCTAACATGAGTCATCTTCAGATAGGTTACAGAGATGTTGACATAAAGACATCTACAATGAAAGATGATATTGTCTTGTGTTGACGTAAAACATTGCTATGCAACGACAAAAGTCACCGAATAGCAGATGCATACTGTAAATTTATAATTATGACGTCAAATTGCGTGAGAGAAATTGCGTCTTTCATTGAATTAGTATGGGACCAACTGAATAGAAGAGTTCCAAGAGAATACCCAACGAGTGAGCGGGAGCTCTTTCATTGCTGAAAAATGTTTGAGAATGTCTACCTCTACTCTTTTGTCAAAAACCGTTATAAAGCATGCCAAACATTTGTATAACAGTAATTATGACAGGCGCTGGTTTTATTGACAGAAACAAAATATGATGCTATTGTATAATAAATATTTTAAAATTCCTTATTTTTTTAAAAATCAAAATCAAGGCAATTACACAGAAATTATTGAAATTTTCCCTTTTACTTTAAAATAAGTAGAAAATAGCTAATATTAAGTTGTTTGTTGTGAAATCATGCATAATGCCACCACGCATTTCTTAAAAAAACAGTAAACGTTTAGCCTGAAGTCTATACACTGCGTTTCAAATTTTTAACGAGCTAACATTTTTCTATTTTGTTCAAAACTTCTTCTTCTTCTTCTTCTTCTTCTTCTTCTTCTATGTGCCATGTCCTTTCAGGATGTAGGCGATCATGGCTTTCCACGTCTCCCTATACCTGGTGGCTTAGTATGTTTTCGCCTGTTACACCTCGCAACCGCCGTTCTGTCATCCACCTGATCAGGCTTTTCAAATATGATGTCCGCTGCTTTCCTCTGTCTCTTTTTCTGTCTATCTGGCCTGTCAGTATCAGGTTCTCTAAGCCCTCCTTCCTCATTGCATGTCCCAAGAACTTCAGTTGTCTCTTCTTGATGCTCACTATTAATTTTCTTTTTGTTGCCATTCTTTTCAACATCTCATCATTGCTCACATGCTCGGTCCATCATATCTGCAGCACCTTTCTGTAGAACCACATTTTCGCTGCTTCAAGTTTTTTTCTCATCTTTGATGATATTGTCCAGCATTCACTGCTGTACTGAAGAACTAACATCACATAGCAATCCAGTCTGAATTTAACGGAATTTTCACAATATAATGGAAATAGGCATATGCGCAGACTCTATTAAAACTGTTTTGTTCTGCGCAAAAGAAAACCAGCAGTGTTCATTTGCAATAATAACACAATATAGAAGTGTTCCAGATTATAAACCAGTGTTATTCTAATCATGCTATTATGGGTCGCAAATATGACTTGACCAATTTTGAGAAAGATATTATAGCCTATGAGCTTTCCAAAAGCAAATCTACATTAAAAATATCTAAAATATTTGGAAGATATTGCAAAACTGTGAAAAGAGTTGTTGCATTTTCTACGAAGGCATGTAAAAAGGCCGAAAAGTGTAATTCCTACGCAATATTATTTTTAACAATTATGCATTAAACTCCTTTTTTTTTTTACTGTATACATTTTTTAGTTTTTAGTTTTAATTCTAAATTTTACTTTTTATTTTTAATTCTTATTTTCGTTCCATTTTATTTTATTGTATTTAAATTTATCCATTATTTTATTTACATGTAATAATTGAGTATTTATTTTTTTTATGACTTACGCCCCTTTGATTTCTTTTCCTTGCAGTTTTTATTTTAATTTTAAGTTTTAAATTTAAATTTTGAATTTTTATCTACATGCAACCTTAGAATATTAATATTTTTAATCTTGTTATTAAAAAAGTAGTAAATTAACTTTATAAGATATAATTCCCATGACCATGGAGCGAATTTAAACTCAAATCTAGTAAACTGTCAGTTTGAAATATGCACCTGATGATTGCGCAAAGCAATGTACCATGAACGTAGGATAATATATATATATATATATATATATATATATAGTCACCCGCAAACAGATCTGTTTCGCTGTATCACAGCTCATCAGTACGGTTAGACATCCAATTGCTTTTAACCCAGGATTGAAACCCGACCGAATTGGCGCCAGTCGGCGATTCTACCTCTGATCTTTGGGCGCTCGCAGAAGGGGCAGGCATTTAGCGTATGATGTATCATACGCCAGTAGCCAGAGTGCTCTAATTCATTACTGAATGAGCAATAATAAAGCTCTGTTCATACATTGAGCACTGTTTTATTAACATCTGAATCACAATGCTGTACATATGTGCACCATAATAGATATATTTATTAATTTACGACACTATATATATATATATATATATATATATATATATATATATATCAAGACAAAGGTAATTGTGTGCAGAGCTGTTGTTCCCACAACCGTACTTTATGGATTTGAGTCCTGGACGTCATACAGCGCGCACATTGAGAAACCTGATGTCGTTCACAAGCGCTGCCTCTGTACAATCTGAGGTTGCATTCTCAAAGATCATATTTCTACACGGATGTTTTCACAAAAACTGGCATTGGTGGAATTGAATGCTTTTTTTTTATTCAGTCACAGTTAAGATGAACTGACCACGTTCAAATGAAGATAGAATGCCGAAAATTATGGTGTACAGTCAATTGCTTAATAGTGTGCGAAACATTGGAATGTCTCTGCTTCGTTAGAAAGATAAACCGAAGTACAATCATACCACCTGACTCCTTCGAATCGTATTTTTTTAGATTGAACAGTGTGGAGGTCAAATTGTCATCGTGGCAATGCAAGTTTTAAACAGAATCGCCTCCAACATCTTGAAGTCCTCCGTTTGGGAACTAATACTCGATCTTTCATGCCAATTTCTCCATCTGGGGTGACGTACAAATGCCAAATTTGTCAAGCTTTCTGCAAATTCAATTCACACTCGCCATATACACCCAGAAACCGGGTCTGGATTGGAGGCTTCTGATATCCAGATGAACAATTCCAAATGCTCCCTTTACAATCTGTTATGCAAACCCAAGACAGGCTTGATGGCGCACATGAAGCACAAACATAAACTTGATGCGTTATGTACCAAACTAATTGAACACTCATACTTTGAAATTGACGGGTGAGTCTTTCATATATATATATATATATATATGCATGCGTTGAAACAATCGTTACTAAACAGTAAATAAGTATATCAATAGTAGTGTTACATGATATTATTCTTGGAATTAGGGCTATGTGATTTGAGGATTATCTGGATTAAGATAATGCCCCGAAGTAAAATGGTTATGGCCCATTAAAATAACTCTGTGGCTCTACAATAAGCTCTTTTGCTTTGTGACGCCCATCAATGTCGCGTGGTACCCAAGAGGGTGATATGCATCATGATCGTATTAAGACATTTTCTTTTATAAAAAAGATGATATACCGATGGCTATTCGATCCAATTGGGGTTCATTAATCCTAAAATATCATTTCAACAAAGTAATTGCTTCAGTTAACGGGTTTTAATATCGCATCAATCTAAACAAATTGACCGTATAGGAAAAAAAGCTGATTGTTTAGAAAAGCAAAAAAAAATAAATAAATAAATAAATAAATAAAATAAAATAAAAATAACATAAAATAAATAAATAAAATAAAATAAAAATAAAAAAGATATAACACAAATATAAAACGTGTATGCATTAAAAAACAAACAAACAAAAAACTCATTCACAGCACTTCATAGACTAGTTTTAGTGGATAGTTGTATTTGTGTAAAGACTCTTTATTTTTAAAAGTGCTTATTTATCTACCGGTCTTCACCCTCGAGGTTCCTCTTCTTAAATAAGAGAAACCAGATTCGAATTCTGCCCGAGGCTACATTTTCTTTAATACGTTTTCTTGTACATGTCGGCTTATGAAATAATGGAAAGTCTGCTGAAATCCGTGTATCCACTAACAATTATGCTTGAAGTACTAATAAAATTATGTCGTATTAAAAAATAAAATCCTTTATATATATATATATATATATATATATATATATATATATATATATATATATATATATATCCGAGTGAATAAGAAACGAAGAAAATTTTTTTTACAACGTCCAAAACATTAATTTAAAACAGTGCTCGATATATATAGAGAGCTGTTAATATTTATTATAAAATATATTTTAGAACATGTACAAAATTTTATATATATATCCACTAGAAATCGTACATTTGTTTCAACATTGAAACTACAATGTCTCCTCAGGTGATGCGGACAGGAAAGGAAATCCTCTTTTCTTAGATTTGGTGAGTTGCTTGTGGGGTGTTGGTGGGGGTTAGTCATAAAGGAATAGGTCTTGTGAATTGTCCGTTTGAATTTTGAAGAAAGTGGTGTGGGTAGAAAATGTTTTGGAAGTTGTAAAAACATTTTTTTCTTCGTTCCTTATTCACTTGGATATATATATACTACCGGCCAGAATTATTATTTTGCCACGCCAGTTTTTTTTTTAATAATGTATTTCATACTGTTTTTGTATTTATTGCCAAGTGGATAATTCTAAATGAAAATAGAATGTTTTTTTGTTATTATTACTTTGCAAAACTTTTCAAACCAGCCAGAAAGTCTCTACTTATTGGATGGCAGAATCTAATAATAAGAAGAGACTAGCATGGGGAGGAGATCACAAAAGCTGGACGCCAGAACAGTTCATTTGATGCACATATTGTTGTGCAGTATTAAAAAAGAACCATTCAGTTTTCATTTAGAATTATCCACTTGGCAATAAATACTAAAAATAATATGAAATGCATCATTTCTTTTAAAAAACTAGGTTGGCCTAATAATTATGGCCGGTAATATATATATATATCGGCGTATTAGCATAGCCAAGGATGCATTCCAGAAGCTGAGTAGAGTTTTAAGAGACAGGGGGCTAAAAAGAAACAAAGAAGAGTGTGCTGGATTGTTATGTGATGTCTGTCCTTCAGTATGCCAGCAAATACTGGACAACTTCATCAAAGATGAAGAAAAGACTTGAAGCAACCAAAATATGGTTCTACAGAAAGATGCTGAGGATATGCTGGACGGTACATGCAAGCAGTGACGAGGTTTTGGAGAGGATTGGCACGAAAAGGAAATTGATAATTAAGTGATAATTTTACATCAGGAAAAGACAGCTGAAGTTTTTGGGAATGTAATGAGAAGGGAGAGCTTGGAGAATCGGATGCTCACGGGACAGATAGAAGGAAAAGGGGGAAGGGAAATAAGCGCACGACAGACTTGATGGACTTGAGCAGATGGATGATGGAGCGGGGTTTGAATGGAATAAAAACAGAATGTATATTAACAAAGACAAAGAATAGGGAGATGTAGAAACCATGATCACCTACGTCCTGAAGGGACACGGTACGTAGAAGAAGGCGAAGAAGAAGAGGAAGAAGAAGAAGATATACTGCTATATATCTGCACTGTTTTTGAAATGTTAGTTTATGGATGATGATTAACATCATATGGGCAACGCTTTTCACTTTAGCCCTCTTTTACCAAATACATAAATTAAAATGATTGTGGTGCAGTAAATATCAGCTCAGAACGAGAAATCGAAGAGCCGTGTTCAAATTCCAGTTGAATTTGTCGCATTTACTTACGCGCAAATACTCTTGAAAAATTATTAAATTAATCCATCTCTTCTCCTTACAGCTATGGGTTAAATAGCAGGGCAGATTGGGTTCCATAGCCTTGGTTGGTAACAAGTCTGCCATAGAAAATAATGACAACTTTCTGTGGAAAACCTTCTGTTAGGTCAGTCATATCTCTTTCGAGACATGATCGCCCAAGCGTGTATCATGTATGGCACATAAGTGACTGATATTGAATCAATTGCAAAGCCTTTTGCGAAAAGAGTTGCTTCACTGTATCGTGCTAGGCAATTCTTCATGTCAAAATCCATTTTGCACATTTAAAAATCTACCTTTCGTCCGTACATTGAATAATGTCGCCATATCTGCTCAGGTGATATTATTATGTCTGAAGAGATTCTCGACAAAATTCAAAGAAAAACCTGTAATGTAAACGATTCTAACCTGACATCTCGACTTCAGTCACTTTCTAACCGACATGATGTGGCTTCCCTTTGTCTTTTCTATAAATATTAGCAATATTTTTTCATTAGTACGTCCGCTAGATGAATTTAAGCGTGCTACTAAATTGTCAACTAGATTCCACCATTTTAGTGTTGAACTAGCTAGGGGAAAACCGTTAGTTCTATTCTAATAGTTTCTTTACTCACACTTCTCATCTATGAAACTTCTTTCCTATTTATTTCTTCCCTGCCAGCTACAATCTTCAAAGATTTTAATGTAACGTCCATCGCCATTTTCTGCCTTCCTGAATACTGTTAGTTTATTGTGCATTTCCTCACTTCTCCCAACTGAAGTCTTCACATTCTCTTTCACTTTTTGTAAGCCGTGACATCAAAGTAGTTTTGGTGCCCTGTGATGTATTTATAATAAAAATAACAGAAAGACTAGGAAGCTACATTTCGTTTGTTTTTCGGGAAAGTATACGGGATGTGCGTGGTGGTTCAGTGGATATCGGCTCGGAACAAGAAATCGGAGAGCCGAGTTCGAATTCCAGTTGAATTCATTGCATTCACTTACGCGCAAATACCCTTGGGAAAGGTATTAATCCGTTTCTTCCTTCCAGTTATGGGTTAAATAACAGGACAGATTGGGTTCTATAGCCTTGGTCGACAACCAGTCTACCGCAGAAAGCAATGGCAACCTACTGCGGGATAATCTTCTGTCCAGTCAGTCATGTCTGTTTCGAGACATGATCGCCCAAGCGTGTTTCTCCCCGGATATACTTGTCTAATAATAATTATTATCTAAATTAAACAGTTGGTCCCTCAATAAAATCAATATATTTTTAAAACTTTTTATACAATTCTTTGTACCAATTCCAAGAGTCTCTGGCGGTAGATGCTTACAAAGCAAGAGGCACAATTTATGGTTATATATGAGGAAGAAAGCGATTGACATTAAACTTGATCAAATTAAAACTGTAGTGATCAGGGAAGCATCCTCTTGGGTGCCAGTTCCTAAAAGATAATAGTTAACTCTAGATTTGAATCGGGTAAGATTGAAGTGATCGGAGAAGCATCCACTTAAAAGCCAGTTCCAAAATGGTTAATCCTAAACTCGAGCAGGTTAAGAGTGTAGTGATCAGTGGAGCTTCCTCCTAGCAGTAATTTCCAAAATGTTAATGGTTAACCCTAGATTTGGACCGGTTAAGATTGTAGTGATTGAAGAAGCATCCACTTGGAATTCAGTTCCAAACAGATAATAGTTAATTCTAAACTTGAACAAGTTAAGAGTTTAGTTATCGGGGGAGCATCCTCATGGGAGTCAGTTCCAAAAAGATAATGATTAACCCTAGATTTCAACCGGTTAACATTGTAATGATTGAAGAAGCATCCACTTGGAATTCAGTTCCAAACAGATAATAGTTAATTCTAAGCTTGAACAAGTTAAGAGTGTAGTTATCAGGGGAGCATCCTCATGGGAGTCAGTTCCAAAAAGATAATAGTTAACCCTATTTGAACCGGTTAAGATTGTAGTGAACGGGGCAGTATTCTTTGTGAGTCGGTTCCACAAAAGAACGTGCGTAGCATAGGCAGGTCTTAGTAGTGAAGGAATTTAATTCGTCTTGGCACTCTATGAAAATAGAGATAAAGCAGTAGGTGGATTCCAAAGTTTTGTCTTTGAGAAAGGTGGTGTAAGGTGAGAAATAATTTGTTACACACAAAGACGCTTTTGAACTTTATTGAGACTGGGAAGGTCCTGCCTATATATGGCTCCAGTACTCCATTTTTAGCTTGATCTGGCTCTTGTAAAAGTAGGGGATATCGGGTGGAGTTAGGTTGCTAGTGGAACGGTAGTGGGAACCGGCAAATTTTACAGCTTCACTTGCAATAGAGCGTATGTAAACGTACCACTTGAGGTCTGGGATTGTAATAAGCCATTTTAAAAATGTCTTCCTTCTTAACATTCGTATATTACTTACATTTGTGCATATGTAAAATCTATGATAATCACAAAGCAGAGACATCGAGGTTATGAATAGAATATATTGAAGGGAGGAGAACACCTGCAAACATGAGTTACCTAACTGCATTTCCCCATATACATCTGGAACAAAAGATGAGCAGTCTTCTGTCTATGTATTCATATTTTCCCACGCTGCCCCTGTTCGTACTCCACATATAATGATGTTGAAATAGTTGACGGATCAGAAAATTATGTACATTTAAAAAAAAATTGTGCATACTTGGTTGAACCAGTCACAAAATATACAGGATATCATTTGTTATTGATAGAGTGAGCTTAATTTTCCTTGGATATTAAAGCCCTTAATTCTCAATTAGCAGATATTTTATTTGTCAAATCATACTATTTGCCATGTTAATAAAAAATAAAGCTTCTCAAATATTTATACGTTTAATAAATGATTTGTTTATTCATAATATAAAAAGGTTATAAAAACTCCCTGTCGAGATTTTTATTTCATTAGAAAAACCCGAGAAAAGTGTATTTTTACATATACAGTACTGTGCAAAAGTATTAGGACAAGAACTATTTTATCTTTTATGAGGCGTATTGACAGAAAATAAACAATTTAATTAAAGTAATTTTATTTGATTTACTCAACAAATGCTTTAACAAGAAAATAAATCTTGTTACAAAATAAATTGAATAGTTAGTACAATTGACTTTTGCTTTGATCACAGCCTTCATTCTGTCAGGCATTGACATCACAAGCTTCTTTAATGTATCTAATAGTATCTTCTGCCAAGCAGCTTGTATTTGTTCCCAAAGTGTGTCTTGCGAAGTAACATTAGATTTATCAAAAAAGTCAGTCATATCCAAGGATAATAGAATAATGAGTAGTTTCAAAATAACTTGTTTATGAGAAAATAGGAAAAATTAAATATAACTTCTTTTTTAGACATTTCTCTTACACCTAGTTTTAAATAATCAATATTTATTAGTAACTTCGCATTTTACCCTGTATTTGAATTTCAGAAGGGGTTTTAGGAAAATCACCCGGTAGTGTGAAAAAGTGTTAGGACAGGTGATTTTAAAATTTATTTTGATTCCTCATAAAAGATAACCTAGTTCTTGGCCTAATACTTTTTCACAGTACTGTATATAATTTTTCTATTTTTAAAATTTCGTTTTAATAGTTATATTCAGCATGAAAACGTAGAAAAGTGATGAAAACGTTC